>CM077152.1:24451135-24877657 GCA_039583875.1 Platanthera guangdongensis | reverse complement strand
GTATTTAGCAATTATATTTAGGCCTCTGTGTTTGGGCGTTTCGCTGCTCCGTTTTGGGCAAACGCCGCCTTGAGAAACGCTGAGTTTGCTCCGTTTCCACCAGCCCGCCTTGAGAAACGCCCAAAAAAGCTCCGTTTGGAGCAACCACCTCCCCCCTCCGTTTCCACCCGCCGAATCGAACCACCACCACCGAAACAAATGAAGTCTTAGTTTTTGTGCCGTTATGATGATAGCATATGTTTAGACAATTACATTTAATTAGCAGATTCTCAGCAACTATTTTGGGAAATAAAATTAAGATATAATAGCAAAAACTATGTATTTATACTGAAAAATCTTTCTCAAAAGCAACAAGAAAAATATCCGCATATGAGATTTTTCTCCATCATTTTTCTCTGATTTGTCTTTCTCTTTTATTGCTTTCTCAAGTTTATCATGGTATCAGAGGTTCATGGCTAAGAAACGTTTGTGTCAATGGCGGCCGAAACCTCCAAACAAACCAACAATGATCATACCTCTCCGCTTGTGTCAATGGCGGTTCATACCTCTCCTTTCTACCTTGGATCGCATGGACAGACCCGGAGGTCTGATTACTCCGGTTTGTCTTCAGCGCAACAATTATGAAGAATGGGCGCACAACAATTATGAAGAATGGGCCAGATCTGTGTGATTGGCCTTGTGTCACGACGAAAATTTGTGTTCGTTGATGGCACAATTCTTGAACCTAGCTCTCCATTTACAGAAGAGGATTGGTTAACAATTCACTCGATGCTTATCTTCTGGCTGCTGAACACGATTGATCCAGAGATCAAACCTACGATCTCTTTCTACGACGATGCAAAATTATTGTGGGACGAATTGAAGGCTCGTTACTCTGTTGCGGCTGGACCAAAAATCCAATAGTTGAAATCTGACATAGCCAACTGTGCTCAAACCGAAACTATGTCAGTTTCTACATATTTTGGCAAATTAAAAACCTTGTGGGATGAATTAGCACATCATGAACCAATTATTATGTGCAAATGTGGAAAGTGGTCATGCAATGTGGCCAAAATTCATGAGGAACGCCGGAGTAATGAGCGTTTCCATCAGTTTTTGATGGGTTTAAATTCTGAATATTATTAGCAGTTACGTACTACTTTGTTGTCCCAAGATCCACTGCCTTCTCTAGATCGTGCGTATCAACAAGTGCATCAGAAGGAACGGCTTAGAGAGATGCATAATGCATAGGTCTCTATAGAATAAGTGGTGGGTTTCTCCGTTCGGACAGAAGGTCGTGGCCGGCGCAAATCGGAGAAACCAGACAAATCTGGACTGATGTGCTCTCATTGCAACCAATCTGGACATGATGTGGTAACCTGCTTTTGTCTTCTTGGCTATCCGTAGTTGTGGGGTGATCGTCCTCGCACCCAAGGAGGGCCTGCAGGACGCGGGAATGGAGGGAGCCGCAACAATGAATTCGCACAGCAGCCTGGCCGTGGCAAGAATGCCACCGTGAGAGCAGTGGTGGCTGATCCTCATTCCGCAAGTTCTATGAACCATAATATGGCGGCGTTGGGGGCTGCAACCTCTTTGTTCTCAAATTTAAGCTCATCCCAATGGCAGAGCATTGCAACAATTATTGGTGATAATAAGACGCCTCACACTGACCGATTGCAAGGTAAGCCAAATACTTATTCTTGGATAATTGACACGGGAGCTTCTAATCATGTGACAGGGGACGCTTCGTGTCTTAACAATATACGGGTTATTCCCACCTGTTCGGTTGGGCTTCCCGATGGACAACAAATTGGTGCCGCGAACAAAGGCTCGGTTTGTTTTTCCGAAACATTGAGCTTTCAAAATGTGCACTATGTTCCTGAATTGAAATACAGTTTGATTTCAGTTGCCCAACTTATTGACGATAAACAGTGTCTTGTGTTATTTACCCTAGATATGTGTGTTATACAAGACCTTCGTATGAAGAGGCTGATTGGAATGGGTGAACGGAGAGATGGACTTTACTATCTAAAGCAACCGCTAGATGTGCACGTTGTTAGTAGGAGTGGTTTATCATTGGATTTATGACATCGACGTCTTGGGCATCTGAAAGTGGGGATAAGATCTACCTTAACTCTAGAGGGGGGTGAATAGAGTATATTAAAATAATTTTCAAGTTAAAAAATTATTTGCAGTGAAAGACTTAATTTAAATATCATGTAAGATGCTTGCAGTAAAAAAAAATTATGAAAGTAAGAAATAAAAACACAGCACACAACAAACAAAATATAGCAACCAGAAGACACAATGAGCTATAGTGGTTCCCCAATTAATCTGGGTACATCCACTCTTCTACCACCCTAGGTAGGAATCCACTGCAGGATGAGTTGATCAGGTGTCCTGGGCACCAATGAGCTTTTGATAAGGTGCTCAAAAACCAAACTAGATTTTTTGATCAGGTGTCTTGCCACCACTGAGTTTTTACAAGGTCTCAGAAACCAGCACAAAACTTTTGAAGGGAGTTTTGAGAAACCCTTTTACAGCAGAAAAAGAAAGAGGTGAGATGTTCTTCTCTGTCAACAATCAGAGAGAAGATTAGTGGATAATGTTGTCAAAGCTCCCCCTGAGATCTGGAAATTGTTCAGGAAAAAAAGCTTTGCACTAGGGTGATATGCCTTCAGTAGATGAGATCTCTAGTAAAGGATGATTCCAGCAGTTGCTAAAATGTGTAGTGTCTGGAGTCTTGATGGATGAAGCCTCTGAACACTTGAGTCAAAAGAGATCTAGAAAATCTTCTTTTCTGTATGTTGATCTCCTTCAGTGGTGTGTGTTCTGAATGAATTCTGTCTGTGTGTCTGTCTGTGACTGTTCTCTTTCTTTATGTAATTGTTAGGAGTAGCAGGATAATATCCTCTTTTATTCCTTAGATCTGAAAAGAATGAATTGATTCTCTGTCTCCAAGATAGTCGTTAGACATTCATTAATGACTTGCTTAAATGAATTTTGTCTCTGGAGGAAAGTCCTAGAAAACATTCCTTTAAATCTCCCTTAAAACTTGCTCCAGATTAATTGAAACGGCTAGAAGATCCTTGAAATAAATGCCGGGAATAAATAAGATAGAATTACATAACTGTCTGAATTTGAATCTTGAGAATCGTCGATCTCTCCAGAAAATCATCGACCTGAGATCAACTACCGTCGACCTGAGCTCAGAGACTGGAACTAGACTGGAAACAGAAATCGTCGATCTGAGCTCAACTATCGTCGACCTGAGCTCAGAGACTGGGAAAACAGCTAGAGACAGAAACGTCGATCTGAGCTCGAAGATCGTTGAACGGCGTTCGACGACTCGTTGAACTGAGCTCAGAGATAGTCGAACTGAATTCGACGATTTGTCGACCTGAGCTCGACGAAAATGACTTAGTCTCCTGAATTTGAATATCTGATCTGAGGGTCTTGGGGGTAGCTTTCAAACCAAAATTCTAACCCTTAGACTCAATCTAATTGACCTTAAAACTATACAAGGAGGTCAAAACAATTTTCCTAAGGACATAGTGATCCTTGCCCAAATCAGTAATAGAGTGTTCCAACAATCTCCCCCTATTTGGGTTAGGATTACTATTTACATGACATAAGAAATAAAAGCATACAATGCAAATAAAAAATCAAAAACAACATTGCAGAAACACAAATAAAATCACATCAGAAAGTCAGAATAGATAACACTGTTAGCTTACATAATCATTCCTTTTCCTTGCTCTTTTTGAGAACTATTTCTCTGTTAGGGTTAAGAGCTTCTTTCTTGGATCTTCTGTCATCATCTGCATCTAGATAAGTTTGATGTTTTGTCCTGGGGACTACAACTTCTGGGTGCAGCTTCATATAGCTTTCTGAGTCAAAAAATTTGCTGGAAGAATATCTTTCAACTTCTTTTTTTCTCTGTTCTGATAGAGTGGTGAAATTTGATGTATCTCTTCCTTATTCTTTTGCTTTTTTAATTTGATCTAGTGCAGCCAACTCTTTCATTCTTACTGTCCAAAAAGTAGGATTATTCTTTGGGTCTTCAAATGGAACAGGAGGTTCATATCTGTTTGATGAATCATCAGGAGTAGCTCTGGAAGAAACTAGATCTTTTAACTTATAAGGGAAAGGATCAGATGTAGTGTCAGTGGGACCTTGTCCTTCCCTATAATAAGGATGCTGCCTAGAATAACCTTTGAAATAAACTCTGAATTCTCTTTGATTTCCCCTATACTGTCCTCTTCTGGACTGGTAGCCTCTTGATTGACATCCTCTTGATTGAGATCTTCCTTGAAACTGAGAGGTGCTTTGACTTTTAGCAACAGATGACTGATAAGCAGAACTTCCACCAGTACCTGCATCTAGTGAAGGAGGAGGAGGAGGAGGATTGAAGTGAGATGATCCTTTATCATATTTCCTCTTTTTCTTCATTGTCTTTAGTTGATTCTTGGAAAACTGCATCCATGGTTCTGAAATTGGACAATCATGCGAAATATAGTATGAAATATCATTTACATTTTTAATTTTCTCCTAGGGAACTTTCTTTAGGGCCTTGCTTCTAACTTTCCTCTTCCTTGCAATAGTTGCAGAGGAATCATCAGAATCAGTTCTAAATTGATCACTATCTGAGCTTTGAGGATTGTCATATAGTTCATCAATCCTTTTGATGTGATCTCTTTGTTGTTGGGATTGAACAGAAAAAACAACAGCAGCAGTAACAAAAACAACACTAACAGATGTAACTGGAACAACAGATTCAGAAATAATAACAACAGAATCAGCAGGCTCAGAGTCATTAGCCTCTGTCATAAGCACATCATCAGAAACTAAAACAGCATCAGCAGCAGCAGCAGGAACAACAGAAACTGAAGGAGCACTGTCCACAGCCTTGAAAGAATTTATATAAGAAGATATTATGCTGGGCTCACAGCTAGAAATAGGAACAATGACCTTAGTAAGCTCTTCACTTTTCTGATGTGGAAGACAGCTGAGGTAAACAGTATCAAACTCTGACAGCAGTAACCTGAGGTCAACTGTTATAACTGGAACTGGAGCTGGAACTGGAATCTCTGAAACATGCAATCTCTCTACTTTATATGGCATCTCCCTCTGCCTAGATTCAGTAGTTACTGGATCAAGGCACCCAACAAAAGGAATTGCCTGATGAAGATATAGGGAAGAAAGCCTGTCAGATAACTCCTGAACTGATTTCAGAAGTGGAGCCAGGGAGGTCTCCAGCAGGAGTGATAGCCTTGGAGCTAACATCTCATAGAGCTTATTTGCTATGGCTGAGAGATCTACTTGCTCAAGTGGTGCTTGAGTAGAGGTAGAGATGGATGTAGGAGGAGCTATAGATGTGGTTGGAGAAAGTGTTAATGTGGATGGTAGAATTGATGGTTGAGATATAGGAATGGTGGAGATGGAAGTTAATGGAATGAAGATAGATGAAGTGAAGGATGGTTGAGCAATGATTTCTTGTAGTAGATGTTGATATGATGTAGAAGAAGATGGTGGCTCAAGGGGTGAGGAGTGAGAGTCATCCATATATGAATCATCTAAGAGAGTGAAGGATGGAAGGTGAGATGATGAGTCAATGGTTATGTGTGGATAATGATGTAATGGATGGAAAAGATCTTCAGTGGATATTGGTGTTGGTGAAAGAATTGAGTTTGGAGATGGAATGGATATGGAGGATGAAATTGAGATGGTTATGGTGGATGTGATATCTGTTGAGGTAACAGTAGGTGGAGAAGGTGGAGATGAGGAGGCAAGCAGTTCTTCTGATGGGGCAGTTGCCTGAGGGGAAGTGACTGGATCAGTCCTGGTGCCTGAAGATGAGATGACTGCAGAGGCTCTGCCTGGCTTTGCAATTTGACTGTCCCATTTGCAAAAAAGGGCACAGGTTAACCTCTTAGAGGCATTGATATGCATCCCACTTGAAACAAGCAGCTCAGGGCATCTGCTATGAAAAAATAGCCCTAGAATCCTTCCAAAATTGACAAAGTTCTTATTCACTTTCTTCTTAATTAGGTCAAAGAAAACTTCTCCCCAATTCAACTGTTTCTTATCCACAAAGGCACACATTAAACAGAATTAATACTTGCAAACTCCTCTCCAAACAACTCAAGAGAATCTTGACCAGTACTTAATTGAAAAACTTCTGTTAATATAACAGGAGTAAGAGATACCTGATTTCCTGATATAGTTCCAATCACTGTATTTTGATCTTGATTGTGAGCAGTATACACCCATTCTTTGATTTCATCTACAGCCTGTTTTATCCTTATAGTCATGATGTGTACTAGCTGTTGATCTTTGAATAAATCCAGAATATCCTTGAAAATCTGATCACTGTTCTCAAACGAGTTCATATCGATATCGAATCCAGTGTCAAATTTCATTGCTGCCAAAACTGCAACAGAAACGGTCATTTTACCTGCAAAAATGAATAAACAAAAGACCAAGTGTAGAAAAGTTTGGAGGGAAAGGGAAATTCTGTAGAGAGTATGAAAGCGCAAAGGGAGAACGACGGCCGAAAAATGAATTTTATATTAAGATTCGACGCAGAAAAGGAAATATCGTTGAACTCCGTTCGACGATCTGGGCTTCTAAAGGAATCTGAAAGGTCTTTAATATTGTCGATCTCCGTTCGACGATATTGGAGAGCGTCGAGCTTCGTTCGACGATCGCTGACCGGAAGAAGATAGTTTAGCACTATCTGGAAAGCGCTGAACTCCGGTCGACGATTTCTAAGAACGTCGATCTCCGTTCGACGATCTTTGGGAAAAACGTCGAGCACAGTTCAGAGACCAGAAACAACCTATAGACACTAGAAAAATCAAATTGTTTGCCTAGTCTTGGTCAATTTTAGAGTTTTAAAATCTTGGATCTTATTTTAAACTTCCTCCATCTAACATTCCTAACTGATTCAGGAAGAATGTATGTTTCTTTTCATCCAATGGTTTGGTGAAAATATCTCCCCTTTGCAAGTCAGTTGGGATATATTGAAGTTCAATTTTATTTTTCTCAACATTGTCTCTTAAAAAGTGATGCCTAATTTTTATATGTTTTGTCCTACTATGGCGGACTGGATTTTGTGCTATAGAAATAGCACTAGTGTTATCACAGAATATTTTTGACTTCTCTAAGTTGTAGCCATAGTCTAAGAGCTGATTTTGAATCCACAAGATCTGTGAGCACAACTACCTGCTGCCATATATTCAGCTTCAGCAGTTGATGTGGACACAGATGTTTGTTTATTACAAAACCAGGAGACAAGTCTGTCACCAAGAAACTAGCAAGTTTCACTGGTGCTTTTCCTGTCTATTCTGCATCCAGCATAATCAGCATCTAAAAATCCAGTTAAGTCAAATGCTGAGTCTTTTGGATACCAGAGACCTAGATTTGGACAACTTTTCACATTCCTAAGAATCCTTTTTACTAAGGTTAAGTGTGACTCTCTAGAGCTCACTTGGAATCTAGCACATATGCATGTAGCAAACATTATGTCAGGTCTACTAGCTGTAAGGTACAATAAAGAGTCAATCATCGCTTTATATGTTGTCTGATCAACATGTTTCCCATGTTCATCAGCATCTAATACAGCATTAGTAGACATAGGTGTTTTCATACATGATGCTTCAGACATACCAAATTTCTTAACCAGTTCTTTTGCATACATGGTTTGAGAGATGAATATGTTTTCAACATGCTGTTTGACTTGCAATCCTAGAAAGAAGGAAAGCTCACCCATGCTACTCATTTCAAATTTAGAATGCATTAGGTTGGAAAACTTTTTGCACAGATTTGAATCAGTAAAACCAAAGATAATGTCATCTACATAGATTTGTACTAGTAAGGTATTGGACTTATGAGTTCTAATAAAAAGAGTTTGGTCTACTCTACCCCTTATAAAATCATTTTTCAGAAGAAAGCATGCTAGGGTCTCATACCATGCTTTAGGAGCTTGCTTTAGACCATATAATGTTTTATGCAATTTGAAAACATAATCAGGATGAGTTGGAGAAATAAAACCCGGGGGTTATCTAACATAGACTTCTTCCTTGATGTCTCCATTGAGAAAAACACTCTTTACATCCATTTGATATACTTTGAATCCTTTGTGTGTTGCATAAGCTAAGAAGATTCTTATGACATCTAACCTTGCAACTGGTGCAAAGGTCTGGTCATAGTCTATCCCTTCTTCTTGAGAGTATCCTTGAGCAACTAGCCTTGCCTTGTTCCTTACAATGACTCCTTGATCATCCAATTTATTTCTGAACACTCATTTTATTTCAACAATGGAGTGATCCTTTGGCCTTGACACTAATTCCCAAACTTTGTTCCTTTCAAATTGATGTAATTCCTCTTGCATTGCAATGATCCAGTGTGGATCTTGTTCTGCATCTTGAATGGATTAAGGCTCAATTTGAGAAAGAAAGCAGGTGTGCATCAGATTTTGGTTGACCTAATTTCTGGTTTGCATACCAGCTAAGATGTCTCCAATCACTTGGGAGATTGGATGGTCTCTTGATGTTACTAAATCAACAGGGGGTATTGATTGTTCACCAATCTGTGTTGTTGTTTCCTCTTATAGAACAACAACTGGATCTTCAAGAAGATTCTATCTAAGATGTTGAATATCTTCTTCATCTTCACTGCTTTCATCCTTTTGTATAATATGTAACCTGTCCAAATTTTCAGCAAGAGAGTGTATCTGTAAAGATTCTATGGTAGAAGCATTCTTCTCCTTAAAAGATATGTTAGATTCATCAAAGGATACATGAACAGATTCTTCAATTTTAAGAGTAGATTTGTTATACACCCTATAAGCTTTACTGATCATGGAGTATCCCAGAAACACTCCTTCATCAGCTTTAGCTTGAAATTTTGCTATGTATTTCTTGTCATTATTGTGAATGTAACAAATGCAACTAAAAATTTTAAAATAATCTACTTTAGGTTTCTTTGCTTTGAGTAATTCATAGGAAGTCTTGCCCTTTAGCTTATGTATCAAACTTCTATTCAACACATAGTTGAAGGTGTTCACTGCCTCTGCCCAAAAGAATAGAGGAAGGTGAGCATCTGACAACAATATAGTAGCAGATTCAATAAGAGTTCTATTTTTCTTTCAGCTACCCCATTTTGTTGAGGAGTTCTAGGAGTTGAGAAAGTGTGTCTGATCCCTTTACTCTGACAGAACTCTTGCATAAGAAGAGAATCAAACTCTGTCTCATGATCACTTCTGATCAGGGCAATGTGAGTATTGAACTCACTCTGTATGCATTTGAGAAACTCTGTCAAACATTTAAAGTTATCAGACTTCTTCCTCAGAAAGAACACTCATGTGAATCTAGAGAAGTCATCTACAACTACTAAAGTATAAGATTTTCCTCCTAAGCTTTGTACTGTAATGGGTCCAAAGAGATCCATGTGTAACAGATATAAAATCCTAGGTGAATCACTCTTATTAAGTGACTTGAAGCTATTTTTGGTTTGCTTGCCTAATTGACAAGCCCTGAGCTAATCTGGACTGCACCATATCCTTTTGTTAGTCCAAAGTTTGAATCACCAAATATTACTTTGGGTCCAAGTTTGGCTTTGAAGGATGTGAAATTCTCCTTGTTTCCTATCATGTGCTTTGAGCACCCACTATCCAGATACCATTGCTGGTTTGATGTTGGATAGGTCTTCACCTGCACATAAAATAATTTATTTGTTTTTGACCCAGTTTACCTTGGGCCTAGGTTGATAACCTTTAAATTCTGAAATAAAAGACATCCCTAGTTGACTCTTATAGCCTTCAGGATGATATCTCCTAAGAGGTATTACCCATACAGTATAAGGGTTAAACCTCTGAGATGTAGGACCTCTAGGATTGTAGTTTAATTTACCTTCGAATTTTTTTTCAAAACTCTGAGCTCTGTTCGACGATCTCTGAGTTAAGTTCGACGATCTTGGGTCAGATCGTCGAGCTCCGTTCGAATATCGACTATGCCAGAGTTCAGGGTTCAGAGATCGTCAATCTGGGTTCGACGATTCAGTCTGAGATCGTTGAGCTCCATTCGGCGATCGTCGAGCTCCGTTCGACGTTTTCAGTTGAACTTTTGTTTTCTTAGGTAAATCAGAATTCTTCCTAGCCACCTCTACAACTCCCTTACCTTTATTTGAGATAAACTTGATTGAGGTTGTTAATACTATAGGTTGGCTGGATGAAACACTCAAGCCCAGTGTACTATTGAATCTTGAGTTCACTGTGCTTGTGATGTTCATTGGTTTGATACTTCTCCCATTGAGGGATTTTTCAAACTTCTTGGCCTCTGATAGTTCACTTTTCAGTGAGGCTATCTGCTCCCTACAGCATTCCAACTCCTTAGAGAGTTTGAGGTTATCTGATTTTAAGGTGCTTTGTTCAGACAGCTGATTTTTGAGAGAAATAATTTCTTTCTCAGATTTTAATAGATCTAAACAAAGTGCCTTAAATTCACATTTGAAGTCCTCTGAATTAAAATCAAATAAGTCTATTACCTGATCCTCTTCAGATTGAGTTTCTGATTCAGACTCTGACTTTTGTTCTGCATTATTATTATGTTGAGAGGCATTGATATCCATCATGCAGAACTCCTTTTCTTCAGCATCATCTTCATCATCACTTGAGCTGGATGAAGCTTCTGATTCTTCTTCTGTTTCACTCCAGGCTTTAGCTACAAACCCCTTCCTGGTATGTTTGTTCTTGCCGGAGGAGGGTTTGTCATTGCTATTTTTCCTGAAGTCTTTGTCTCTTCTCCTTTCTTTCCTGTCCTTCTTGTCCTTATTCTAATTTTCTGGACAGTCATGCACAATGTGGCCTGGTTTCCTGCATCCAAAACAAATAATTTCTTTATTATTAGACTTATCATACCTTGGCTTTTCATGCCCTCTGAATGACTTTTTCATGAAGTCCTTCATGACCATTTTATAAAACCTTTTGGACAGTAAGCTTAGCAGCTCTTCATTGCCTGTGACCTTGTCTTCAGGCTGATCTTCAATAGATTTGAATGCTGTTGATTTCTCTTTTCTGATTGCTGGTGAAGCAGCCTTCCGCTCTTCTTCTCTGTTCTTGATGAGCAGCTCATAAGACTTGAGCTTGTCCAAAAGAGCCTCAGTGGTGATCTCATTTAGGCTTCTGACATCCTTGATTGACCAGATCCTTGAGTCCCAAGTGCTAGGGAAGCACATTAGGATTTTGTCATTGAGTTCAGTCAATGAGATCTCCTTGTCCAAGGTTTTTAGTTCATTGACTATAAGACTGAGTCTGGTATACATATCAACAACTGACTCAGTTTCTCCTTTCTTGAAGTTCTCATATTGAGTTATGAGATGGGATCTTCTATCTTTCCTTTTATTTGCAGATCCTGACACTATTTCAGATAGTTTGTCACATATCTCTTTTGCTGAGTTGCATTCAGCTACTTTTTGAAATATTTCATCAGACATGGTTTGTGCCAAAATGTTCATTGCTTTGGCATCTGCAACTTTCCATTTTTTGATTTCTGCATCTGTTCCTGAAGGAGGTGGAACAACACTTGTACTTGTATTTGTTAGAAAGTAGAGACAAGAAGCGAAAAGACTAGAACAAGAGAATAAACTTTTGAATAATTGAAATTTTATTATCCAAAAAAGATATCATTTACAAAGGTATGGCCTCCCTTATATAGAATGGAGGAGATAAGAAAGAGAGTATACAAACAATGTGGGACTAAACATTTACAGGCTGAGCGGCTAGAATAATGGAGACCGATCAGGCCGCGCGGTTAGACAGATGGGATAACCGCTCGGCAACTCCAGCAGGATAGAACAAGCCGTAGAGTGAGACCGCCAGACCGCCCGGTCTACAAACCACTGGATCAGACCGCTAAGCCGCCCGGTCTAATACTTCAACACTCCCCTCAAGCTGGAGCATAGATATCAATCATGCCCAGCTTGTCACAAATGCGGAAGAAGGAAGTAGAAATCGGCTTGGTGAAGAAGATATCTGCCAACTCCTTGTCAGAGGTGACAAAAGGAGTACAAATCTGTTTCTCAAATCTCCTCCGAATGAAAGTGACAGTCAACCTCTATATGCTTCGTTCTCTCATGGAAGACCAGATTTCTGGATATGTGTATAGCGGCCTTGTTGTCACAGAACATAGGGAGAGGACAATCATATACCTCGCCCAGGTCAAGCATGAGAGCCCGCAACCACTTTAACTCACACGTAGTTGACGTCATACTCCGGTATTCTGCTTCGGCACTGGATCTGGAAACAACAGACTGTTTCTTGCTTTTCCAACTCACGAGATTACCTCCAACAAAGGTACAGAAACCTGACGTGGATTTACGATCGCCTTTGTCATCCGCATAACTTGAGTCTGAGTAGGCCTCAACTCTCAGATGGCCATTCTTCTGGAAGAGTAACCCTCTGCCCGGTGCTGCTTTGATATACTCTAAAATCTTCAGGGCGGACTGAAGATGACACTCCCTGGGAGCTGCATAAACTGACTGACCTTTCCTACAGCGTAGGCGATGTCGGGTCTAGTCACCGTGAGATAGATGAGTTTGCCTACCAAACGTCTGTACCGTGTGACATCAGATAGAGGAGGCGATTCATCCGTCCACGTTTTGTCTTCTCCAACAGCCATGGGAAGATGAGCTGGTTTGGCACCTGTCAAGCCTGCTTCTCGAAGAAGATCAAGGCATACTTCCGTTGAGAGAGGACCAAGGAGTCAGGTTTCCGCGAGATTTCTATCCCAAAAAAGTATTTTGGGGGGCTCATATCCTTCGTGACCAAGTGCTGACGGAGGTGCTTCTCGTCAAGTCCACCCCATCTCGGTCATCACCAGTAAGGAGAATATCATCCACATATACGGCCAAAACCACCAGTCCCGAGGCCGTTTTGCGAATGAATAAGGAGTGATCGGCCGAACTCCTTTGAAAACCGATGGTTGCCACAATACCACTAAACTTTTCGAACCATGCCCGAGGGCTCTGCTTGAGGCCATAAATGGCCTTCTTCAAATGACAGACACGTGTCTCCCCCTGAGCAGCACATACCCAGGAGGTTGCTCCATATAGACGTCCTCCTGAAGATCGCCATAAAGAAAGGCATTCTTCACATCCAGCTGAGACAATAGCCCAAGCCTGGTTAACAGCCACAGAAAAGAGAACCCGGATGGTGCTGAGGCGAGCAACTGGAGAGAAGGTATCGAAGTAATCAACGCCATAAGTCTGAGTAAAGCCCTTGGCCACCAGCCGGGCTTTGTAGCGATCCACAGTGCCGTCGGGGCGAAACTTCACAACAAAGACCCAGCGACAGCCAACCACATCAGTGCCCACGGGAGGAGGAACCAGGGTCCAGGTACCCCGTTCAGTAAGAGTAGCCATCTCCTCATCCATGGCAGATTTCCAATGAGGGAGAGAGAGAGCCTCCTGGTAGGTACGGGGAGTAGAAGTGGCAGAGATAGCCAAGGCAAAACACCTGCGAGAAGGAGAAAGCTGATCATAAGAAACAACAGCCGTGAGCGGGTGTTGAGTACACGCCCGCACCCTTTGCGAAGGGCAATGGGAACATCCAGATCATCGGGAGCGGCGGCGACGGGAGCGTCAGCGACCGGAGCGTCCGTGGCGGAGAAGGCTGGCCCGGGACTAGAGAGAGACGGCAGCGGAGAGGAGGGTGGAGGGGTAGGTGGGGAGACGGACTGGGAAGGAGTGGGTGGAGGAGGAGACGAAGGTGGGAAAACGGGGAGGGGTGTGGAATGAACGGAGATATCAGAAGGAAGAGAAGGAAGAGAAGAGGAAGGAGAGAAATAGGAAGCATTTTCAAAAAAGGTCACGTCTGCGGAGACAAACTGCTTGCGAAGAAGGGGGTCAAAGCAGCAATAGCCTTTTTGAGAGGTAGAGTACCCCAAAAAGACACACTTAGTGGAACGGGGGGGGAAAGCTTGTCGCGGGTAGGAGGGAGCGGAGGGAGCGTGAACAAAGGCCGTACAGCCAAAGACACGGAGAGGAAGAGGAAAAGGTTCCTGGTGGGGGTAGAGAAGGGAGAAGGGAGCCCGGCCGTGGAGGAGGACCGTGGAGGGAATGCGATTGATGAGATAGCAAGCGAGGAGCACAGCGTAGCCCCAGTAGGAGCGAGGGACGTGCATCTGCGTCATGAGAGTACGCGCAACATCAAGCAGGTGACGGTTTTTACGCTCCGCCACCCCATTCTGTTGGGAGGTGTAAACACAAAGTCGTTTGATGAATGAGGCCGTGTTGGTGAAAGAACGCGGAGAACTCATGAGACAGGTATTCCTTGGCATTATCAGAACGTAAGACTTTAATCGAAATAGCAAACTGAGTCTTAATCATAAAGTAAAAAGATTGCCAAACAGAGAATAGTTCAGAGCGATCCTTTAAGAGATACACCCAGGTATAGCGAGTAAGTAAAATCATCGATAAAAGTTACAAAATAAGAACTGCCCCGACCAACAGTGAGGGTAGGAGCAGGACCCCATACATCAGAATGAACAAGATCAAAAATGCGAGAGGAGCCACGGCCTTGCTTCGGTGGGAAGGAGGAGCGATGATGTTTGCCAAGCTGACACGCATCACAGTTGAGCGGAGAACTGGTGGGAGGTAAGTGGGGCAGAAGCTGACGAATAAGCCGGGGAGGAGGATGTCCAAGACGAAGATGCCACTGAAGGAGATCATCAGAGGAGGAGTAGGCAGAAAGAGCAGAAACATCGTCGAGGAAGTAGAGGCCGCCGCTCTCAGTCCCAGTAGCAAATCGTCCGCTGGGTCCTCGGGTCCTGAAAAGAACAAGTAGTGGGAGTGAATAAAACGGAGCACTGAAGTTGCCGGCATAAAGTGGTAACTGATAACAAATTGCACGGGAACTTCGGGACATAGAGGGTATCCTCCAAGCAAAGCGATGGAGTGAGTTGAACCATGCCCGTCCATGAACGGAGACGGGGAACCATCCGCCACACGAACAAACTGGGGGTAAGCGGTCATGGGTCTCCAGACGGGAGAAGCAATGAGGGTTGCCCGTCATATGATTGGTGGCACCGGAGTCAATCAGCCATTTACCTTGGGTAACGACGTGGGCACTACCTGACGTCGTGGCCACAGAGGCAGACGGCCTAGAAGAGGCGGAGGCCGAAGGAGCATCACCGGAAGGGCGAAGATGAGGATGTTTCTGCCAGCAGCGATCAACAGTATGGCCAGTACGACCACAGTGAGAGCAGAAGAACCGGGAGGAACCCGTCCGCGGAGGAGCCACGGCCACTCGGGCCCCCCGCTGAGCCTGGTGTGCAAAGGAGTCCTGCGAAGGGGGGGAGGCCAGCAGAGGCCGCTGGAGGAGAGAAGTAACGGCGGCAATGCGGGCCGCAGTGGCATCCAAAGTAGGAGATTCCGCCTCACCCAAGATCTGCTGGCGGATCATATCATAAGAGTCCGGAAGACGAAGAAGAAGTAACAAACAACCCAGGAGTTCCTGGAAGTGTTTGTGCTGGTCGGCCAAGTCCGCAGAGAAGGGGCGATTCTGGAGGATTTCAGCCCCAAGAGCCTGGACCTGCTGATAAGCCGCAGCGGGGGACATGGAAGGGCGAGGAGCGAAGAGGTCCGCATAGAGAGTATAAATGCGGGACGTCTGGCCCCCCTTAGAATAGAGAGCAGCGAGGTGAAGCCATGCGGCCTTGACCGTCTCATCATGGCGAATGACGGGAAGGCACTCATCAGAAAGGCTGTTGGCCAGCCAGGTGCGAACAAGAGCATCACTCGCATCCCAGTCATCAAACTCAGGAGAGGTGCGAGGAGGAGGGTCATCGGTGAGGTGATGACGCTTGCGTTGAGAACGAAGGAGAAAGGTGAAAGAAACGCTCCAATCGGGATAGTTGGAGCCCACAAGCTTGGAAAGGGTGCCAAGGTTACCCAGAAGAAGGAGGAGGAGGAGAAGAGCTGCAGGAGTAGTGGTGAGACGGAGGTAGTCATAGAACCCGGAAGCAGAAGAAGCCGCACGAACAGAGGCGGTTAGAAAACAGAGGAAGCCGCGCGAACAGGAGCGGCTAGAAAGAGGCACTGCGGGGAAGAGGTCGCGCGGACTGAAAAGGCCGAGCGAACAGAAGAGAGGAGAAGAGCAGGTGACCGCGACCAAGATGCGGGTAAGAAAGAGACAACCCGCACGGTCAGGCAGATCACAGCAGCGGCAAGAGGGCGGGCAAAGGCACGGCGGGAAGAAGTCGCACGAACTGAGAAGCCCGAGCGAACAGAAAATAGGAGAAGAGCTGGCGACCGCGACCAAGATGCGGGTGAGAAAGGAACAACCCGCACGGTCAGGCAGATCACAGCAGCAAACCGCGTGGAGAGAGACACACACGCGGACAGGGACAGACCGCAGCGACTAGGAAGTCGGAGAGGCAAGAAAGAACAAGAGGCGCGACGACAACTAAACAGGTCGGCGCGACAAAGAGAAGAAGGAGAGGAGAACCAGAAGGAGAAAGCCGCGCGAACAGGCTGCGGACAAAAACAAGCCGCGCGGATAGAAACAAGCCGCGCGGATAGAAGAGAGGGCAAGCCGCGAAGCAAGTCGCAGAACGCCGAAAAGAAGCCGCGAACAACAGAGGGCGCACAGAATCAGGAGGAAATGACCGTGGCCTCTGATACCATGTTAGAAAGTAGAGACAAGAAGCGAAAAGACTAGAACAAGAGAATAAACTTTTGAATAATTGAAATTTTTTATCCAAAAAAGATATCATTTACAAAGGTATGGCCTCCCTTATATAGAATGGAGGAGATAAGAAAGAGAGTATACAAACAATGTGGGACTAAACATTTACAGGCTGAGCGGCTAGAATAATGGAGACCGATCAGGCCGCGCGGTTAGACAGATGGGATAACCGCTCGGCAACTCCAGCAGGATAGAACAAGCCGTAGAGTGAGACCGCCAGACCGCCCGGTCTACAAACCGCTGGATCAGACCGCTAAGCCGCCCGGTCTAATACTTCAACAATATTTACTGGGGGTCTTGGACACACTGTCAAAATAGAATTAAAGATATCTTCATCAATAGAATTCATGTATAATCTTATCCTTGCCTTCCAAAGTGCAAACTTAGATAGATTGCACACTGGAGGTCTGGTGCTAGTATAATCTTTGTTCTGTGTCATGGTTTTATATAAAGATAAATATAATACAAACAATAAAAATAAAAACCCTCTATAAAAGATTGATCTTATCAGAGATCTTTTGGTTCAGGTGTTAGCCTGTAGGAACAACTAATCTGATGAAGATTTAGTTGAATAACAACCAACTAAGGTATGGTATTTTAACCAACCTGGAAAGGTGTGGAGTTTAACCAACCTGGCTCTGATACCAATTGAAAGTGGGGATAAGATCTATCTTAACTATAGAGGGGGGGTGAATAGAGTATATTAAAATAATTTTCAAGTTTAAATTTTTTTTGCAGTGGAAGACTTAATTTAAATATATGTGTAAGGTGCTTGCAGTAAATAAAAATTATGAAAGCAAGAAATAAAAACACAGCACACAACAAACAAAATATAGCAACCAGAAGACACAAGGAGCTATAGTGGTTCCCCAATCAATCTGGGTACATCCACTCTTCTACCACCTAGGTAGGAATCCACTGCAGGATGAGTTGATCAGGTGCTGAGCACCAATGAGCTTTTGATAAGGTGCTCAAAAACCAAACTAGATTTTTTGATCAGGTGTCTTGCCACCACTGAGTTTTGACAAGATCTCAGAAACCAGCACAAAACTTTTGAAGGGAGTTTTGAGAAACCCTTTTACAGCAGAAAAAGAAAGAGGTGAGATGTTCTTCTCTGTCAACAATCAGAGAGAAGACTAGTGGATGATGTTGTCAAAGCTCCCCCTGAGATCTGGAAGTTGTTCAGGAAAAGAAGCATTGCACTAGGGTGATAGGCCTTCAGTAGATGAGATCTCCAGCAAAGGATGATTCCAGCAGTTGCTGAAATGTGTAGTGTCTGGAGTCTTGATGGATGAAGCCTTTGAACACTTGAGTCAAAAGAGATCTAGAAAATCTTCTTTTCTGTATGTTGATCTCCTTCAGTGGTATGTGTTCTGAATGAATTCTGTATGTGTGTCTGTTTGTGACTGTTCTCTTTCTTTATGTAACTGTTAGGAGTAGCAGGATAACATCCTCTTTTATTCCTTAGATCTGAAAAGAATGAATTGATTCTCTGTCTCCAAGATAGCCGTTAGCCACTCATTAATGACTTCCTTAAATGAATTTTGTCTCTAGAGGAAAGTCCTAGAAAACATTCCTTTAAATCTCCCTTGAAACTTGCTCCAGATTAATTGAAACGGCTACAAGATCCTTGAAATAAATGCTGGGAATAAATAATATAGAATTCTATAACTGTCTGAATTTGAATCTTGAGAATCGTCGATCTCTCCAGAAAATCGTCGACCTGAGCTCAACTACCGTTGACCTGAGCTCAGAGACTGGAACTAGACTGGAAACAGAAATCGTCGATCTGAGCTCAACTATCGTCGACCTGAGCTCAGAGACTGGGAAAATAGTTAGAGACAGAAACGTCGATCTGAGCTCGAAGATCGTTGAACGACGTTCGACGACTCGTTGAACTGAGCTCAGAGATAGTCGAACTGAGTTTGACGATTCGTCGACCTGAGCTCGACGAAAATGACTTAGTCTCCTGAATTTGAATATCTGATCTGAGGGTCTTGGGGGAAGCTTTCAAGCCTAAATTCTAACCCTTAGACTCAATCTAATTGACCTTAAAAACTATACAAGGAGGTCAAAACAATTTTCCTAAGGACATAGTGATCCTTTCCCAAATCAGTAATAGGGTGTTCCAACAGCGTCCTTCCAAAAAAACTGCAAAAGCTTTGCCTTTTTTTGTACTTGTACTGGAACCTTTAATAAGGCTTGTGACATTTGTCCCCGAGCCAAACAAACTCATTCTCCTTTTCCAGAAAGTGAACCCAAGGCTTCCCGGATTTTTGAATTAATTCATTGTGACTTGTGGGGTCCTTATAGTACGATTTCATCCTGTGGGGCACGGTATTTTCTAACCATTGTATATGATTTTTCGAGGGCTGTCTGGGTCTACTTGCTTCTTGATAAAACTGAAGTGTTCCAAATGTTTATGTCCTTTATTTCTATGGTTGATCGACAATTTGCTCAAAAAATCAAAATTGTTCGCAGCGACAATGACACGGAATTCAATTGTCTATCAGATTATTTTTTCTAATGGCATATTATTTCAAACATCTTGTGTGGGCACTCCTCAGCAAAATGGCTGTGTTGAGCGCAAACATCAACATATCTTGACAGTAGCTAGGGCCTTAAGGTTTCAGGATCATCTTCCGTTAAAATTTTGGGGTGAGTGCATTTTAACAGCCTCTCACGTTATAAATTGCACTCCTAAAATACTTGGTGGCAAAACGCCTCATGAAATTTTGTTTAACACTTTGCCGGTGTTTGATGACCTACATGTGTTTGGCTCATTATGTTATGTACATGATCAGCCAACTAAAAGTGACAAATTTGCAAGCAAGAGCCGCAAATGTATATTTATTGGGTATTCGTTTGGTAAGAAAGGTTGGCGTCTCTTCGATCTTGAAGAAGAGCGTTACTTTGTTTCTCGTGACGTTCAATTTTTTGAGGATCAATTTCCCTTTGTCGATCAGGCAATTCATCAACATACTATTGTCATTCCTGCTCCAAGCTTCCCTCCGCCCTCAGATGATTTTGAGGATGCAACTGGTGCTGTTTCGATTCCTACTCAACCACTCGAACCCATCTCAGATGTCAACCCAGACATCCCACCGGCTTCTCCTAGTGAGTCCACCACATCTACGAATCTCCCAGCTGAACAGGAAGTTGAGGGATCTTTGCCTCCTCCGCTGATTGATGCTCCATTGGGTCGTGGCCTTCGGAACAAAATTCCTTCTACTCGACTTCAGGATTATGTGACCAACACAATTCTTTCAGAAAGTTCATCTTCACGTTCACCCAAATTCGTCTCCTCCGGTACTTTGTTTCCTATAACACATTATATTAACTATGACAATTTTTCTACTAAGCATAGATATTTTCTCGCTGCGATCACTACGGAATGTGAGCCAAAATCTTTTAAAGAAGCTACAAAATATGCTCGATGGCGTCAAGCAATGCAATCTGAAATAAATGCATTGGAAGCTAATGGCACTTGGACCATGACCCCGCTTCCCACTGGTAAACGTGTTCTTGGCAATCAATGGGTGTACAAAAATCAAATACAACTCCAATGGAAGTATTGAACGGTTCAAAGCCCGTTTAGTCGTTTTTGGTAATCATTAGGTGGCTGGCCTCGACTATCATGAGACTTTTGCTCCCGTCGCCAAAATGGTCGTTGTGCATACTTTCTTGGCCGTTGCAGCAATAGAAAATTGGGAGCTGCACCAAATGGATGTTCACAATGTGTTTTTACATGAGGACCTTGACGAGGAGGTGTATATGAAACTTCCCCCTGGATTTGAGGCCTCTCGGCCAGACATGGTTTGCCGTCTTCGTAAATTTGTGTATGGTTTAAAACAGGCTCCTCGGTGTTGGTTTACTAAGCTCACTCGGGCATTAACAGCTTATGGTTTCGTGCAATCTCATGTTGATTACTCTCTCTTCACGTATCGTCGTGACACTGTACAACTCAATATTCCGGTTTATGTTGACGACTTAATCATCTCTGGTAATACCTCCCTCGCATTGACGCAACTCAAAAACTACTTAAGTACTTGCTTCCACATGAAAGATTTGGGTTCTCTCAAATACTTCCTTGGGATTGAGGTGGCAAGGAATAGTACCGGTATTTTTTATTGTCAACGAAAATATACTCTTGATATTCTTTCTGATACTGGTCTTCTTGGTGCCAAACCAGCTTTGTTTCCTCTCGAACAAAACCACCGTCTTGCTCATGCCACTGGAGCTGTGCTCCAAGATCCACTCGCATATCGTCGTTTGATTGGTCGCTTGATCTATTTATCTGTCACACGTCCGGACTTGGCTTATCCCGTTCATATTCTCTCTCAATATATGCATCAGCCTCGTCAAGAACATTGAGAAGCTGCGTTACGTGTTGTTCGGTATCTCAAGGGTTCCCACGGACAAGGTATATTACTTCGAAATGACAGTTGTCTTTCTCTCACCGGCTGGTGTGATTTTGATTGGGTCGCATGTCCTCTTACACACCGGTCTCTTACTGGCTGGATAGTGTTTTTGGGGCACTCTCCTCTCTCATGGAAAATCAAAAAGCAATCTACAGTTGCACGATCTTCAATCGAAGCTGAGTATCGTTCCATGGCGTCCCTCACTTGTGAATTAAAATGGATGAAGGGTCTTCTTACCAGTCTTGGAATTCATCACCCTGCTTCAATTCATATCCATTGCGATAACAAATCTGCACTACATATAGTTCATAATACGGTATTTCACGAATGCATAAAACATATTGAATTAGACTGTCATTTTGTGCGCAATGCGATTCTCAATGGCACCATCCTACCATCTTATGTCCCTACCTCGGTTCAACTTGACGACATCTTCACAAAGTCATTGGGAACATGACAATTTCAGTTTTTACTCTCCAAGTCGGGCATTTCTAATCCGCATGCTCCACCTTGAGGGGGGATATTGGAGCCTTTACGGATTTGGTGTTATTTAGCATACTATATTTAGTTTTTGTGCAGTTATGGTGATAGCATAAGTTTAGGCAATTACACTCAATTAGCAGGATTCTCAACAACTATTTTAGGAAATAGAATTAAGATACAATAGCAAAAGCTATGTATTTATAGTGGAAAATCTTTCTCAAAAGCAACAAGAAAAACATCTCCATATGAGATTGTTCTCCATCATTTTTCTCTGATTTGTCTTTCTCCTCTATTGCTTTCTCAAATTTATAAAATCAGAGCACGATACATGCCAAAAAAATTCTTCTCTTAAATGCATGCGAGTTCGTTGCCTAAGAGAAGAATTTTTTTTAAAAAAAAATCAATTTTATGATATTATGACACGTGTTGTGCTCAGATTTCATTCAGACCTAAATTTGGAAACGGTGCTCGGTTCCAAAAATTTCGCTCCGCTTTGATAGTGAATTAGTTCACTATCACTCGTTGTGCTTTATGTGTAATGTGCAGCGGCAGCCTCCGCACTTCCATCACTAGCTTTAGCTCGATGCCTCTTTGATCGTGCCATCAATGACGACAACATCCGTAGTTCATTGTCCCTATGAAAGCAAATTAGGTTGCTCAAACTGTTGAATTGTTGAAGTGGAAGTAAAGTGGAGTGAGGAGTGGTTTGATATTGCAGGTCACACAGATCGCAGAGACCGCCGCGGTCTGGCGAATAGGTGATGATAGTTACTCGGTTTCGTCTTCTATCTTTCCTTCCTGCGGTCTGGTTCAGCAAGCACCCTGAGAAGTAACCGGGAGTTTAGCCTTGTCTAACCGCGACTGTTGCAGTCTGGATTGTGAGACCACACAGTCCGCCTGAAGATTTCAGGATCTCTGGCTCGCAAGAAGGCATGTGGTTAGCGCGGTCTGTAGAGGCTAATCGCACAGTTCGCTGGAGCCTTCTCAGGCGGGTTGATAGCCAGATTTGGTTGATGTCGTGGACTTGGTTACGGGTTTGTAACAAGTCCAGTGGTTGCTTCCCAGTTCACTGAGACCGCCTGGTTGCGCGGTCTGCTTCTGGTATTCGCGGAGATCGGCTGTTCAACTGAGCTCGTATATGGCCCTAGTCGCAGGTTGCCGTGATGAGCGGTCTGGAGCAGAGACCGCTGAACTGCGCGGTCTAGTGCAGAGTCCGTTGAATTGTGCGGTCTGGATGCGGAGACCGACAGTTCGGCATTAGCACGATGATGGTTCAGAACGCGTGGATGGTTTGATCAAGTCCACACGTAGCGTAACCACACTTCTCTTGCCGCCTATAAATAGGATTCTCCGACTCGTCATAAATAACAAGAACAACAACAGTGAGAACTCAGCTCGCGTTTTGATCCTGCGGTTAAGATTTTCTAACCGGCACGACTAAGTGAAGTTGACTCTCTGTGCAGGCTGTGCGGTTAGCATCAGGCGGCTAAACAACTAGTGGAAAGATTGGTGTGGAACTTTTCGCGATTAACAGCCAGTGGTATACAACAGGTCGCAGTCTCAACGGCTTGGAGTCACTTCCTCCGGGTTGCGGTTAAGTCGAGCAGATTGTCTGGTCTATCAACTGGTTCTGTTCAAGTTCACCAACATTCAATAACAAGCAGGTCGTGCGGCTAGTTGCGGTTTGACGACTTTGGCGGTTTTGGTGGACAGGGCTTGCGGTTTGGTGGCTTGTATGGTTACAGCTTGTTGTCCGCGCTGTTTTTCCTCTGCTTGTATTTTCTGTTTCCATATAGTACATTGCGAAATCATGTCTTGCAATGTATGTCTTGTCTTATAAATCAGATTTATGAATTCCAGTTGAGACTCTTGTGCTTCTATTGTGCTAATTTCTACTTAGCTTTGGTTGTGGTTGAGTGTTCCTGCGATCTCTTTCTCATCTTCACATTAATTTTTACACAAATTGAGTATGCAAGGATCACTGGAAGTCATATGTATCTTATTAATTATTCGAGACTCAATATTGCTTATACAGTGAGTATATTTAAGGCAAAATCATCAAACCAGGCTCTTAAGTCCTTCCACTTTATGAAATCAGTCCCTCAAAAATTATTTGATTGAAATAATTACCTCATCTTTATTTTAGATTTGTTATTAGTCTCTTTTAGCATTGTTGTTAAATATTTGAGGGTAAAAGAGTAAACTAACATTTATTTTAATAATATCATAAACCCTCTAAACCCTCTCCACTTTGATCCTCTCCGTTTCTAACGAAACGGAGGTGATCTAGTTCATGGCCATGATGGATTACTTCTTGATCCAACGAGTTCAGCATTTTCTATCCTTTTATATTTTTTATTCAAAAAAATCATGTCTACTAGATATTGTTTGGACTTATCTTGTCCATTAAAGCATGAAATGAATCCCCTCCATTTCATTTGAAATGGAGAGGATCCGGATCCCTCCACTTTCCTTCTCCCATAAGTTGTTCACATTTCGCTCTGTTCCTCCTGAAGCTAAACAGTCCCCCATTTCGACAATCTGGCTTGAAGGTGAACTACTTCCCATTCATTCCTCCCTACTCAGCGACCTCCTCGAGCTCCCAGAATATGCCTTCTTGCTATACAATCCTCCTGGATCTTGCACAAAAACCCTTTCTGGGCGAGAAATCCTCCAGTTCATAGAAAAGCCCCTTTGCCAATAAAACTTCTTCCATAATACCTGGAGATCCGCGGCTCCCCGTGCTTACCCCTTTCACTGTACAAAAGATAACAATTCTCATAAATCAAAATCACAGAAGGAAGAGTGAAGAGAGGAAAGGAGAGATCATTCATTTCATTCATACCGTCTGATATAAAAATTAAGTGTGCAGAGAAGGGGGTGAAAGAGAAGATAATGTGTGGAAGCGAGGTTAATAATATTCTCCAATTCTATTTCCGATAAAGTCAAGGTCGTATTTCCCAGAGCTATTTGAATACTTCTACTTCGAGGAGGTTACTATTATTTTATCAACCATTTTTTTGGGGTTTGATTTACTTAGCTAAAAAGGAACTAATTTACTTGCAACTAATGATAAAGGGATTAATACTCGATTTTGAATCACTTTGAAATAAGAGAATCAAAATGAAATAACAACCTTGATCTTAATAAAGTAAGGGATCCTTGACCGTGGGGGTTCCCGAAGTTTGAACACGCTCCTCTCGGAGAAGTGCCCAACTGAGTTTAGGAAGATCCGAACGAACTCTCGTCCCGTATTCGAATGCCTAAAGCTCGCTTTAAGTGGTGAACCCCGCTATTGGATTTGACTCTAATACATGAGATTTACGTCATTTGTTGGGTACATTGATCCCCAATGGACCTGATTTGATGATGTCAAACAGGTCAATGAGATACACACAGCTGTATATGATGTGTGTGTAAGTTCATATGTGCAGGATAGTCCTTGTGACAAAGATTAGGTAGGTGGACTCAAAGAAGTGGCTGGAAGGGCAGAAGATTTGCCTAAGTCCACAGGCGTTGAGTGAAGTCTATTCACTCAACGTCATGTAAGCAAAATCATTGAGTATAGTCAGCCAAACATATTGGCTAGTAAGAAAATCAGCTAAGTCCACAGGCGTTGAGTGAGTTGAGTTCACTCAACGTCATATAACAAAAGGCACTGAGACAGACAAAGCCTAAACAGAAATAGGCTGACTTGTGGCTAAGTCCACAAGCGTTGAGTTTAGTCTACTCACTCAACGTCATACAACAAAAAACTGTGAGATAGGCTGAGACAGTCAAAGCCTAAATAGAAATGAGCAGAAAAGTGGCTAAGTCCACAGACGTTGAGTGTAGCTCACTCACTCTACGTCATAGCCCAGTTAGTCAAAGTCACAGAAATTCTGTGTTGAATTTTGTTTAAGTAGTTAGGCGTTGAGTGTAGCTAACTCACTCAACGCCATGAGACAAAAAATCTGTCTAAGTAGTTAAGCGTTGAGTGTAACTCACTCACTTAACGCCATGAGACAAAAAATCTATCTAAGTAGTTAGGCGTTGAGTGTAGCTAACTCACTCAACGCCATGAGACAAAAAAATATGTCTAAGTAGTTAGGCGTTGAGTGTAGCAAACTCACTTAACATCATGAGACAGAAAATTTGTCTAAGTAGTTAGGCGTTGAGTGATGCTTACTCACTTAACGCCATGGGGCTATATCGTTGATTGAATCCTAGTCAGTTAGAGCCACGGTGTTCTTCTTGACACAGAAATTTGGCTAAGTCCAAATGCGTCGATTGTTTTCACCTTTCGTCGAGTTGTGCTCTGAGTTCGTCGAACTGAGTTCAGAGTTCATTGAACTGAGCTTTCACCTTTCGTCGAGCTGTGCTCAGAGTTCGTCGAACTGAGTTCAGAGTTCGTCAAACTGAGCTTTCACTTTTTTCGTCAAGTTGAACTCTGAGTTCGTCGAACTGAGCTTTCACTTTTCGTCGAGCTGAGCTCTGCGTTCGTCGAATAGAGCTCTGCGTTCGTCGAACTGAGTTCTGAGTTCGTTGAACTGAGCCTTCGCTACTGATGCTTGATTTTATCTAAGTCCGGAGAGATGGTGACGTCAGTAAAGTCAACAAGTCAAAGCAGGTTCAAATATTGCGGGAATGTTGCTAGAGGCGCTGGGGGGCCAACTGTCATGATTTTCTACACTAGGAAAGAGATTACTCGCTGGGGCCCACACAAAGCAAAGAGCCGTTGAATCAGCTGTCAATGGAAAGTAGGTGGCTGAATCACAGCCACCAATTCTGGTGGGGCCCACTGCTCAATGTGAAGCTAATCTGCGTCTATACAAGGAGCAGGATCAGATCGAGAAATAACAACGAATCATTAATTAATCAATAAATCAAATATCGATAAGAGACGCAATTAGGGTTCTCTGGATTTGCAATCTTGCGGCTGGACGACGTCTTCTTCCTCGTGTTCTCGCCAAGCCAGAAGGAGTTCAATTCAGAGAACCTGAACATGAAAAGAGTTAGCTACCGCACAATACTTATCTATGATAGCAAGATCGGGATTGATTCCTGAAGAAGAAGAAGCAGAGTTTTCTGCAAGTTGCTTCCAGAACAAGTCGGGCTTCAATTGAAGATTTCTTTCTCAACTTGTTGCTGTGAAGAAGAAGATAGGGCTGATATCTGCTCAGTCCAGGGAGACAGACACAGAAATTTCTCTGGTGTCTGAGTATTTCATTTCTTTGACATTCTCTGTAAGATCTAATTTGGATCTGAGGGTAGGATTCTTTAGGGAATCTGAGTATAGGCCTGTACTATAAAGGCCGAGGTAAGATCTGTTGTAGATATGAGAGCAAGATCCATTCTGGGATCTGAGGGTAGGATTCTTGTTAGAATCTGAGTGGTAAGGCCTTGTGCCTGTGTGTAGGCATGTGTTATAAAGACTGAGGTAGGGTCCGGTTGGGATTTGAGTGGTAGGGCTTAGTGCCTGAGTTGTAGGTCTTGGATAAGATTGAGGGGTCCTGTAGGATCGTGCTGTAAGCTTTTAAGGAGCCGAGAAATTGGTGAAGAGCCTTGTCTAACACACTGTTAGAAAGGCGGAGAGGGATAGTGGACGTACCCAAGATTGGGGAACCACTATAAAAGTATCTGTGTCGTCTGTGATTGTTATTGAAAGCACAAATCAATTAATCACTAACACACATGAAATCAGATATAGGTCAGAGTATTTAAAAAGAAGGTCTAAAACCTATTCATCCCCCTCTAGGTATTTAGTTGACCTTGAATTCAAAACTTTCATCATTCTCTCTCGATATGTGCGTACAACTCTCTTTACACTTGGGTGATCGATTCAGTCTACGAGTTTCTCGGCTAACTAAGAATGAAAAACCTAAGTGGAGATTATATATCGATAATATAGCCCCATTAATTACAAACAAAAAGTAAATTTAAGACATACTATAAAAAGAGAAAGAAAGCTAAAACATCATAACCGATCAACTCATTCTCAGATCATCACGATCGAGTACTAATGAGGATTTAGTTACTCATGAGGAAGTAGAAAAATCATGTTAAGAATATACATAATAAGAAAGAGAGAGAGAAAAAAAAGGAATAGCGAACTATTTTATTTCTTATTGCACAACAGTCACAAAGAAGACATAGAGACATTACAAAGAGAGTTTCCGAACAAATCACAAGTCTGATAAAAAAGATTGGAAGAACGTTAAAATACGAAAACATTAAGCTAAAATACTTGAAATAAACTATCAATAGCTCTCTACAAGACTTCAATCTGCTCCCAGAACACTTGGAGCTTAGGGCTATTTATAGAAATTTTTCGGAAAGTACACGCCCCACTTACACGCCGAGGTTAGGCGTGTACTTGGTGCGTGTCAGATCCGGCGTGACTTTTCTGGCTGAAATTAAAGTCTGGAAGTGACTGGCGCGGCGGTTGGGTTGCACGCCCAGATGACACGCCCGTGTACGAGGGGCGTGTTAGATTCGACGTCACGGTGGAGCGGGGAAAAGTCGCGCTACAGTGATTTTTCGGGACTTGGCGGGTCACGCCTCGGAGACACGCCCGTGGTGGGGGTACACGGGCGTGACCGAGGGCGTGTAAGCTGAATTTTCCTGGAATCTGACTTCGGACCGATAGCTTCATTCCGTCTGGGTTACACGTGCTAAGTACACGCCCTGGTAGGGCGTGACCCGGCGACGTGTAACAGGAGAGAACCCAAAAAATTGAAAAACAGAAAATAAAATAAGTTAGAACAATAATTGAGAAAAGAAACTAAAAAGAACGTAAAAATATGAAAGACAAAATATTTAAACGAGAATATACATATTTTTGCCCTAAGAAGTTAAATTATGCTTCATCAAATTCCCTCATACTTATTATTTTGCTTGTCATCAAGCATAGACTACGAGTTAGCTAAAATAAATAGAATTAATTGAAAAGTTTAAGAATGCTATGAACGAGTAAGACGAGAATATAGAGGTAGATGAATTTTTGAAAAAAAACTGAAAATTTCTACTTTAACTTAACACAGAATTTTATAAATTTTACTAAACATAAAAGCAAATAATCCCAAATTTTTACAGAATTAAAACTTAATAAAGTAACGAGTAAAAAGCTCATTGAGTCACTACTAAAGTCTAAGAGACAAATTAAAATCATAGTCAATCAAGACAAAGATCAATATTTCTAAAAAAAATACTTACTCAATCTAGTTTCTCGCTACTATACTAAAAAGTAAACGTAGGAAACATGAATCGCTAGGGCTTTAATTAGGCGTATAGTTAGGCTTAGGTTTTTAAGAGTGCGATATTCAAAATGTCAACACGAGCGGTATTTGCACATTTAAAATAAAAAGAAGTGAGCTTTGTCAAAATAATGCTAGCCAAAATAAATATTTTTCACATTTTTTTCTTTTACTTTTTCCATCAAATATATATATTTTTTCATTTTTTGTAGCAAAAGATAATACAAGGATTTTCCATTTTTTTTCAAAAAGATGCACATTAGCAATTAAAGCTCAAAAATCAATTTAAAGTGTGCATATGAGTAAGCTATTTGGCCGTGATGAAAATAAAAAGTGGGGCTACAAAAAGGAAAGGAAAAGACACAAAATTAATGACTTGCAACGATTATTGTTAGGCGAGGTGCAAATGCTCAAACGTTTCCAAAAGAAATGCCTAGATCATTTTCATGCTTCCTAAATCTACTCAAAGTAAAGCTTTGAAATTTCAAAAAAAATAAGCACTAAAATAGAAAATAAAGAATTTGCTTTCATGAAAACAATGATAATAAACGTCTAGACCGGTTTGTGTCTACTCCACTTAATACTGATTACGTTTAAAAAGCTTTTAATAGGGAAAAATAAGGGATAATAGGTTTGTAAAAGTAAAAGAAATAAAAAAAGGCTAGAAAAAAGTGAAAAAAATTCAAGATATATTTTCAAAAACAACATACTACCCTAAATAGAACACTGCATGAGTCAACATCCTACTCGCTAAACATATTTAAACAGAAAAATAATCTAATTTATTCTAACTAAGCAAGTAGACATGAGATTAAAAAAGTAATAAAATGCAAAGTGGCGGGACACTAAATGATTTGGCAAAAATTAACCCAATTTAATTTGAGATTTTTCAAAAGATTATATATATATATTTTTAATTTTTCTAAAGTAAAATAATTAAGGAAATGCTCCCTCATACTTAAAGTTAAACATTGTCCTCAATAGAGAAGGAGGAACTAGAAGGAGAGAGAGAAACTAATAAAGAAAACTGAAATAAATTAAAACAGGTACTTCCCCGAATTTATGAGTCCCGAATGGCTAGGTGATGCCGCTCCCCCATGCTTATGCTTTTGAACTTCTTGAAATATCATCCTAAACTTCTAGTGGAATCAGCAACGTTGGAGCCGACGATTGCAGAACCTCAGCATATCGGAGCCGCATGTGTTGAAACCGAGAAATCAGTCTCTGTGGAGTTCGGGGTCCCTAAAAAGGGGTGACCTCACACTTACTGCACTCAGGCGAATGTCACGGACCAAAGGCTCGGGAAACTAGGAACAGACCCTCGGCTCTAGCGTGGAGGTCCCTCCTCACACCCGGAAGACCCTGGTGATCTTCCCCTCCCTAGTCAATGCTGAGCTAGGTGCCTTAGAGGATGAAGAAAGAGGATCCAGAAGTCATGACCTCCAAGGCACCCCTAAGGGTCTATTTATAGTTATCCCAAACTCAGAGACCAAAAGGTCAGAAATACCCCCAAGACAAGTAGGTCTCGGGCCAATAGAAAACATCCATACCCGGGGGAAAGAGGTAATTCCACCCCTAGGGGCACAACGGTAGAAACACGACCAAAAGAGGTCCGGGCGTAAAATGAGGCTAAACCATGCCCCTCACCTTCCCCGGACACCTGAGGCGAGTGGGGGTTAAAACACTCCACTCCTCCTCCACCTTGGGGTGAGACCCCGGCCTCTGGCCGGTCTCGCCCTGTCAGGCCGCAAAGCAGGGGCGAGACCCCAGCCTTCGACCGGTCTCGCCCTGCCAGGCCACGGAGCAGGGGGCGAGACCCCGACCTCCAGCTGGTCTCGCCCCGCACAGGGCTGGGGTGCCGGGGGAAGGACCCCGGCCTCCGGCCGGTCCGTCTGCTCCCACCCCACACCTAGCCAGTCGGGGCGGGTGCCGACCAACTCGCCGCACCCGCCCTGTGAAAAGGGCCAGGGGGAGGCAGATTTTTCCTCCCCCTACTAGTATATCCTGCAGATCCACACAAAAATGTCCTCCAGGAGTGCAAAACTCCCAAAAAGCTTAAAAATGTGCACCAAGTCTCGCGCCTCGCTTGAGGGCCACTTTTCGCGAATACGGGGTTGTACACAATCCCCGCTCTTTTCGACCGAGTTCAACGTACGGAAAGAATCATCCAACCCAACGTATTCGCTGCGTAGCCTTCTAGGAGCCGAAAACACTTGACCCCCCAGAGGGGGTCAATCTGTCAAGCCAGCTAATGGGAGCCTGGGGTGACGAGATGGCCTCGGGGTAGAAATTAAAACACTTGACCTCCCCGAGGGGTCAACCTGTCATGCCAGCTAATGAGAGTCTGGATGACGAGACGGCCTCAAGGTAGAGAACACTTGGCCTCCCCGAGTGGTCAACCTGTCATGCCAGCTAATGGGAGACTGGGTGACGAGACAGCCTCGGGGTAGAAAACACTTGGCCTCCCCGAGGGGTCAACCTGTCATGACAGTTAATGGGAGCCTGGATGACAAGACGACCTCGGGGTAGAGAACACTTGGTCTCCCCGAGGGGTCAACCTTTCATGCCAGCTAATAGGAGCCTGGGTGACGAGACGACCTCGGGGTAAAAAACACGGCCTACCCGAGGGGTCAACCTGTCATGCCAGCTAATGGGATCCTGGTCAGTGAAATCATCTCGGGGTAAGGCCTACTCACCCCTCCGAGAGATCAACCTGCCCTGCCAGCTAGTGGGAGCCTGGTCAGCGGAATCATCTCGGGGTAAGGCCTACTCACCCCTCCGAGAGATCAATCTGCCCTGCCAGCTAGTGGGAGCCTGGTCAGTAGAATCATCTCGGGGTAAGGCCTACTCACCCCTCCGAAAGATTAACCTGTCCTGCCGGCTATTGAGAGCCTAGTCAGCGGAATCATCTCGAGGAAAGGTCTTCTCACCCCTCCGAGAGATCAAACTACCCTGCCAACTAGTGGGAGCTTGGTCAGCGGAATCATCTCGAGGTGAGGCCTACTCACCCCTCCGAGAGATCAACCTGCCCTGCCAGCTAGTGAGAGCCTGGTCAACGAAATCATCTCGGGGCAAGGTCTTCTCGCCCCTCCGAGAGATCAACCTGCACTGCCAGCTAGTGGGAGCCTGGTCAGCGGAATCATCTCGAGGTGAGACCTACTCACCCCTCCGAGACATCAACCTGCCCTGTCAGCTAGTGGGAGCCTGGTCAGCGGAATCATCTCGGGGTAAGTCCTACTCACCCCTCGGAGAGATCAACCTGCCCTGCCAGCTAGTGGGAGCCTGGTCAGCGGAATCATCTCGGGGTAAGGCCTACTCACCCCTCCGAGAGATCAACATGCCCTGCCAGCTAGTGGTAGCCTGGTCAGCGAAATCATCTCGGGGTGAGGCCTACTCACCCCTCTGAGAGATCAACCTGCCCTGCAAGCTAGTGGAAGCCTGATCAGCGGAATCATCTCGGGGCAAGGTCTTCTTACCCCTCCGAGAGATCAACCTGCCCTGCTAGTTAGTAGGAGCCTGGTCAGCGGAATCATCTCGGGGTGAGGCCTACTCACCCCTCTGAGAGATCAACCTGCACTGCCAGCTTGTGGTAGCCTGGTTAGCGGAATCATCTCGGGGCAAGGTCTTCTCACCCCTCTGAGAGATGAACATGCACTGCCAACTAGTGGGAGCCTAGTCAGCAGAATCATCTCAGGGTAAGGTCTACTCGCCCCTCCGAGAGATCAACCTGCCCTGCCAACAAGTGGGAGCCTGGTCAGCGGAATCATCTCAGGGCTTTCATGGATCACAAATGTTTTCTGGCAGTCCCTCTCATCAATCATAGTTGATTACAAGAGATCATACACTTCTTCCCTACCTCCCTCTTCCCTCGTACATCATCGGATCCCTCATCGGGTGCCCACATCAATCCTGTACTCACATCTCTCCCCTGCCGCCTTGGGTTGGACTTCTTCCATCCGCACCAGATCTTGCGATTGTTGAGGCTGTTGAGGTTGTGTTGCCGAAGCACTTGTCCTTCTCAACTCCAAGAATTTGGGGCAAGTAGCTGTTCCATGGCCCTCCTCCTGGTGGAACTCACAGTAGGGTGACTCTACTCTAACTCTTCTTCTTCCCGCACGGTTCCTCCTCTCCCTTCGACCAATCACCATCGCTTGATGCAGTGGGGGTAGGAGCTGCCTAAGGGCTTGTCCTTGGAAGTTGAACCTCCCTTGGCTCCATGAAAATCCCCCCACCTTGGATGAGACCTCTTCCTGGACCCTGAACGGGTTCAGATCGCGTGGCTATTTGGTTGTCTCTGCAAGTCCATGCGAACTGATGGTGATGTCCGCATAACTGTGGGGACCGATGGTTCTTACCATATAGCAATTGGTACTTAATCGCATGGTCTGGTGTGGCAGTCTGCATGTGGGCAGACTGGTGTTGCTACCTGGCACATCACCAACGATTATCCTATTCCCCTCGGCGGTGACCGTATCTGCCTATCTGGTTATAAATAGGAGTGTTAGCCTCGTCATAACTAACTAGAACTGTAAGAATTGGAGCTCGGGTTAAACTCTGCGGATAAGGATTTTGTATCCGCGTGGCAAGGAGTAGTAACTGTTTATTGTTGTGATTTGCAAATTGTGTGACTAGCACTTGATTCTGACGGACAGGTCAGAGGAGGCAGTGCAGATAGCTAGTAGCAGTCGGCGGTGGTTAGCAGCAAGTCACGGTTAGGCAGCTAGGTAGTCTTCCTTGGCAGTTTAACAACCTTGGTTTTTCAGTTCGTGTTTGGCGGGTTGAACAACAATTCAGTTCTAGTTTAATCTGTTCGTGGTGGACTTCTGCGCTTAGACGACCTCGCGCTTAGACGACCAAGAAGTAGAGACAGGGTTATCTTCATCAGCATTCAATAAGGAGCAATTCACGCGACTTGGCGGTTAGCTTGGTGCGGCTTGGCGGATAGGCGGCTTCGGCGGTTACTGAGTTCCGTCCGCCAGTTTTGTTCTCGTCCGTCTTTTTATTGCCTTCATCGGGTGCATTGCGAAATCATGTCTCGGAATGCATGTTTCACACCGTAAAGAAGATAGTTAATGCAATTCAGCTCTTGTTCTTCTACTGCTTCTGATTTATTTGGTTTGATTTGATTGAGTGTTCTTGCGACCTTCCTATTCACGAAAATTTTACATGCACCCCTAAATGTGACTGCATTACGATGCCATTTCAACCACGAGCAGATGAGAAATTCTTGGATTTAAGGAGCATGTGGAGAAATTCTTGTATTTAAGGAGCATGTGGAATAATATTAATGGCTATGCACAGTTCGAATGAATAAAATAAATGCTTGTTTTTGAGTTTTCTGTATACATGATTTCAATTCCGTGTGTTTTCTGTGAGTTTTATATACATTTTCAATGAAAAAAAGTAGAATGATGCTATTCAAAAAAAAAAAAAAAACAAATGAGGCTAGTTTGTTAATTTTTATAGTTGTTGATAATCAAATAGGTTGCTTTCCATTAGAACTTTTCGGTAAATAGGATTGATTTCAGCAAATGGTTAAAGGTGGGGACTAATTTGTTACTTTGAGGGACTCATAACGTAAAATGAGTTGAGGGACTGAAATATGAACGAAATCTAAAAGCGTCTGGATATCTATTGACATATTGGCTCAAATCGTACTGGAGCAAAAACAGCCTCTCAAAAGAGTCGTATGCTTCATTTGGTAATGCGTTTTTGGTTCGTCGGTCGTTTTGTCAAAATGCGAAAGGGGTCCAACTCTATTTGTTTTTCCGCCAACTGTTCAAATTGCCGGGCATTTCTCCATTCTCAAAAAATTGCGGGACGAAACCCAGCCTCACGCCTCTATTTGGTCGCGTTTAGGCGGAGGAAATCCAGCATCTTCGATGCGGCGACGGAACTGTGAGCATGCAGCCCCCTTCGCCGCCAGTGTCAGGCTAGCGTGCCTTCCACGCCACCGCCTCTGGCAGTTCGTCGGAGGCAAGCGCACCTCCCGACGGTTGTCTGGCGGCCTGGCGCAGCTGCCGACCGCCAGGAGGAGATTTACAAAGAGCTCAGCTCCCGGGCTCGCTGGAGTCTAGTTCTCCGGAGACGTTGGTGCCTGAAATCCTCCCTTGGGTGGTTCTCCGCGCCTCTCTGGCGGGTGTGGATCTTCCCAGAGGGACACGAGCCTCGGGGTGCCACCATGCATGGTGAGGGATGGGCGGCAACAGCAGGTCCAGTACTTCGCCGGAGGCGGAGCTCTCACGTGCACACAACCGAGGAGGTTGTGTGTGTGTGTGTGTATGTACACACACAAGTGCCCGACACGGGGCTCCGCCCCTACTGTCATGCGCGACAGTACCAGGCCGGCGACGGCGGGCTTCGCCCGCCCCCTGCAGGCTTCGTCCGTAACATATACATATGAGTAGTCAAAATGACCGTAAAAAATATATACATCAATATTACAATATTTATTTTGTAAAAAAATACTCGTGTATACGCACAAAAATATTTTCTTTTCCTCTATTTCCTCTCTCTCCCTCTCTCCGCATCTCTCACACTCTCCGCACTCTCTCCCCCTCTCTTTTCCCGCCACATGCTCACTCTCTCACACACTTTCTCTTCCCTTCACTAGTTATAGGTTTAGGAGGGCTAGAATTTTTCTTTTTTTAATAATAAAAAATCAAACGACTTATGATTAAATCAATTGTATGAATTTTTATTTCATAAGTTTAATATTTGTATTATAATGGTAGAGACATATAAAATTAATGATAAAAGTTGTTTTGTCAAATAATTTTTCTGCTCTGAATAACTCCGAAAACACAAATTTTTCAAACAGATCTTCATTTTTACCCACCAATTTTCAATACTTCATTTACAAATTCATATTTACAACAGCTCTTTTTACAACCACAATAGATCTACCAAATAAAACCTTAATATTTTAAAACAAAATTTCATAACTTGTTATAAAACAGAGATCTTGCGGGTTCACAAAAAATAATTTTGCAGCATCGTCAAGCTGTCAAGCTGTGCGACCAAAGCACTGTCTAACTCATCATTGTTCAAATGGCACAAGGGGACACCATTTACTACCGCCTGTGACTATATTATATTAATTTTATTAATCAATTATCTATATAATAAAAAATTGAGCAGAGATTTAACTAAAATTATAATTATACATTAGTAATTATGTATATCGTAGAATTTTAAAAAAAACAAAAAATTGACTTCGTTGAAACCTTTAAAATTTAATAATGACATAACATATATTATAATTTATTTTAAAATTTTAAAATATATATTATAAATTGAGGTAATTACATCCTATGCTAAAAATATAAGTAATAATAAAAATTCATAAAATTCAAAAGAGTTATTAGCAAATCTCCTATATCTATTTTGATTGTCTGTTACTGGGCATTATTTTTGAAAAAAATTAGCACATGTCAGCAATATTTTTCAAGAAGTTATTATTAAAATCGATCAACTTTATTAAAGTTAATTTGATATACACGATAACATATGCATTATAGTTAAAAAAAAATTGTATAACTACTTTTCACATTAATTAATTGATAATACATTTATTTTAAGTTATATTAATTAATTGATGGAGGCAAAGTTTGTCTCAATTGACAATAATGGCATAGTCCCATACCTATCACTCATGATAATATAATATATAATATAATATATAATATAATATACATTCAACAAATTGGATGGATAAAATAAGAAGGAAAGTTGACATCACCAACCCCGTTTGGCATGGAGTTGCCTTTTTCTACGCTAATCACTGTCCACTTACGGGTCCACGTGACTGAGTAGTAGTCACCTGACAGATCCAACTACAAATCTTCTCTCAATCCTTAAAATTGTATTATAAATAATTAAAGGTAATAACTATATGAAACCGTGTATTCGAAAATGGTCATATACAAGCCAATTTCTGACCGAATTCATCATTTCCTATGATTTTTTAACTTGGCCTGCATTTATCGTTAGACTGCATATAACCAAAAATGACCTACAATTAAAAGGGCAACACCATTCATTTTTGCGAGGGTCTAAGAATGGTGTTACTATAAAGGTGAAATATAAATAAATCTTAACAAGCATTTTTCAAGAGTCTGCTTCCAAGAGTTTGCGTCCCAGACTCGAACATCTGACCTCAAGTTCGTACGACAATACCTCAATCGATTCGTACAATATATTAAAATTAATAAAAAGAAATATTCCAACACAGCTCTCACTATTGGACCCCAAATATCCAACCTAAAATTAATTTATTGTACGTAGAAAAGCAGGTGATCTATTTCAAGTGCACTAAATAATATTAATTTTCAGACATTCTGCTATTCTCAACACACCACCCCGAGGAATAATAATTTCTTATGGGTCACACTTTTTTCTGAGAGCGGGTGAAATTTAAGTCGTTGATCTCGCATATCCAACATCGATGAACTCGGCGAAATAAAAAAAAAGAAAAACAAAGACAAAATCACAAAATTTGAAGCACGATTGGACGACGAGATCGCTAGCCACGCTTCTTCCTCCGGGAGCGAGCAGCGGGCCTAAAAATTATTTCTAGGGTTGTTGGCCACCAGCAAGCAAACTGCATTACATTAGGTGATGCAAGAGTGAGCTGTTGAGTCTAATTTGTCTCTAATATCATATTAGAACTAAATATTCAACCTCAAGCGTGGCAGCGAGAACATGAACGCAGTGGTTACGAACAATCATTCATGAACGTCCAACCTCACCTAAGGAACTCCATCAAATTTTATGTTCAGAATTATTACTATTTTCTTGGTGGCCATCGTAACCGTTGTCACATCACACATTTCATGACGAACATTTTCGTCCAAACTCACCGGATCAAAACGTTGCGGCCAAAAAGATGACGGTTTGTAACCAATCGTGTTCACGACCGCCACCGCAGTGCCAAACGGACCCTTAATATAAAACGCAAGAGATTATACGAGTTTTCCATAGGATTTTACATTCAGAGGGACCTCCAGCCCATTTTCCTGTGAACAAACTTCATTCTCTCTAATGCTCCCACAAGCTTATAAACAACAAAATCTACAACACACTCAGATTCCCAAGCAGTTTATTGTGACTATTGTCTTGGTCTTTTTCGCTCGCAACCACACATTCAAATAAAGCCCAAGTCCAGCATCATATTCCCCGGCAGCGAAAATGTTTTCCAGTCTATAATTAACAGTTTTAAGGGCTGGGATTTACGCATCTGGCGATTCTGTGTAGGCAATGGAAATCAGATCAGATATGTATTCTTCAACAGCACCATCATCTCCCAGTCCACGCTTAGCCATGCCAGCAGCAGCAGCACCAGCTGAATTCGGCATAATTTCTGGGCGAGGAGGATTTTTGGGGTCAAGTTGGGAGATTTCTATGAGCGAATCCCTAGTGAATTCTTCGCAGGCTTCTCGCTCCGGTGAGTAAGGTTCCATAGAAAATCTACACGTCCAACGAATTAGAGAGTGAGATCGAGAAAAATCGCGACTCGAAGATTTTAAATTCATATACTATTAATTACCCAAATCTCCACTGGAAGTTAGCATAATTACCGGTTGCACCCCACTATCTATTGAAATTACATAAATCTACCCTATGAGTTTACATTTCATAACATCCATACACACAAAAAAAACCCTCCCTTGAGGGGCACCGGGGGGTTATTTTTGTACATAGATATTATGAAATGTAAACTTACACGAGAGATTTTTTATAATTTTAAAAGATAGAAGGGCGGAACCTATAATTACGCTAACTTGCAAGGGAGGTCCAAGTAAACAGAACTTCATAGATATGTATTGAGGCACAGTGAGACAGAAAGGTATCATTCCATGATTGTAAATCCATATAGACAAGGAGACAGCCTCATACTGATTCTCTCAAACTATTGAGATTTTTTCATCACTTTATCTCTATTATTTAATTTGATGATTGCACAATCTTAATACTAGTTATATAAAAAAAATGAATCCACATAGTAAATAATAAAACAGGATTCAACACACATTAGATTGTGCAGGAGAGCGGGGAAGGCATTCTAGGGCACCACGGGAGAGGAAACGGCAGAGGAGAGCATCGAATGAAATGGCAAGGAGGTTTCGCAGGAAGGAAGACACGAGATGTTGAGGGGGTGAGTAGGGTTGCAGGGTGCTTGGAGTGTTTTTAAGAGGATCTGGGGTGTTTGATCGGACGGAAGCAGTGTTTTCAGGTTAGTTGATCCTGTGGCAATCATAAAAAAACACCTATCCATCTGAGTTTGCAAAAATTTTGATTTTTTATATTGATTGGAAAAAAAAGAGGTTCCAATTTATAAAGGCTCCGTTTGGGCGGACTTATTTTCACCGGTCAAGCGGTTACGACCGCATGAACCAGACCTTAATTAAGATCCGGTTCATACCTTAATTAAGGTCCGGTTCATGCAATCGTAATCGCTTGACCGGTGAAAATAAGTCCTCCCAAACGGAGTCAAAGAGGCAAGTGATCGAATCTTTATAATTTGCCTTCCATCTAATCTAGGCTCCGTTTGACATGGTGGTGGTCGTGAACGAGGTGGTTATGAACCGTCGTTCGTGATGGGGTTGTCTCCTTGTCCGAACTCACCTATACACTTTTATGTTCAAAACTATTTTTTTTTCTCGGGGGCGGTCATAACCACTGTCATGCCAAACATACATTCTATGACGGTGGCATTTTTGTCCAAACTCACTGGCGCAAAAAAGATGCGCCAAACGGAGCCCTAACCTACATACAATATACTTTTAAAAAAAATTGTTAATATATTCAACCTATTTTGATGTTTAATTATAAACTTTAAATAAATGTTCAAAGAAGTAGAATGCCTACAGTTTTCATAGCTAGCTTTCTAATTTTAAAGTTTAGTTTTTCTTAGACATAAAAAATAAGAATTATATAAATTTATCACTCAAAAATTAGTGCATAAATATAGCATTCAAACCCCAAACTTATTAGAGCTAGTAATATATTTTCAATTATTATTTATAATAGTTTTTCTATAAAAATCATATTTTTTTCTATTTCCCATAATAAATATAATGATATAAAAAAAGGCTGATATGCAGGTTTACTATGCTACAGTAAATGCCTGTATACAGAACTTCTAATGCTCCTAAGTTCATAATAACACTGCTTAAGAGAATGCTAACTCATGAGTCATGATAGACAACCCTAAACCTGTGACATTGATTTTTGGTCTATGTGAAGCTGAAATCCTCAAAAAAAAAGTTGAGAAGCTATGATGCCTAGTGATTATTGACTGCAGATCATGATAAGTGTAGATATGTGATTATCACATCCTAGTCGTCTAGTCCATTTTTGATGGTTGGGATTGATTTTAGATGAACTAGAATAGTTCTGTAACATAGTTCCTGGAATCAATCCCAGCCATCCAAAGAGTATTGAATGACTAGGATAGGGCAACAACACCTCTACAATTAAAATGATAACTGTAGGGTGTCTGCACCCAACTAGAAGAATCATGAACACAAAATAATAGCAGCAAAAGTAAATTGACTACAAAAATTGTGACTTCAAAGGAGATTTGGGGGCTCGTTTCATGCGGATTCCGTGAAATCCCGCCACCACCTCAGTAGTGGCTCATTATTTAGCACTCGGAGCTGTGACAGCCGCTTCCCCAAATGACTAACTAAAATCGGTGGCACTCAAAAGGGATTAAAAATAGTTAAAAGTGGGTTAGCACCCCAAATAGCATTCTGACGCACCAAAACCATTATGCCAAATGGGATTAAAAATAGTTAAAAGTGGGTTCGTAAATTTGAGTAAAATTTGACAAATGAGAGGAACATCAGATTGATTTGGACCCTTTTTTTTCAGTACAAGATGAGGTTAACTCACACAAGTGATGAGTGACGAATCCATAGGTTAAGGACACGCGAGCGGTGCTCTAACTCTAAATGAAAATGCAAACAACCACTATGAATAGAATGGAGCCAAGGACAAACCCTACAATGAGGATGTGGATGAATACTGATGGAGTGGTGTTGGGGTGCGGTGGAGGCGGTGAGGCCCGGTGGTGAGGCTGTCGAGCGGGGGCGATGCGAGGCTGGGCGGACGCGAGAGAGCGGAGCGGGAGGGAATGTGCGGCTAGGGCAAAACGAGAACCGTTGGGTCGGTTTCTCCTATTTCTCAATTTCCAAATCACAATTAAAATCCAAGCATACAAAACAGATTACATATCTCTCTTATATAGGGAGAGACCAACAAGGCCAATCGGCCAAACAACACAACCAGACGCTACAAAAAAATACGAAAAGAAAAATAGATACTAGACCCACCAAGTGCCGCGCGGGATCACACCATCTCCTTCCCTCGAGCGCGCCTAGTATAAATGCGCGCAAAACGTCTTCCTTCGACCGAGTCCGCCCCGTTCGTATCAACTACCTCGGGTTCTCAACGACCTTGTCCTCAAAGTCAAAATATGGAAACTGGGCCTTCACTTCTTACGCCAATATCCATGTTGCCTCGTCCTTGGCTTGTCCCTTCCACAGAATGACAACCTGCCTCACAGGTTGCAGCAAGCAAGCCGGCAGTGCGGTCGCCTAATATCCATGTTGCCTCGTCCTTGAAAATGCTCAGTGTAGTCACCCAACACCACCCGGTCCTCGCAATATCCATGTTGCCTCGTCCTTGAACATGCTCATTGCGGTCGCCCAACACCGCCTCAGGCTCAAAACGTGGAGCGACTTCACTACTCAGGTCTTCGGGCAAGGTGTCTTGAAGGGGGTGGTCCACTGGTTCCCCAACGCTCGCTTCAACTGCGAAACATGAAGTACCAAGTGAATTCGACTGTGGGGAGGGAGTTGCAAGCGGTATGATACCTCACCTATCTTTTCCATGACCAGGAAAGAGCCAAAATATCGCATAGAGAGCTTGGGATGGAGGCGACTTGTCAAGAAACTTTGGCGATGCGGCCGCAACTTGACGAACACATGCTTGTCGGTTGGCCTGCTGGGTCATTCTCCTGGGAGCGGCGAAAATGATGCTTCAACTGTCGTAGGGCCTCATCGCGATCTTGAAGGTCCTCTGCCAAAGCATGAACCTGATATTCCCCGGCGAGACCGACCGATACAGTCGGGGGGGGGGGGGGGGGGGGGGCTGCTCATAAACTGTCTGGAAGGAGGTGACACCTATCGCCGATTGGTAGGCGGTGTTGTACCACAGTTCTGCCCATGCCAACAACTAGGTCCACTGACGGGGATGCTCGGTAGCAAAGCAGCAAAGATAGGTGCCCACGCAGTGGTTGAAGACATTTGTCTGTCCTTCAGACTGAGGGTGATATGTCGTACTGAATCGTAGCTTCGTCCCATGTAAGCGGAACAATTCCTGCCAGAAAGTGTTCAATACTGGGTCGCAGTCGCTAACTATGCAGCGGGGAAACCCGTGTAGGCGGACGATCTCGTCAATGAAAACCTGGGCCACCGAGCTTGTCGTGTAGGGGTGCTTGATGGGTATGAAGTTCCCGTACTTGGAGATTCGGTCGACCACCATCAGTAGACAGCCGTATCCCTGGGAGCGTGGAAGGCGGGTAATGAAATCCAGTTTGATGTCCTCCCAAATCCGATCGGGCAACGACAGAGGTTGCAGCAAGTCGGCGGGGGTGAGGGCCTGGTATTTGGCTCTTTGACAGACCAAACAGTCGGTCACGAACTGCTGTACCATCCTCATCATGCCTTTCTAGTAGAGGGTGGATGCCAACCAACGGTAGGTCGGGTAAATTCCTCCAGTAGGCGCGGTATCCATGGTGATGATGCTGCGAGGAACAGACGGTCGTGAAAATAGAGTCTGTCATCCACTAGTCGAAAGGGATGGTACGCATTTGGCACGCCCCATAGCTCGTCCATCATGCGGCCGTAACGGGGATCTGCACGAACCTCCTCCTGGAGGACCGCTGCGTCTCGCCACTGGCAAAGAGAGATCTCCGACAAAGTGCCGCCATGTTTGCGTCGGGACAAGGCATCCGCGGCTGAGTTCTTGCACTCGGTCTTATACTTAATCGAGAACTGGTAGCCCAAGAGCTTGGTTATTCATAGTTGTTGTGTCGGGGTGGAGACCTTTTGGCTCCATAGATGCTTCAAGATGCAGTGGTTGGTTCTGACGATGAAGGGTTGCCCAAGCAAATACGGGCGCCAATGTTGAACTGCTAGCACCAAAGCACGTAGCTCGTTGTCATAGGCGGTAGCCACCTTCCGCCAATCGGTGAAGGTCTTGCTGTAGTAAGCGATGGGGCGGCCCTATTGCATGAGGACGACGCCGACCCCCTTCCTGGAGGCGTCACACTCTATGGCAAACGACGGGGAAAAATCGGGTATGCTCAGGACGGGTGCCGCCACGAGAGCGCGCTGCAAGCTGTAGAAGGACTCTTGGGCGGTTGCATCCCACAGGAAGGGCACCTCCTTATTCAGAAGGTTTGTCAGTGGCCTAGCCAAAGCCCCGTAGCCGCGGATAAAGTGGCGGTAGTAGCTTGTGAGTCCCAAGAATCCCCGCACGGCACGACGGCTCGTCGGTGTCGGCCAGTGCAAGACCGCCTCGATCTTTTGCGGGTCCATGGCAAGCCCTTCGGTTGAGATGATGTGACTCAAGTACTCGACCTGAGGTTGGCCGAAAGTGGACTTCTTTCCGATGGGCCACAAGCTGGTGGGAGGCAAGGATGCGGAGGACGGTAGCAAGGTGGGCTAAGTGGAGCTGCCAAGAATAATTATAAACCAAAATGTCGTCAAAGAAAACCAGGACGAATTTACGCAAGTGTGGGCGGAACATGTTGTTCATGGTGGACTAGAAGGTGGCTGGGGCATTCGTTAAGCCAAACGGCATAACGAGGAACTCGAAGTGGCCATCATGTGTCCGGAAGGCCGTCTTGGGCACGTCCTCTGCTCGCACGCAGATCTGGTGGTAGCTTGAGCGTAAATCCAGCTTGGAGAAATAGCGAGCACCCCGCAGTTCATCCAACAGCTCCTGGATGATGGGAATGAGGTACTTGTCTGGCACCGTGAGCTTGTTCACCTTTCTATAGTTGACACAAAACAGCCAGCTGTCATCCTTCTTTCGCACGAGCAGCACCGGGCTGGAGAAGGGACTGGCACTCAGCTGGATGATGCCTGCACTCAGCATCTCGGCCACCATGGCCTCCATGGTGTTCTTCTAATCGTGGCCATATCGATAAGGAAGGACTGAGACCGCCTCCACGCCGAGCTGCAGGATGATGCTGTGGTCGGACGCACACGACGGAGGTAGCCCATGCGGTATGGAGAAAACTGTCGGATAGTCGTCGAGGAGTCGTTGGATATTTGAATGTAGTGGTTATGGTGTCGAGCCAGATCCCAGCTCCACGTGCCACAGGAAAACACTGAAATCCGGGTCGAGTGCGCGCAGGATGGATCAGAGTTCGACCGGGGAACAGGCTAGGGAGGGATCACCCTGAAGGTGATGAGTCGCGTCTGCAGCGTCAAAGTCCATCGTGAGTCCGTCCACAGTTGTGCTTACAGTCCCCAAGTGTGCTCAACAAGGACACGCTCAGTATCGCTTCCAGTCTGTCATGACCGAAGACATAGAAATCTGCAGAGCCCGAGTACGTGTCAATGGCAAATGGCAGGCCGACGCACCGGCCGACAGTGCAGCTACGGCGGCCGTCTTTGAGGGAGACATGGAAGCCTGGTGTTGGAGTCGTCGTAAGGCGGAGCGCCTCAACAAGGTCCTGAGAGATGAAGTTGTGAGTGGCGACGCTATCGATCATAGGTACTATTGTTGTCTGCTGCAGGGTGGCTGCCAACGTCATGGTGCACAACCGGTGATGTCGCGTACCGAGTAGCAAAAACCTCCAAGAGTTGGAAGGTGGCGCCCGACTCGGCTGTATTGGGCCGGTCATTCTCGAGCTCGAGGGCCTCAAAGTCGGCCATGACAATCTCTTCTTCCTCGGCTCCTAAGAGCATCCGGAGGTCCCTGTTGGGACCCTCGTGGGTCGGCGAGTACATGCCCTTGCAGCAGAAACAGAGGCCCTTGCACCGAAGGTCAACTGGTCAAGGTACTCCTGATGAGAGATTCGACGGGGAGGGGGAGCCCGTGGTAGTGGCGGCTGCGACTGTGGCGGGGAACGACCTGAAGTGGGGGCAGTATCCGAGGTTGTCCGACCAAGAGGGGCGGTGGCCGAGAAGCGGCAGGTCGGGAGGGGGGCAAAAGAGGTGGTGTGAACCGTACGGCGGCGGCGGCGACGACGGTGGCAAAATCTGTCTCTACAAAATGCGTTTGCTCCATTGCGCGAGACATGGTAGTGGGGTCATGGACCCGAAGACGGTTACGAATGTGTGGCCGCAACCCGACGAGGAACATGCCCAAGTAGTGGTCCAGCGAGAGGTCAAGGACGTTCGTGGCCACCTCAATGAAGTCTTATATGTAAGCGTCAACAGAGTCGGCTTGGCAGACGTTGCTCAAGCGCTCATACGGGTTGTCTGCGTGGGGGTTGTCGTTGCGGCGGATCAACTCGTCTTTGAGGAGCGGCCAGGACAAAGCCGACGACGATTGGCGGAGCCAATAGACCAAATGAAGGGTCGAGCCCTTCATGTAAATCGTGACGAGGGGAACCATTTGAGCCGCGGGTGTTCCCTGGATGTCAAAGTACTGCTCGGACCGTGCGAGCCAACCCAAGGGATCAGTCCCGTCGAATACCGGTAGTTCAAGGCGGCGGAGGGCGCCAGAGGAGAGCTCGAGCAGAGAATGGTCACAGGCCGGAAAGGTGCAGCAGAGTAGCTGGTGACGGGGGGGGAGGAGAAGAGTGTGTGGATGTCGCAGACGACCACTTGGAGGTCCGTTAGGGTCGTATCAACCCGGTCGGAGAGTGCCGCCGTGGCTGCGGCCAAATTGGAATCACATGTCATGCTACGAGTGAGGGGCATACGCCGAGCCGCGGAGAGGAGGCCGAGATGTCGACAAGAGCCAAAGTTCGCGGGGGTGATGCGAGGATGGGCGGACACGAAAGAGCGAGCGGGAGGGAATGTGCGGCTAGGGCAAAATGAGAACCGCTAGGTCGGTTTCTCCTTTTTCCCAATCTCCAAATCACAATTAAAATCCAAGCATACAAAACAGATTACATCTCCCGTGTATAAGGAGAGACCAACAAGGCTGATCGGCCAAACAACACAATCAGATGCTACGAAATAAAATACAACAAGATAAATAGATATTAGTCCTGCCAAGTGCCGCGCGGGCTCACGCGATCTCCGTCCCTCGCGTGCACCTAGTATAGACGCGCGCGAAAAGTCTTCCTTCGACCAAGTCCACCCTGTTCTTATCAAATACACGCATGCAATATGATGAACTTATGACAACTAACCTTAAACTCCAATGAAATGCTCGTGAGTGACAATCATACAATAATTCATGACGCACAAATAGTTAAACATTATAAATTATAAAATTCTCGCACACGTGAGTGTTATAATTAATTACAAATATTGCAAATCAGATAAACAGATAACAATTGTGAATTATTGAAAATGCATTGAACTAAAGCAGAGGGCGAATAAGAAATACATGTCAATGAAAGAAAATTAACCAAACTTGATCAGAATAGGGAAACCAGCAAAGATGGCCCAGAAGGGCGGCATCAGAGATTCTCGTGGCTGGGAGGAATGATGTCGACAAAATCCGAGGCAGGGTATTTCGATGAAGATGCTGGAGGGAAGGAGGGACGTCAGAGGTAGGGATGACAACAAATAGGGGAGTTGGCACCCTCAGAGGCTTCACACCACGAGGGAGGCACAACTTTACACCGAGAGTAGATTGAGTGGCTCCTATCCAAAAAAACATAATTTCCTGATGACTCCCTTTCAACTGATTGCACACATAATATAGAGGGAAGGGTGGGGGGGGGGGATGAGGTTAAGTGATCCGATGGCCCAAATCGGCCGATCGCATTACATGACCTAATTCTCAAAAATATGTGTTTGGAAAATAAAAATAAATACATGGAAAATTGCAAAAAAATGAGCCTGACGTGATCATGGGCTCCGATCATCCATCCGGCGATCAAAAAATATCGATCTCATCATCAACTGCAATATTGCGTGTAATCGATCTCCATCAATCTCCATCAATCTCCTTGTCTTATAAGCATTCATCTCCAGAGAATGAAGATTACATGTTGTCGAAGTAAGCAAGACAAGCTGTCGCTCAAGATAGGGACTATCACTAGATTAAGTCATCATGCCGCTGAAGTAGCCAAGGGTTCCATGCACTAAGTAAGCAAACATAAGGATTTAGGGTAGGGATATTATGGTTACGGGTAGAGTTGTAGTGGAGGTTAGGGAAGGTTGAAGGTCTTAAACTAAGTGGCTCAATATCTACAGTCAAATCCTGAACTTTGAGTACAAGATGAACACCAATATAAATAATAATATCAAGCTCGAAGAAATTTGACTCATACTCTTTCATGATAGTGTATGGACTTATTCACATATCACTCAAATTCATAGCTGCCCCAACGAGAACCTCTCAAATAAATATTAAATCATCACTCAATCACCTTCATTGAACATTTGCTCTCTCATGTGATTATCTGCACAAATTTTAAAATGTTCATTATTTAATATAACTTTACATCGGAATAAAACATTTCACCCTCATGGTGAGACCCTTCCCCGGACCCTCGCTCCGCGGGTATGCCTTGTGCACCAGACTACTTTTTTTACGTCATTATATGACATACAACATATGCAAATGATGAACCCAATAGACTCACTAAATGCAGATTCTACACAATGGTGGAAGCCCCTAAAGATGAGTGATTGATCTGGTGGTTCCTTGGGCGAGGTGTAGAAATACTTGTTGAGTGCACGCCGAGCACCCAATTGGCCGACCGAGAGATCAACCGTGAGCTGCGGAATCATGATATGTCAAGTGTCTCCTAAGAGATGTAAATCATCGGGAGGATTACTAGTTGGTCGATAGAAAAATGCATCATTGGGGGCAATCTCTTAAAAGAATGTTGAAGATAGTAATATAAGGATGTAACTACAAGGTTCACTTGACGGTAAATAAATTCATCGTTAACGCGACAATCATTTAAAGGGATGCACGAGACAGGGACACAAGATGCAATTCCATGGTGGATTGAATGTCTCCTAAAAGGAAGAACTCCTCAGTGATTCATGCTAAAAGGCAGGATGTATTTATAGCATGTGCTAGCATTTTTCTATCACAAGATCTAATTTGCCTCCTACCTTATTTCATCTCTGCATCACTGTCGTCCCTTTTTAAGTATATCTTGGTTTGAACTTCTTTTGGTGCTAAGAATTTCATTCCTACCATTTTGAGTATTATTAGTAACATATCAAATCAAACCATATTTACATGAAAATTGAAAATAACATTTCTGGCATCGCCTCCAGCTCTTCAACAGATAAATCATATTCTGGGCCTATTGATCCTTCGATGATTCAAAGAAGTTCAGGTCTCATTTTAAATTCACTACTTTTCTCATCATTCTAACCTAAAAATTAACCATCATTAGCCCATTCCTAACAAAATCCTCAAACTCTAACCTTTACACCCAAATAAACTCAAACTCAAGCACCAAGTCCTAACAAAATGAATCTAAACTTGACCCAATTCTTGACTAGCCATCCTTTCATACTTCCCTCTCCTAAACACAAAGGGAGTCAAATTAAGTAACCCAATCATTGAGTAGCTCTGCATACCTTCCCTCTACTAACACTTGCAGTTTCCAAGAATCCATAACTAGATCGCAAAGCAAAAGGGACTGCAAAATTTGGCCATCCCTGTTCCCTTGGCTTAGTGCTTATGCCTTATGGTGATGACTATCATAAGAACTCAGAGATCCAAGCATGGTGCAGGGGGGCAATCTATAAACTAGTGTAAGTGTCATCTCAAGGTTCTCTTCTTAATCATCTTAATCAACTCAAAAGTAAGTGAAAAAAAATCTTTAACTAAAGAGCTACGAAAGACTATGGATTTTGAGGAGACGTTTTAATCTTCTATAAAAAAAATAAAGTTAACATAGATATTATATCATGGAGAATGATTCTAAAACTCATGAGAAGATACTACGTAACTAAGAAAGATACAGAAATATGGATTTCCAAGGAAAGTCTTTTGCTGCTTCATCCTTCCAGTTGAAGGAGATCTACAGGTATAGTTCGCATCAAGATGGCATCATTCCTTTGTCAGACATAATTTACCGCCGGTTACACACTCACACACCCACCAAGTAGTCCTTCAATTGGAGAAGAAATATTGCAAGGATCTTCACACAATGCTGGAAACCAAAATCACTTCATTTGTATTCTCATTCTATGTGCTATTATACACCACAAAAAGACTATTTATAGAAGAGAATGATTACCCCAAGAGTTAAAGGGAAGATGAAGAGTTCTCATCATTGGCATTAGGTGTGAAAAGTAAAGTGCTTGGTAAACAATAAGATTTTTTATGAAACTTCAAGAAGGGTCGTTAAAGTGAAATATAAGGTTAGCATGCATGCATTTACTTACAAAAGGGGGGAGAGAGAGAGAGAGAGACAGGAGAATTTGTTCATGCACGAAGAAAAGAAATGAATTGAAGGTAAGTATGTGTGAAGTCAAGAAGAAATGATGTGGAGGTCAATTGGTAATGTGGCAATCCGCAATCGTTAAAAAGAAATTCAAATATTTATAAAATGAAGGGATTTTTAAGTAGGATTGAGTCATTAGAAAAGGCTAACATAAACTCAACATAACTAATATATTATACATACAAATCATAGAACATGGCATTTGACACATACCTAAAGGTCAACTAAATAAATACCGGTAGGACTTCGACCGAAACACTCAAGAAAGCCGACCCGACCAAGTGAACAACGTGTGTGAGCTGCGCCCGCCCGAAGGGTCCAAAATCACCCCGAGAAGGGGAGGACAAAACTAATCACGCGCACACCCGCACACACGGGCACCGCGCTCGGCTAGCAGGCCATCGATAATTTTAATGCATCCTATAAACTGTAGTAGCGAAGACTAAAAATGTAGGAAATGGAAAATGTTGGAGATGTGGAGTCTGAGTGTACAGTTGATTCATCCACTGCTTCTCGTTTTTGTAACCGAAAAAAATCAAAGAAAAAAGGAGATACCCTAGTGTAGCCATGGATGTAGGTAAGATTGTCGAATCACGTAAATCTCTGTGTTTTCTGAGTTACTTTCTTATTTTTTCCTTCGTTGGCTTTGATCCCTCTGTTCCTAAGAGAAAATTCCTTCAAGAAAAGGCTTCATAAAACTGGCGCATGCTTCTAAATACAAAAGAAGCATATAATTTCTTCTCTCTGCAGCATGCGTGTGATCATTCTAGATAAGTAATTCTGACAACTTTAACATGTTTGATTCCTTAAATAAAGCAATTCACAACATAAAGGTTAAGGAAAAAAATCCGAGACTTTCCTCGTTTCATTACCCATTGGGGATAGAAATTCATTTCTAACACAAGAAAGTCATTTCCAAAATGATTAATTCCTTCGATATGAAGAAAGAATCTGATGAGGATCATGCCACATGGCCCGTCAGGGTCTATTCACGCCGACCACGGGCTCAGTGACGTTCGAGACGCTCAGCTTGCGCGGATCGCGGATCGTAACATGTTTTTGTTTTTTGCATTTTTAATTTTCCACTATAATTTTGTTTATTTCGAGGGAGGCAACGAACGGAGAATCATGACCGTTCGGTGCATATCTCCAGTCTATATATACAGCAGTAGAGGGTGCTAAAGAGAGGTATTGAAAGTTGAAGCAAAGAAGTCTTACTTTTGATCAACCAGTGCTGAAGCCGAAACTCCCAGGTGCGAAGCCTGGGCTTCCCAGCAAACCAACTTGTTGTCGTCCAATATTCCCCCCTTCCCCTCCAAACCAAGTTTGCTAGTAACCTCTAACCCCCCCCCCCCCCTCCAATACATCCCTTCGACCCTTAACACCTACAACCGTCAGACCTCATTCCCTCACCCACCTTCAACCGGCGGCCCAAAAATCACCCCTCCAACCACCGCCCGGACACCCTACATTCCCCTCACCATATATATCCAAAACATCCTCTCGCCCCTCCAAATCCCCTCCATTTTCAATCTCCGGTGATCACCAGACAACAATCCTTAACCACCCGCGGCGAACCTTCACCCTCACCCTCCAAGTCCCCTCCATTTTCAGTTTTTCCAACGATCGTTGAAAACACCTCCGACCACCACCACCACTACTGGCGACCACCTCGGGCCACCACCCCGCTACCCCATAACTACCTTAATTACCTCAACTATCCATCTACCTCTACAACTCCCCATTATTCTAAAATTACTCATAAAGTCATAATTACCCATTCTTCCCACTCCCTCCACTGGCCCACTACCCCTCACGTGGAGCCACATTGCAGCTCACAACCGAGCCTCTCCCCCTCACAACAACCGGTCACCCCTCACATCCAACCCCACCTTTCTCACAAACTGATCCCCACTTCCCCCTCCAACTCACGGGAAACCACCTACCACCGACTCCAACTGAACCCCTCACCTCCTTGCCCATCCAGTCTCCTAAGCCACGACAACAACCCCTCTCGTGGAATCACCTCCAACTGACCCCAACACCCATTTATTATCCTAAAGTTGGTTGACCTTCCTCCCTAAGGGCCTCCAACCCCTTGCAGACCCCCCCCCTACTTCCCCCCTCCGTCCACCCCAATACGTGCATAACAACTCTCTATTCCAGCCCCAGGTACTCCATTACAACCCTGTCACTTGTTGTCCAGCAACCCAAAGATTAACTAGGAATCCGGAATTCAGAGTCATTACCTACCCCGACTCCGAGAGATCCTGTCTAAGCTCTCTACTACTACTATCGTGTGAGTTTATTTGTTTTGAAGTCAATTCTTAGCGTTGAATTGAGTGTTCATTTCCTATTCAAAAATTATATCTTTTATAATCGTTGTTTCAAACTTTTGAATCTTTGAGTTTTCATTTACTTTGTCATTTGATTTTGAGTACTCTTACATATATACGATGTCTCGTGTTTCCTTGTTTGTTTGTTTTATCTATTGCGACTCATTTAACATTTTGATTTACAACAACACTCAAGCCTTTATCCCACTATAGTGGGATCGGCTATATGGATCCTTTGTTGCCATTGTGCCCTATCTTTTGTCATAATCTTACTAATGCCTAAGTACATCATGTCTTTCCTTACAGTTTCATTCCAAGTCTTTATTGGTCCGCCCCTCTCTCTTTTAACATGCCTAGTGACTAGACTCTCACGATGCCTAACAGGTGCCTCTAATGGTCTCCTTTGTACGTGTCCAAACCATCTTAGACAAGCTTCCCACATCTTCTCTGCAATTGGTGCTACCCCTGTCTTATCTCTGAAACTTTCATTCCTAATTTTATCCAAATCTCGTGTGTCCACACATCCACCTAAGCATTCTCATCTCCGCAACTCCTATTTTTTGCTCATGTACACAATTCACCGCCCAACACTCAGAACCACAGAGCATCGCGGGTCTAACTGCAGTACGGTAAAACTTGCCCTTAAGTTTTGGTGGTACTTTACGATCACATTTAGCATTTTGATTTGTAAACAAAAAATTATACCAAGTAAGATCACTTTCCGGAAAGTGCGTTTGCAAATAGAAATACGCTTAGCCCATCTACTCCTCTAGGACCTTACCCCGCGCCTGAATCAAAGGGGGCACTTATAACTAAAATATTTTGCTATTCAAAGTGATCTTTGGTCACACAACCTTCAACATGTCTGTTTGCATTTGCCTTTGGAACAATTGGTGCCACTGTGGCAAAATCCTCTAACTAATTGTACGAAGTTTAGCCCAATCACTGATAACACATGCTTTGTTTAGCATAAAATAACACTCAAGCCTTTATCCCAACTATAGTGAGGCCGGCTATATGAATCCTTTGTCGTCATCTGTGCCCTATCTTTTGTCATAATCTCACTAATACCTAAGTACATCATGTCTTTCCTCATAGTTTCATTCCAAGTCTTTATTGGTCTACCCCTCCCTCGTTTAACATGCCTAGTGACTAGACTCTCACAACGCCTAATAGGTGTCTCTAATGGTCTCCTTTGTACGTGTCCAACCATCTTAGTCGAGCTTCTCGCACCTCTGCAATTGGTGCTACTCCTGTCTTATTCCTGATACATTCATTCCTAATTTTATCCAGTCTCGTGTGTACACACATCCACCTAAGCATTCTCATCTCCGCAACTCCTATTTTTTGCTCATGTACACAATTCACTACCCAAAACTCAGAAACATAGAGCATTGCGGGACTAATTGCAGTACAATAAAACTTGACCTTAAGTTTTAGTGGTACTTTACGATCACATAAGATCCCTGACGCGCCTCTCCACTCCAACCAACCCACTTGGATTATATGTGTCACATCTTTATCAATACCTCCGTCGTTTTGAATTATCGATTCAAAATATTTAAAACACTCACTATGGATTCTATGTTTAGCATAATAATTTTAAATTATTCTAATAAATTATCCAAATTTAAATTTTCACCATTAATAAGTCTTAACTAACCTAATTAATAATAACAACTACAATGGACTAGTGAAAAAAATTAATGGCTACTAGTCATTGGAAAATTGTCCTAAGAACTTATTTGTAATATAATCTGAGATCATCTTTAGGCTCGTTATGTGTGTTAGGGTGCTTATAAATGATTCATATGTATTCCTAAACTAAAAAATAATGCTTTAAAATTAAAATAACATTTTCTTAATTTAGGAGCTCATCCTTAGTTGGGGAAGAGAATCGAAGGGGGACTAGAGTTGGACTAGTAGCACATGCAATCAAACTTATGTTCAGCCTAAGAACTTAAAATCATGAGTCAGGTTTAATCACATTGTATTTATACAACAACAAATGTTTCATCTATTTGATGTAACGTTAAATCAAAATTTTATCGTTCATTAAGAATTTACCCTCAAGCATAAGCACGTCATATCAGCTATCAATGCCATTCAACTATAAAATTCTTTCAGCATCATAGGGTATTATACACCAAAAGCATACTCAACCACACGAGCCGTCATGGGAATCACTTTTGAATGTTGCTCGGCTATGGTTGAAGGAGCCAAGACTCACATGATTCATTAGCATCACAAACATATTTGATTATAGTCAGACCAAGAACTCTAATATCACTTGTTAGTGAGCGAAAACAAAATGAGGGCGAAAGTTGGATCATACGCACAAGCAGTCAAACTCATATTCAACTAAATAGCTCAAGTGCATGAGTGAGGATCAATCACATAGTGTTTGAGTCAAGATCTCGACCCACTAGTAGTCAATGTCCCAACTCACAAAGTTTGGGCTATAGTATGACCAAAGGTCTACTAGTTAGCGAGTGACCAAAAAAACAAGAGACAAAGAAGACAAAAGTCTATTTCATCACTTGACGGGGTCGTTGTGTTACATTATGGAGGTCCCTCCATATAACCCGGAAGTGTATAGGAACTCCCCTCCCAAATCAAGAGTTGTGCGAGTTCGGGGGAATGCAAACGAGGTTGTCAAATATTCAAATTGTTAGGAAATACGAGATCCAAAGAACACGCAAGAAATCGCAGAAAAACTAACAAGCAAAAACACACAAGGATTTAACGTGGAAAAACTCCAAGATCGGGAAAAAATCACAACTGCCCGCGCTCAGAAAATTCACTATGAAAAGAGATCGAGAGTACACCGCTTCTATTCTGCCGCTCCTCTTCAGTTTTCACATTTGCGTATTCAACCCCAGGCCGAAACAGGACTTTTATACACGTAACAAACAGGAGGCCAAGTTGATCTGCTAAGGTCGCGGAGATGAAAGGTAGAGGTTGCCAAGCAAATCCATTGAGGCCATCGAGTTGATATGTTGGTCATTTTCTCCACATATATTTCTGATCTCCATGGATACAGATCATACACACAGTATTTCTGGGGAAGAAATATATGCTACCACTCTTTCACTAATCAGTCATGAGGGTTCAAAGGAAGCTAGAACTTCAATATAAATAACAGAAACTAAACGCATAGGAAACGATAACATCCAAATCAAATTTATTCTACAAACAGTTGTCTAAAAAGCTGTCACTCCTGGCTTCTAAGTTCTAACCCAAAACACAAGTATAATTTCCCCTATTTCATTGCAGTAGCTATGCAATCTCTCAAACACTTTGTCTAAGATATAGCAGCGGAGATGTTAAAACCACTAGAAAATGAGAAGATTCACCGAAGAAGAGACGATGCGAGGAGTTATTGTTACCTATTTGGAGGCGGCGAAGTGTGGAAGCTGTAGGCGCGCCTTGAAATCTTATGCTCCTCCGTCCTCTCCGCAAACCTTGCTCCAAATCCGGAGCCGTCTCTATCTCAGTACGTCCGCCTAGGAGTCGCCGGTGACCCCAATTTTAGGCAGAGGCTCCAGAATCCCGATTAGAGATTGATCGCCATATACAAACACGGCGAGAAAGCCAAGATTACAATATTATTTTATTATATTATTTTATTATTATTTATTATAATAATAAGCAAAAAGGTGTCTCTTCGCCTCCGGGGGCGGCGGCCCATCGGAGGACTCACTCCGCCAGTAGATTGAACGGTTTAACCACTGCTATGAACCATGTGAACGCCCGATCTTATCTTAGCCTCCGTTTGGGGGATTATATTATTATATATATTATCTTATTATGCTTCATTTGGTTTGTCGGTGGCGTGTTGATCCGGCGGGTGAAAACGGAGTGTTCGAACCGGAAGGGGGAGGTGGCTCCTCCAAACTGAGCGTTTTGGGGTGTTTCTTAAGACGGGTGGGTGGAAACAGAGCAAACGTCGTCGGAGGTTCATTTATTTACCCGCCTTTCAGCGGCGTTTGCCCAAAACGGAGATGCGAAACGCCGAACCAAATAGAGCCTTAGACTATGACCGCATTCTGGTGTGAAAATAAGTCCCCCTAAATTAAACCTTATGCCCCGTTTGGTGGGACTTATTTTCACCGTCAAAGAGGTTATGACCGGAAGAACAGGAAAATATCAGGATTGCATTTTCTTGAAACGCGTTGAACCAAATACGCCGAACCAAATGCACCCTTAGTCTTACAAACACTGCCTCGGTAAAAGAAAATTTAAACTCTAAACACAAAATCCTAAATCCTAAGCAAGCCCGAAAAGATATCATGCATTTCTCCCTCACATGATGAAGCCCGAAAAAATTTTGTCCGCTTATCGGATCTAAAGGAGGGTGCACGGAACTAATGAAAATCCAGAAATTAGTGGGGCCCACGGTGCACAGATTTGTTGTGCACTGCGGACCCCACAAATTTCTATCTTTTCGGCATTTCATTGGTGGGGACCTTCTTCTAGTTCCGATCGGTAGACCTAAATATTTCCTTTTCAAAGAGACTGGGAAAAATCGTTGCTAATCTTCATGAGCATTGCAGTGTGCCAAACACAGACAATCTAATTTTCCTGGTCTATGCTTGGTTGAACCTGAGTATTGACACTAGAGTCTTTTTCCCGGCACTTTTGTTTCCCTCAATTTCGCCCTCTAACAAGATGATATTATGCTACTATCAAGTATGTTCGTGAAGTCTATGTCTTGAAGGATTTTGATGTCTTCAAGCTCATATGAGTTATGACGCTCATGACGATCCAAGCGGTTGACTGTTACATTCATGCATGTGTGATTGTTGATGATTCTTAAGAATATTTCCATTTGTGAGGGAGCGATGAAAAATGTGAAGAACTCTCACGCGAGTGAGAGATTATTATGGCTCTGTTTGGGGCAGCTGTGACAGTGAGAAAAACTCTATTCTAGTATTCCCACCACTACAATGTCCTTTTTAGATTATTTGGATGACGAGTTTTTTCAATAAAGGTGTTTTAAGAGCTTGTTGAGCTGGTACATTAACTTAGCTTTCTAAAAACGCTTTCTCTGTTCTCAACTTTTTCTCTTTTATTCGAGAGTTTACGAAAGTCATGCCGCGACCATACGATGTATTTCTTCCTTCACGTCACTGTTGAATTTTTTGAAGTGAAAGTGGGCAGCCTGGGCCGTCTGTCTGCGTGGCTTGTGCGGACAGAGGGTGGCGGCTTGACAAGTCGGCTTAGAAGTGGCTGACAGTTTGTTCCCTGAGGTAGCCGAGCAGATAGGATGGTTATCCGCTCAGTTTGCAAGTTTGTGCAGACTGGTTCTGGAGTCCGCCAACTTTGTGCAGATTGATCTTTGTATCCGCTGGTGCTGTGTTCGCACCAGAGATGGCTGGTGGTGTGGGTTTGGTCTGGTTTGTACCAAGTCCAGGTGTGCTCAATCCAGGAGGTCGCGCGGTTTGCGCGGACTGCCTTCTTTGTCACCGAACTCGACAGGTGTTAGCCATGTGCTTATTTGTGAACTCGGAGTATGCGGACTGGAGCTGAATCCGCTTGTGTGCGGACTGTTGGTGTATCCACAGAGTCTGTTCTTGTGGCGTTCTAGTGCTGGCTTGGGTGTGGCGATAGGGCAGATAGGATTTCTATCCGGCCTTGGGGGTTGGTGGTTTGGCCATCTGCGATTGTCCGGATACTCTTCGTACTCGCAGCGGAATAGGATGGTGATCTTATCGGCTACGGCGGTGATCACACTCCTCTTCGTGCCTATAAATAGGATCCTCTGTCTCATCAACACATACACCGAATGAATGGTAAGTGAGCTCGGGTAGTTGCTGCAGACAGGATTTTCTATTCGAGCTGTTTGAAGAGTTTGATCGGGTTGTGTTGTGCAGGTTGTGCGGATAGCGCTGGAAAGCTTGAGACTTGGTTCTGACTTCGGTCAGGGACAGTGCAGACTCTATGGTTAGCAACCAGTGGTTAGGCAGCAGGTTGTGGCTTGCGATCAGGCGGTCTTCTCTTCTGCAACTTGCTTCTCAGTTCAATAAGCTGTCTGTTTCTAGCAGCTTGTGCAGTTCGGCAGCAGCAGTTCGCGTGATCTGACAGTTAGATGACTGTGCTGTTAGGCGGCTTGCAGATAAGCGAACAGAGTTCGGTAGTGGAATGACGGACAGTCTGCGCGTCTATGTTGCGGTTTAGCGACTTTGCGGATTCAGCGGACTCCGTAGTGTAGCAGCAGAGCCGGCGGTTACTCTTTGAGTCCGCGAGGCTAGTTTCTTGCCTTGTATTTTTTTGCTTCCATCAGATACATCGGCAAATCATATCTCGATATGTATGTCTTGGCTTGTAAAGATTTTTTGATGGTACAAGGTACTTGCTCTTTTGTTTACATCTGGCTTACTTGGGCTCGGATTGGTTGAGTGTTCCTGCGCCCGGTTTTCTGTTTTCTGCAAATTATAAATTTTTACATGGTATCAGAGAGAATAGACTCAACAGTGATCAACCGTCTACTTGCTTTATTGCTTCTCAGAGTCTAAGTGAACCAGGGCTTTTGCAATGGAAGGTGGTGTACAACCTCGGGCTCGCAAAGAGCCCTCAAGAAGCAAACAGATCGAGATAGGCAAAGGGGACCAGGAGCGCCCACTCGCAAGCGGCGAGATGATGGGCTCTCCAAGGGGCAAAATGCCCCCACCCAGAGGCGAGAGGGCCTCCAGAAGCGAGATGACCTCCAAGGGCGAGAGGCGCCAGCGAGACGGGCGGTGGGTCCTTCTCGCCGGCAGGTGCCTTTCCTCTCGCCAGGGGGAGAGAAGGCTTTTTTTATTTTCCCTAGCAAAGCAGGGGTTTTTACTCTTCTACCCCGGGTATTTTTACCCTCTTACCCTTGGTGGACTGCGTATAGCTCCTCAGAACAGCGGAGTTCGGCTGTTGGCAGACCCAGCCAAGGGTACCCCGGTAATTTCAGGCCGGTGCAGTTTTGTTATTGGCAGTTCAGATTCTGAAATCTATAAATAAGCCCATAGGGGTTCTTCAGAAGGGACCTTTTTTCAGACTCTTAAGAGGATCCATTTGGCACAGTCTTCTGAGGAACTCCAAGCCCAGCTTTTGGCTTTGGAGGGGAAGCTCTCTGTGACCTTCCGGGTAAGCGGTGGGACCTCCCTGCTGCGGCTTTGGGCCAGTTTTCCTTAGTTCTTCACGACCAGTCGGAGGTCGAGCTTGCGCCAAGTAGGTGTCGGCTACGCCCCAATTTTGTGAACGCTTGTCGGAGTCAAATTTTGGCTTCAACAGTTCTGGTGCGGTGAGCGTGGAAGTAGCCGGGTCAAGAAAAGTTTGAGTTTGGTCCTATGACAGGAGGTGAAGGAGAGGGGTCTGGTTCTGGAGGTTCCCCCTCCCAGGTAGAAGAGGCGACAAGGAAAATGCTGGAGGACTTCAGGCGAGAGGTCATGCAAACCATAAGCTTGGCCTTCTCGGCAAGGAGCGAGTGGGCGGCACCTCAGGTACCGATCGAGGTTGTCCCGCTTTTAGGCGAGAACGCCCCTGGTCAGCGCCCGGGGAAGGAGGTCCCCACAGAGGCTGGCGAGAGGGACGTAGCGGCGCGAGAGCTCTTCCCAGGCCAGCGTCCCGGGAAGGAGATCCCAGCAGAAGACGGCGAGAAGGAGGCAGCTGCGCGAGAGCTCTTCCCCGGGCACGGTCTCGCAGATCGGGCCAGCCAGTCGAGGCCGCGAGACGTGCCCTCTCGGCAAGCAGTCGGCGAGAGCCCGTTTAGTGAACTTGTCATCTCGGCTCCGGTGCCGGAGGGGTTCCGGGAGCCCGACATGTCCTACTACTCGGGGAAGGATGATCCGGTACAGCATGTACAATGGTTTGAGGATGTGGTTTCGATCAGACAGATGACAGATGCGTTTAAGTGTCGACTGTTTGCCATCACCTTGAAGGAGAAGGCGCGAGATTGGTTCCATCAGTTACCGACAAGATCGATTTATTGTTTCGAGGATCTGCGGAGGGATTTCTTATTGAGGTTTTCAACATCGAAGAAGCGTAAGAAGGAGGCAGAGTGCTTGTTCTCGGTAAGGCAGAGCCAGAATGAAACGTTGGGGCACTACGTAGATCGGTTTCAGGAAGAGATCCTCCAGGTCCAGGAGGTCCCTGGGTATACGCTGATGCTTGCATTCACCCTGGGACTGAGGCCAGGCTTCTTCAGCATGGAGTTGAAGAGGGTGCCCCCCTCTCCTTTGAGGAGCTTATGGAGAGGGCGGCAAAGGAGACGAATTTCGAGAGGGCCAATCCGGCGTTTGCAAGGAGGTTAGCCAGGTTGGCAGAGGATGACGCAAAGGAACCAGGAGCAGGGAAGCAGAAGGAGCAGAGGGAGCAGAGAGAAGAAAGAAGGAGGGAGGAACCCCGAGGCCAGGGGCACTAGGGACAGAATCACCGGGGGGCCCGAGAGCCGAACAACCGGATAGGTTGGAGGCCTCAGGAGGGTCACCCCCAGGAGTTAGGAGGAGGCTTCCGGGGAAGAGATAACTTCCGGGAGCCAAGGAGATTCGATCAACCAGTATGGAGACAGGGGGTGAGGGATCGTTTTCAGCATCAGCAGGAGGCAATGGGGATCGGACGAGGAAGAGGAGCTCGAGGAGGGGGAAGAAGAGGAAGAGGGGAAGGGAGAAGGGGTGGGGTGGCGTTGCCTTTCTGTGACTTCCATCAGGAGAGGGGTCACGCTACAGCCACGTGCCCAGATTTCTTGGAGATGAGAGAGGCCAGAGGTTTGAGGAGACAGGATCCGCCGGTGAGGATCGAGGAAATGCAGCAAGGGGAGGCGGAAGACAGGTGCGAGGACCGGGTGGATGTAGGAACCCGGGGAGGAATCGGGGCCATCCATGGAGGGATTGGGATCGAGGCCACCCGAAAGGGGAGCCTCCAGACCATGTTCCGAAAGGGGGTAGCCTCGACCTCCCAGACCCCACCCCCACTAGAAAAAATTACCTTCTCTTCAGAAGATATGCCGGAGTACGAGGACCCATTCTGCGACGCCTTGGTGATCCAGACGGCGGTGGAAAACTTTACGGTCTCCAAGATCCTAGTGGATAACGGGAGCTCCGTAAATGTGATTTTTAAGAAGGCCTTCGATGAGATGCAGGTGGAAGCCAAGAGGGTTTTGGCCTCGGATGGACCGTTGTTCGGATTCTCCGGGGAGAGGAAAGAAGTGAAAGGGGGAGTAGGGCTGCACGTGAGGTTGGGGGGCGTATCACGGAACTGCCGGTTCGTGATTGTAGATGCCCCGAGCAGCTACAACACCATCTTTGGGCGTCCCCTCATCAGCGCCTTTCGCTGTGTCCCCTCCTCTTTCCATCAATGTCTCAAGTTTAACAATGGAGGGGTGCAGGTCAGGGTCAGGGGAGATCCAAAAGTGGCAAGGCAGTGTTACGTCACAACGGTTAACATCATATCTTGGATGGCAGAGGCGGAGGAGTTGGAGAAGGAGATGGCGACGCAAGAAGAAGCTGTCGGGGAAAAGGAGGTGAGCCCAGAGGAAGCAAGAGAAGGAGCCGAAGAGGAAGTCGGGGGAGAGGAGACCGAGAAGCAGAAAGGAGGAGGTGTGCAGGAGGCGCAGGAGGATGTTGAGTATGCAACAGGAGTTTGCATAGACCCGAGGTGGCACCTCTAGTTAAGGAGTGGATCTTGAGATCCTCCTCAGATGTTCCGGTCGGCCAAGAGAGTCATCCGAAGGTGCCTTAGCTCAGCCCTTGGCTTGGGAGGGAAAGAGTTTGCTAGTATTCCGGGTATGCGGCGGGTCCTCCACGCTGAGACCTTGGGTCTGTCCCTTGTGTTCCTAGTCTTGTGCCTAAATCGTTCGCTTGAGGGTAATAGGCGCGCGGTCACCCCTTCCCCAAGGGCAAACTCCACAGGAGATCGAGGAATCGGTTTCAACATTTTGGTGCGGTGAGCGTGGAGAGTGACCAGCACAGAAGAACTCAGGCGAACATCATGGCTAAAGAAGTGGAACCAGGTGACGACCACGGTCATGCGTTGACACTTTGTGTGTAAGGTCCTCATGCTCAGAGTTGTCCCCTCCTGTAGCATTTGGAGTAGGATTTGCACCTATTTGAAGCGCTTCTACCTATGAAAACTCATGTATCCCCACTTATTACATCAACGAGAAAGCTGGAGGTTATTGTCTTCAAGATCAAGTAAGAGAGCAGCTGAGAGGCATTAGGAGCCGAGGTGACCTGAAAGGGTTTCCTCCCTAGCGGTAATATGTTATCTCTTCCTTGTAATTCAGTAGCGGTCAAGTTTTTTCTTTATTACCAATTCGCCTCGAGCTTCTGAGGGCTTCAAGGGTTAGGCTCGCGATCGACTCCGGAAGCCAAACGTCCAACCCGTTCCTTTTAAATAGCCTAGTTCGGACGATGGGACGGTGTCGCGGGACTTTAAGCGCTATTGTAAGACCGAGCCTCTGCACTGACGGCCGAGATCAGCTCCCCCCTTGCACGTCGGCCTATGTCCTACCGATCGCACCTCTCCTCCGACGAGAGGAATTATCAGGAACGAGCCTAGACGCTAACCTCCCAGATTTGATAAAGGGTCGATCTCTCCAAGCAATCACAAGTGACATGGCGGAAAGTGATCTTTGTCATTAGATCAGGATACGAGCCATCGACCTGTTCCTTTTAAATAGCCCAGTTCGGATGATGGGACGATGCCTCGGGACTCTAAGCGCTATTGTAAGACCGAGCCTCTGCACTGACGGCCGAGATCAGCTCCCCCCTTGCATGTCGGCCTATGTCCCCCCGATTGCATCTCTCTTCTAATTGGAGGAATTAGTAGGAACAGGCTCGGACGCCAGCTTCCCGATTTGACGACTTCCAGATCGTCTCTCTTATGTGAAGAATGTGTCCCCCATTTGTAAAAGCATCGGTGCAATTAGCTCTCCAACACCTCTTAAGTAAACAGGATGTCTCCACCTCGAGCAAAGTCAAGTCTTCGAGTAGTTGTGGACCCCGAGCAGATCCCGCTGTCAGGCTCTCACCTAGCTGGCAGGGCCGGAAGTCACTCGGTGTCATCCGCGGGCCTCGAGCAGATCCCGCTGTCAGGCTCTCACCTAGCTGGCAGGGCCGGAAGTCACTCGATGGCGGTAGTTGTGGACCCTGAGCAGATCCCGCTGTCAGGCTCTCACCTAGCTGGCAGGGCCGGAAGTCACTCGGTGTCATCCTTGGCCTCGAGCAGATCCCGCTGTCAGGCTCTCACCTAGCTGACAGGGTCGAAAGTCACTCAATGACGGTAGTTGTGGACCCCGAGCAGATCCTGCTGTCAGGCTCTCACCTAACTGGCAGGGCCGGAAGTCACTCGGTGTCATCCTTGGCCTCGAGCAGATCCCGCTGTCAGGCTCTCACCTAGCTGACAGGGCCGGAAGTCACTCGATGACGGTAGTTGTGGACCCCGAGCAGATCCCGCTATCAGGCTCTCACCTAGCTGGCAGGGCCAGAAGTCACTCGGTGTCATCCTTGGCATCGAGCAGATTCCGCTGCCAGGCTCTCACCTAGCTGACAGGGCCGGAAGTCACTCGATGGCGGTAGTTGTGAACCCCGAGTAGATCCCGCTGTCAGGCTCTCACCTAGCTGGCAGGGCCGAAAGTCACTCGGTATCATCCTTGGCCTCGAGCAGATCTCGCTGTCAGGCTCTCACCTAGCTGACAGGGCCGGAAGTCACTCGATGGCGGTAGTTGTGGACCCCGAGCAGATCCCGCTGTCAGGCTCTCACCTAGCTGGCAGGGCCGGAAGTCACTCGGTGTCATCCTTGGCCTCGAGCAGATCCCGCTGTCAGGCTCTCACCTAGCTGACAGGGCCGGAATTCACTCGATGGCGGTAGTTGTGGACCCCGAGCAGATCCCGCTATCAGGCTCTCACCTAGCTGGCAGGGCCGGAAGTCACTCGGTGTCATCCTTGGCCTCGAGCAGATCCCGCTGTCATTCTTTCACCTAGCTGACAGGGCCGAAAGTCACTCGATGGCGGTAGTTGTGGACCCCGAGAAGATCCCGCTGTCAGGCTCTCACCTAGCTGGCAGAGCCGGAAGTCACTCGGTGTCATCCTTGGCCTCGAGCAGATCCCGCTGTCAGGCTCTCACCTAGCTGACAGGGCCGGATGTCACTCGATGGCGGTAGTTGTGGACCCCGAGCAGATCTCGCTGTCAGGCTCTCACCTAGCTGGCAGGGCCGGAAGTCACTCGGTGTCATCCTTGGCCTCGAGCAGATCCCGCTGTCAGGCTCTCACCGAGCTGACAGGGCCGGAAGTCACTCGATGGCGGTAGTTGTGGACCCCGAGCAGATCCCGCTGTCAGGCTCTCACCTAGCTGACAGGGCCGAAAGTCACTCGATGGCGGTAGTAGTGGACCCCGGGTAGACTCGCTGTCAGGCTCTCATTAGCTGGCAGGGCTGTAGGCACACCTGGGGGGAAAGGGTTGGTTCTTGGAGAATTTTTGCAGGACCCCGAGTGATGCTCGGCCCCGAGTAGACCCGCTGCATGGCTCCTACTAGCTGGCAGGTCCGTAGGCTCGCCTGGGGGTAAGGGACCCCGAGTGCTGCTCGGCCCCGGGTAGACTCGCTGTCAGGCTCTCACTAGCTGGCAGGGCTGTAGGCACACCTGGGGGGAAAGGATTAGCTCCGCGTGTACAAGAGGGTACAAAATATATGGCTTTGTTGTTTCGCGATATCACGAGAAATTATGTACTTGTTGTAAGTAATGGTATAAGGGCAATTCAATAGCAGTGAGTCAAAGGGTATCGAGTGATTCAAAAGGATCAGAAAGGTCATGAAGAGATTGATGTCCCAAGTGCAGATTTCAGTTTCTCTCAAAATTTTTTTTGGGTCGGCTCCCACTCACCGGATACGTTGGGTTGGATGATTCTTTCCGAGCTTGTACCAAGCTCGAAAAGAGCGGGGATTGTGTACAACCCCATAGCCGGGCGAGTGGGACCCTCCCCAAATATCAACCTAGGGGCGTGTTATGGGCGACGAGTTGGTGCGACCCCGTTCGAAGACGTGCGGGTTCTCGTGCGTGCGTGCGGAGGTTTTATGTGCGCGTGCTTAGAATTTATATATATATATATATAATATTATATAATATATATATAATTATATTATATAATATATATTATATTGTATATAGAGGAGATAGGATGAGACCAGCAGCGGGGGCATCGGGTTGAGCAGGGGGGAAAGAAATAAAATAAAAGAAGAGGCATCGGGTGGAGCAGAGGGGTGCGGGTTTTTTATTCTCCTGCTATGGTTTGGCTAAGGGATGAGCCGCCCCTCAACCCCCGCCGCTTTCTCCCTTTCGGCCTGGAGCCCAGCAACCGCACGCCTCTCTCCCTCCCTCTTCGGCTGCCGCCTCAGCAAGGAACAGCAGAGCCCCCGCGCCTCCCTCCCTCTCCCGTCGGCTTGGAGCGGCAGCCCGACGCCACCCCTCTCTCTCTCCGGCCACCGCCCAAGCTAGGGCACGACCTCCTTCCCCCCTCTCCCGTCGCCAGCAAAGGAGCATCGCAGCCGGCCCCTCTTTCCCTCTCCCGTCGGCCAACAGGAGCAGCACATCCGGCCCCCTTTCTCTCTCCCGTCGGCCTACAGTAGTGGCAGCCCGAGCCCCGCCTCCCTCTTTCTCTCCGGCCACCTGAGGCATAAGCAATCGCCCGCCGCTCCTTCTTTTTCCAGCCGCCTGGAGCAACCCGGCCCCCTCCCTTTCTCTCGGCCTGGAACAGCACACATCGACCCCCCTCTCTCCCGGCAGCAAGCTCGGCCTGGAGCAAGGCTCGGCCTAGAGCAAGGCTTGGCCTGGAGTGGAGAGCGACCACCGACGCGGCCGCACGCAGTAGGATCGACCCGGAGCTCCTCTCCCGGCCCCGCCGCCAAGCATGCGACAAGGGTAACGATGTTTCTACTTGGGCAGGTGAAGCCCTCAGTTTACGTATTTGCATGGAAGCCCCTCTCCACCAACGAGTGGGGGAATGGAGCTTTCTGACGGGTTGACGTGTACGTCCCCGCAGTTAATTGCATTAGTACCCGGAAGCGTGAGTACGAGTTTAGGCATGCTGTGTGAAGCCCATCCGGATGTGTGAGCCGGATTGGTGATGTTCTGGGGTTCCCGGAGAAGACTCTGAGGAAGTTGTTTATTTAGCCGCTTGCAGGGAATGCGCTCCGTAGCCCCCAAAAAAGAGGGTGTGCGCAATATGTTTGGCCCGCTTATATTAGCCGACCGATGACTAGTTGGCCGCCGCTCGTCGAGACGTTGGCGTACAGGTGTTGCAGTACCAGGCGGGGAATAGCGCGCTTAAGCCCGAGCTCGTGCCGGCCCTCGAAGGCCTTTTTTATTTATATTGCCGGTCTGCGTGCTGAGTATGAAATTTATATTCCTGTAATATTTTTTCATATCTGTGATGCCCTGTGAAAATGTAGTTTACTCCTGTCTTGGGCGAGCGGTGTGTTCGTGAACCGTTCCCCCCGTGTGGGCCCGAGGAATAGATGCCGGGAAGCCCCTGATGGCCTGTTGTCATCCTTTCAGAATAGCGGAGTTCCGCTGTTAGCGGCCCAATTGGGGCTGCGTAGAGTAGGGCTGCTGGGCGGTTTTGTGCCAATAGTAAGGCGGGCAGGGAGCATTTTACATAAACCCGAGGTGGCACCTCTAGTTAAGGAGTGGATCTTGAGATCCTCCTCAGATGTTCCGGTCGGCCAAGAGAGCCCTCCGAAGGTGCCTTAGCTCAGCCCTTGGCTTGGGAGGGGAAGAATTTGCTAGTCTTCCGGGTATGCGGCGGGTCCTCCACGCTGAGACCTTGGGTCTGTCCCTTGTGTTCCTAGTCTTGTGCCTAGATCGTTCGCTTGAGGGTAGTAGGCGCGCGGTCACCCCTTCCCCAAGGGCGAACTCCACAGGAGATCGAGGAATCGGTTTCAACAGCTAGGTTGTGGTTTGGTGACTTAGTGGATTTAGCGGACTCCGTAGTGTAGCAGCAGAGCCGGCGGTTACTTTTTGAGTCCGCGCAGCTAGTTTCTTGCCTTGTATTTTTTCTGCTTTCATCGGGTACATCGACGAATCACGTCTCGTCATGTATGTCTCGCCTTGTAAAGATTTTTTGATAGTACAAGATACTTAGTCTTCTGTTTGCATCAGGCTTACTACTTAAGCTCGGATTGGTTGAGTATTCCCGCGTCTGTTTTCCCGTTTTCTGCAAATTACAAATTTTTACAATCACTGCTAATTTTGTGTTCTCTCATTCACGAATTTTCTCCCACTCACGCTCTTTACTTCTCACCACAAATCTTAATTTTATAACCTGTTAACTTAAAATATCTGTAATATTTATTTATTTATGTGACAAATGATTAACATATAACACATATTTATTATTTAAAAATTATTGGTCTAAACATAAAATCTTAAAGTACTTTTTGGAATAGCACTTAAACGGAGATATTCCATTCAGTGTACGTATCTTTTTTAAAATAATTTTCTGAGCTGCTAATGCCACCACTTATTTTCCACCCGAACATTCTTGTTCATGATAGAACTAGTATTACTGAATGCTATGCCAATGCCCATAAAATTAGCAATATTTTGCCCATGTCCCAGCTGTAATCAGGATTGCTGGACGGCAAAATGCTTGAGCCTTCCACTACAATTACTTAAAATTAAAATTTATGAATATTTTACAAGTAATATAACACGTTTTTACAAAACAGCAATACAGGATTTGCTCTTCACCCCAGAATTGAAGCACTTGCAGGTAGTGGCAGGCAAACAATGGCCGGGACAGTTAATTACTAACAGTTGCACTTGCACAGCCACCGAACTAAGAATAATTAGGTAAATTTAGAATGCTTAGGTCAGCAAAGGATGCCTTAATTAACTTAAATTAAGCACAATTAATGCCTTTTGATTAGTTTAATTAATCACCATTTTAAGAAAGTAACAACAACAACACTCAAGCATTTATCTCACTATAGTGGGGTCGGCTATATAGATCTTTTGTCGTCATTGTGCCCTGTCTTTAGTCATAATCTCACTAATGCCTAAGTACATACCTCCCCCATTTAATGTTCATGTCTAGTGAGTAAACTCTTGCAATGCCTAACTAATTTGTACGTGTCCAAACCATCTTAGTCGAGTTTCTCGCATCTTCTCTGTAAATTTTAAGACATTAAGGAGGATAATATAAGTTTTTTTAATAATTAAGGAGATTAGTGGGCATGCATCTCCATATCACCTTAATTACATTCCTCATAATCTTCCACAAAAATAAGATAGAAATAGAAAAAAAACTATTGGGGGAGAAGAGGAAAATGATTATTCCATCCGGGCATATCATTTGTAAAGCAAGCGACGGCCGGCGTGACCAACGATAACTGCGGATAGTGCGGATGTAAGTAATCATCAAGATAAATATGAGGATAGACGACTTCACTATTTTCGATTTCCAAAATTTTAATATATCTATAATATTACACGAGCACATGTGGGAACCCCATGCCCGAGCGATAGTACTTCGGTCACCCTGCTTCTGCCATTTGCAGCGTGTGGTGATGACAAGACCTTCATGTTCGCTCGACGTCCTCTGTCCATGTCTTTTTCTGCGCGGTGGGTTTGATTGTCACCGGCACGATGCAAATGAAAGAAGACGAGCGACGAAAATACTGTCGCACAGGACACAAAGTTCCCATATGTCAAGACTAGTCGTACTAGAGAACTCCGTGTTATCCATTAAATACTTATAAATCATCAGCCCATTCATTTATAATTAATTAATTATTTTTAGTTCAGACATATAATTTGTAGCATAACATGAGTGCATGTAACATTAATTTGGACCAAATTAATGGCCTCCTCAAATGTTATCCAATTATTAAAAAAAACTTACATATGTGCTAAAGATAAATTATACTATTGTTTAGGAAAAATGTTGAGCATTAATATAATCTGGTGAAAAAAAGTGTTCATGCATTTAATCCTTTTTATTTTATTTATTTTTTTTTTTGGAAAAATGAAGCAGTACTGTGAAATTATCAGATTAGGGCACTTTAAACTCGAAAAAATCAAATAAAATGCAATTTTAAATCATTTTGATCGATATTTTTTTTATTAATGAAGCATGTTATAAAACTTAATTAAATTAGCCGGCTATTATTAGCAAATTAATTTCAGTTAAGGGCAGACCAATTCTACCTAAGAGCAGACCAAAATAAAAAATCATAAAGTCATGTCCTATTTTCAGTACATATACTATTGGATATTGTTCAGTTGCAATGTGCTCAAGTTTGTATGATCGGATGTTTTTTCTTTTGTACTTCGGGTCGATTTTTTACTACTAAATATTTCCACTGCCATTACACGCTCGTATTTTGATTGCATGAACACATTATTAGAGTTGATGCACTACCTAAATAGGGTTCACCCAACATATATAGTGATACAAACTGATCATGTTGGGGAAGAGTCTATACACACTGCGAGAAAGCCTAAAAAAGACATACCTATATGGTAAGTGTTGATTACTATGCATTATTAGTGTTAGTTTCGTATTTTATTTTAGTTTTATAATTCTAAGTGTTTAAATTTTCGTTTGATAATTTATGTAACAATTTATATTTGAACCTATGTGTAATTTTGCAAGGGGTCCATTTATACCCTTGCATAAGTGAATGAAAGAAGCTTTTGAATGTTAAATTAATCTCATCGTGCTCTGCCTCCTTATCGTGCCCTAAATCAGACCGCGTCAGTGATAGATAATTTGCGGTCGCACCATGCTGACAGTTTCAACATTGTGCGTGCGCCGACTGCATTTAATCCTTTTTGTAAATTAGCGTTGTCATTATTTCATCGAGCCGTTTACCGCATCTCCCTTACAAATTAGCAAAATTACAGTTGCACCAAAAAACACTCATCCTCATGCAAGATTACATTTCATAACATGCATGCACGAAAATACCCCCATCGAGGTAAGCGTGCGAGAGATATTTTTGTGCATGCATGTTATGAAATGTAAACTTACATGAGAGAGGTATTTTTGTGCATGCATGTTTCCTCATGCTCGATGCATTTGATTGAGAACATCCGTGGGTTGCACAAATTTTATGGGTTGCGAACAAGCTTTCAGTGAATTCTGAGTCTCCTCCCAATTGCAATTCTCAATTTCCTTCGCTTTTCCAGCTAAACCCTAGAGAGAGAAGTGGCTTGACTTTTCTTTTCTTTTCTTTTCTTTTCCAGCCATACCCCCAGAGAGAGAAGTGGCCAGAATCAAATGGTAGAGAGACGTATATCATCCCATGCAACATGAATCCCAGCTGAGAAAAGCGCCGCCCGAATCCTCTACATTTCAAGTGATTGAAATGGAGGAGATCCATTTCATCATCCAATGGATAAGACAACCTTGAAAGAAATCTTGTGGTGGAGATTTTTTTGATTAAAAAAAATCTAAAAAAAAACATTGAAAATGATGAACCCGTCGAATAAAGTGAATTCAATCTAGACCGTGAAATAAATCTCATCTATTTCACTTGAAATGGAGAGGATCGTAATCTATATATATACATGTACATATAAATATATATATATCGCCTATATTATATTTAGCAACTGCTTTTAGCTTTCAATTTCTCTTTATCTCTCTAGCTCACTATCACTCTCTCTCCTCCTTTATATTTTCAAACGTGCGTCGACACTCCGTCATCCTCAGCTATGACCTCTCTTCTATAAATCCACGGCGCTTGCTCTCCTCTCTACATATATCGACCATCCCTCCGTTCTCTTTCATGGCCGGCCGGTCGAAGCAATGCAAAATGCTGGTTAGTAATTAATTAACTAATTAATTCCTTCGTGTGTTGAGTGCGCCATCTGAAATATTGGAGATGCTCTTTGGTCGTGGGTGTATAAGCGGGGTGGCCACTCCTCCCCTAACTGCGTGATTTTGGGGAGCGACTTCACAATGCTTTATGCTTGGTTGGTTGCATGAATCTGCAGATTCTTCGTCTGCTGCATGCATCAACGTGGAAGTAGAATCATATCATGCTTCGGCTCTGTTCACGTCCCAGCAATCTTAATTAATTTCCCTTTTTGTTTATTATAATTATTAATTCTTTCATTCTAATTATTTTTTTATTACATCTTTACCTACTTCTTTAGACCGAAGCTTAATTTGTGGCTTTTATCATTATTATTATTATTATTATTATATATTAAGTATATAAATGGAGCAGGGGGAGATGGAGCAAGGAGGAGAAGGTGATGAGGTGGAGCTCGGAAAGACAGCAGCAGCACATATCGGAGGAGGTGGTGGAGAAGAATTCCAACAGGAATATTATTTCTGTAATAAATATACCGCGGATGGTTCCGTAGACATCAGCGGCCACGTGGCGGTCAAAGCATGCACCGGCGGATGGGTGGCCGGAAGTCTAATCCTCGGTAATTTCACAACATTTTGTTTTGTCTCCATGCTTTCATGGCTTGCTCTTTTTTAATGCTTTCCTTCAAGGAAAGGAAAAGAAGAAGCCGACACTTGCCTTTTTACATGACACGTTCACTTTATCATTTACGGATATTGTGAGCGCACAAGCGCGCGCGCACATTTGCTAGTGTGATTCCTTGCCGCCAATCGCGGCAGTAATCTGATCGTGATAGTGCATAGGGTGGACCCTTAATGCTCTGTGCGACAGTATTCCAGTCACGGGGTTGCCTTGGCGTGACACCACTCGCAAACTCTCAAACACTAGAATCTACCCGTCACTAGAATTTGCGAGCGTGAGGAATATTTTTTATTGTATACTATATGTATGAATGAAAATTTAAAGAGGGGGTAAAATACATGAATATAGTACATGTGTGTGTGAGTGGAGAAGTTTTTAGGTCAAGACTCCTGATGGTACTTGCCGTCCGAGACCAATAAAAATCCTTAAATGGCGGTGAGGCCCATGCATTTCGGAATTTTGAGTTACATTTTTGCGCGGGACTCATGCATTTTAGGTTCCTCATTGGTCATCCGGATGACAGTGCATTGGGGCACTCTATGCGGCCAAATAATGACGATATCCCGATGCAATGGCACTCGGGTCAGTCGCACTCAGAAAAAAATTTAATAAAAGCCAAGTAAACACTTTGCTCGGACGGCGAGCACAATTGTCCAACAGCGAGAAGGCTACTCGCGTTACTTCCTCAAAGAACGTTACCCTTAGCCAAAAATTATTTCCTCTGATCACACGATTGAGGGCATCGTGAAGGAGAGAATTTTATTTAATGAAATTAAAAAAAAAAAAAGATATGTTGATTGAACACATCAGTGATAATATACGGGCACTCCTAGGATGGGAATAAACTACTAATGTTGCATATATGAAAAACTATAATAATTTTTGTATAAAATTATTTGATTTGTAAATAATATTTGTGGAACCTCGCATAAATCAATCATAGTCTTCATTAAATTGTTAGTTTGATATTTTAATGAAAATATTGTTTAAATAATTATTTTCATAAAAATACTTAATATGAAAATAAATCCAGTGAGTTGTGTACATGAGCAAAAAATGGGAGTTGCTGAGATGAGAATGCTTAGGTGGTTGTGTGGGCACACGAGACTGGATAAAATTCGGAATGAATTAATGTCGTATCAAGGATAAGACAAAAGTAACCCCAATTGCAGAGAAGATGCGAGAAGCTCGACTAAGATGGTTTGGAAACGTACAAAGGAGACCATTAGAGGCACATGTTAGGCGTTGAAAGAGTCTATTCACTGGGCACATGCTAAACGAGGGAGGAGTAGACCAATAAAGACTTGGAATGAAACTATAAAGAAAGACATGATGTACTGAGACATTAGTGAGATTATGACAAAAGATAGGACACAATGATGACAAAAGATCCACATAGCGGATCCCACTATAGTGGGATAAAGGCTTGAATGTTGTTGTATGAAAATAAATCCAATGACAAGGCACCACAAAGAGTTTGTATGCGCGCTTACACGCGTATAAATTCGTTGCACTTTATCAACTTGTTCTTTTTTTTGCAACAACTGCTCCAAATAACCTTTGATTAATCCATAACATATGAGCTCTATTTGGAAATTTCATGATCAATATTCACAAAGATTTACTCGCTCATCAAGAAAGAAAGAGCTTTTCGATCAAGATTCAAAATAATTCTCATAATGACCCACAGTAAATCAAGGATTGGCGACGCTCGCATTCTTCGGCGTCGGTGTGAACTTGGTGTTGTTCTTAACGAGAGTGGTAGGCCAAAACAACGCGGATGCGGCCAACAATGTGAGCAAGTGGACAGGCACTGTCTACATCTTCTCCCTCGTCGGAGCCTTCCTCAGCGACTCTTATTGGGGGAGATACAAGACATGCGCCGTCTTTCAACTCATCTTCGTCGCGGTAAGCCCACGCTCATTCTTTCCTTTCTTTTTAAACCCGATATATGAGGACATATCACGAAGTTGAGTTACTTATAGTTAATTACAATTGCTTCAGGGATTGATAATGTTATCCTTGACCTCACAATTGCTCATGCTCAGACCGTCTGGGTGCGGAGATGCGCTGAATCCCTGTGAATCACACTCGGGTTTGGAGATGGGTCTGTTCTCGCTCTCCATCTACTTGGTGGCCCTGGGAAATGGCGGATACCAGCCCAATATCGCCACATTTGGTGCCGACCAATTTGAGGAGGGGGACCCGAACGAGTCTCACTCCAAGATCTCCTTCTTCAGCTACTTCTACCTGGCCCTCAACTTAGGCTCACTCTTCTCCAACACCTTCCTGAGTTACTTTGAAGATGAGGGAATGTGGGCCTTGGGATTTTGGATCTCATCCGGTTCGGCCCTATCGGCCCTCGTCCTATTCCTTTGTGGGACCCAACGGTACCGTTATTTTAGGCCGTGTGGCAACCCCTTATCTAGAGTGTGTCAGGTGATAGTTGCAGCATTCAGAAAATGGAAGTTCGAGATGCCGCCGTCCGGGGACGATTTATATGAAATGGATGGGAAGGATGAAGGTAGCAAGAAGATCCTCCATTCTGATGGATTTAGGTGGGCCTACGAACTAAATTTTTATACATTTTGACGGAATTAGACGACTGGTCGGTAAACTCATATATGAATCGTCTTTTGTGAACGCCCAACCACATGTACAGAAATCCATCCACTTTTATGTTCAAATTAGTTTTTATACATTTTGATGGACAGTTGAATGCCCACACTTTATTGTAAGTACACCCCTCCTTTTGCCGGCACATCTGATTAATTCATTTTGAAGGTTCTTGGACCGGGCAGCTCTCGTCACCCCCAGTGACGATCTTCCCGTTGACACCACCACTCACAACCCATGGCGCATCTGCACGGTCACCCAGGTCGAAGAAGTAAAGTGCGTCCTCCGTCTCCTCCCCATCTGGCTCTGCACCATCCTCTACTCCGTCGTCTTCACCCAGATGGCCTCCCTCTTCGTCGAGCAGGGCGCTGCCATGAACACTGTCATCACAGGCAGCTTTCGCATACCTCCAGCCAGCATGTCCGCCTTTGACATCCTCAGTGTTTCCATCTTCATTTTCTTTTACCGCCGCCTCCTCCAACCCCTCATCGCCACCCTCCGTCGTGACCCCAGGGGTTTGACGGAGCTCCACAGGATGGGGTTGGGTCTCATCATCGCCATTGCCGCCATGATCGCCGCCGGCATCGTCGAGCATTTCAGGCTCAAGTCGGCACGCACCGCCGCCGGCTCTCTTAATATATTATGGCAGGTAGTGCAGCGCGAACACTAAAAAAACTCAAAAGTAATCACTTTTCGTATCAAATCCGCTTCTAAATTTGAAAAATTAATAAATCCTCCGCCGGCAGGTGCCGCAGTACATGCTGATCGGAGCATCGGAGGTGTTCATGTACGTCGGGCAGCTGGAATTCTTCAACGAACAGGCGCCGGACGGGCTCAAGAGCTTCGGGAGTGCGCTCTGCATGACGTCAATCTCGCTGGGGAACTACGCCAGCGATCTCTTGGTGACTGCAGTGATGCAGATCACCGGAAAGGATGACCGGACAGGGTGGATTCCGGCAAACCTGAACCGCGGTCATATGGACAGGTTCTACTTCCTTTTGGCTGCCCTCACAGGCGCAGATTTGGTGCTTTATGTGGTTTGTGCAAGGTGCTATAAGTGCATCAAGATTGAAGAGAGATAGATGTAAGCTACAGGAAGGAGATTGCAGGGACTGAGGACATGGCAGTATTATTTTGATGGAATTTCTTTTTATTTTATTTTAAAATTTCCCATTTTGTTGATGTAATTTCGTTCTGTATTATTTTGTATTGAACTGTATTAATACTGTGTTACTATCAATACAGACAAATGCAGAGTAGAATACAGAGCTGCAGTGTTGTTGAAGACAATTGATTTCTGTCCATTGTATTCCTTATTTATATCTATGAAAACTGGATAACTTGTTTACATTTTCATTTAGATGACACCTAAAATCAATTGGTTATATATGCGGGGCTGTGGATGCATAAAGCGCATAAGATAGCACGAGCATTTTGACGGTGAGCGAATTCATCGGGACAACTTTTGTAACCAGCGCAAACTTATCAATCAAAGAAGGCTGGTAATAACTGTAATAATTCTTGCTGGGAGTTGAATTAGACTAGCATCGACTAATTATATCATACATAAGCATTCATAGATAAGAAAGAGTTTTATTGAGATACATGCTAAATGAAAAATCCGTAACAAAAATCACTACATAAATAAAGATAATTCATGAGCAAAACTTTCTTCTATAGAAAAATAAGCTTATTCCATAGAAGAGACGGGTCGTCAAACCTTCCGGACTTGAATGTGATGCGTGGATTCGGCACGCCATATTGAGTGCGTTCCGCTCTGCACCAGGGTAACGAATTCACCGTTCTTTAGAAACCCTCCTCGCTATCAAAAGAAATTTCATCATAAATATCAAAGCCAAGGTGAAGATGGAGGAGGCATCAGTTGAAATGGAGAAGGGCTGATATATACCACTAAGCAGCTTGTCGCTCTGGAGAAAGTCTCTTCGGCATCATCAGAAAACTCCATATAAATAGGCGATACCCCGTGATAAAGTGCCAGCCTTTGCTTAATCCTTTCGCTGCCAAGGCAAACTCATGGTGTGATTTAAACGTTAAAAATAGATCCTAATTATATGTTACTTCGGGGGAAATTAGTCGAAGTGAATTGTAAGGGCGTACTCATTGGTGAATGCAAAGATGGTTGAGGACGGACGATAATGGCTTAGAAGTATGGCCATGGACGCAGTTCGAGTGAACACAATGATGGAGGTGCCGAGAGTGTTTCCCATTGTGGCGGCATGCGACGCAAACATCGCGCTTATATGGCTTTGGGAAAACGCTTCTTCGGGTACAACCTTCAAAAAGAGATGGGGGCAGAGGAAAATAAAGATTTGTGGGTTAAAGCAGTTTCAATCATTAAAAAAACAAAAGTTGCATTGAACTTAATCAATTGCTTGTGGGTGAAGAGACCTAAGAACTATGAAGACTATAAGTTTCTCGTGTGAGACTATATTCTTAACACGCCACCTCACGATGTAGGAGTTTTGACCTCTAATATGCGGTCGTTTTCTTATATCATTTTTCTAAATATAATTAGCCTAAAACCATGTTATAACATATTGATCCAACGTAAAAACCAATAAGTTGTGGTTGAAGAGGCTCAGCATCCAAGACCATATGAGTTTCTTGAGGTAAGTGTCACAGATTGAGAGAGTATGTATGCTTGCAAAATGACCTTATCGTATCTGAAACATCTCAGAATCGGAAAATTCTCGGAGTCTGTCCCCAAAACTCTCAAAATATTTTCTTCTAGTTTTAAATAAAATGTTCCGGATTAAGCCAGAGTATGTCTGAAAATTGACATAACCAGCGAAAAAATGCTGAAAATTTGTGTATAATGTGATGGCATGGAGAAATATATGTAAAAGAGAAAGTGTTGGATGATAAGTGGTGGAAATCATTTAATTACGCGTTTTCAAACATGACTCCTATCTGTGATAGGATACAACTTTCTGACACAAATTTTATTTTCATTTAATATATGAGATGTGATATACAACTATTGGTAAAATGAAGACGTGGATATCGCACATCTTCGTAATAATATATATTTATGTTAAATAATTAAAAAAAATCAAAAAATAAAGGAATGTGGAGAATTCTTGATAAGTAGAGATGACCTAGGATGAATCTAGAGAAACCTAGGTTATTATAGAGCATTTAAGAATATTGTATTCTTTATTATGCAAATAACTTAGGAAGAGTGTGGCAAGTTCTAGCGACTCTGGGGGCAAGAGGATTCTAGACTTTGGAGCGGAAGCGGCTTTAGAAGGGGAACACTCATCTCATTTATACTCACATGGGTTGTGAAGCAATAAGAAGTTCTCTCTTCTAACTCTCTCCCGCTCTTCACTTGCAAGTTTTGCTACATTTAAATATTTAATTGCATGGTTGTGAACAATGCTGACTTATGAGCACAAATCTTAAGTTTGTTTAGAGGTTGAATGCAAGAATCCTACATGTTGCATGGATTTGAGGGAATAAATCTCTAGTCCCCTATCATTTGATATCAGAGAGGTTAAAGAGGATGAGCGTGATGAATATGACATTCTAGAAGAGCGACTGCAAGGCGAGAAGTATTATAAGGCCTACGAAAGCTCAAAGGAACTATCAACGACACTAAAGGCCTCAATATTGAGGATGGAGCTTGCCATGGGAGATGTTGAAGACCAGATAGAAGACACGTCTGAGTACTTCTGGGCGTTGTGATCAGAGTGGGAGGCTCCACAAGGAGTCCCATAGCACCTGAATGTCCAAGTATATGAACAAGCTACAGAAGATGAGAGCCTTACACCTTGGAAGAGGTCATGCACGAAAAGATTGGAGAACCAAGGGAGGAGGTAGCTAGGTTGAAAGAAACATACGACAATGGAATGGTTGTTGCATCATTGGGGCCACATGAATGTACCTGTCTGGGAAAAGGCAACCTCCTTTAGGAACATATATTCATGACGTCGTCAAAATAGGGAGTCCTGGATAGGGGTGTTCTGTTAAGAGCTAGCCGTATCACATAGGTAGAGTTGCCGGAGGATGGCTGGAGGCGGAGGATAATATGGAGCTGAAACCGTGTTTGCACAGAAAAAAATAAAACAAGCAGTGTAGTAGGTATTATTGTGGATATTACTTGGAAGGATGAAGTTGTTGGGATAATTAGAAAAGGTGATAGAATCTTAGCTCTTAAATTGGTCGTATGAAAGGAAACAATTAATATGATCAGTGCTTATGTGTCACAAGTAGGATTAAGTGAAGTTATTAAAGTGCAATTTTGGGAAGACTTGGATGATTTAGTAAGAGAAATCTCACAAAGAGAGAAGTTTTTCATAGGATGAGACTTAAATGGACATATAAGAAAGAAAAATGTAGATTACACAGCCGTTCATGTAGGATATGAATATGGAGAAATGAATGAATAAGGACGAACAATTTTAAACTTTGTCATAGCACATGATCTAATTGTATCAAATACGTTTTTCATAAATAGGGAAAAACATTTAATTATGTTTAAAAGCGAATCAAATAAATCACAAATTGATTATTTATGACTCGCAAAATGGATAAAATGATTTGTAAGAATTGAAAAGTCATACCATGAAAAAGTTTGACAACACAACATAAGTTATTGATGTTAGATGTACAAATTAAATATAATAAATTTAAGACAAAAACAAAAATATTGCAAAAAATTCGGTGGTGGAACTTGAATATGGAAAAACAGGTTGTTTTATCATGGAACAACTAGTTAATGACTCATATGTTGATTCTAATGTCTCATGGGAAGTTATGTCTTCACATTTAAGAATAAGTGGAAAGGACATACTTGGAATATCAAAAGATCATGTGTCCCAAATAAAAATCTTGGTGGTAGAAAAAGAAAGTGCAGGACAAAACAGCATGTTTGGCTAAGCTGTGGCGGTGCAGGAAGCAGTGGTGGAAAACAGTGGTGCAAGAATCAGCTGTTTTGCAGTGATGAAAAAATTTATGAAACTGTTTAGAAAATTATATTTGCAGTGTTGTATGAAACATTGGTGCAGAATTAAACAGTGATAGTAATAATTAAACAACTCGGAGAATTTACGAAATATAAAAATAAATAAACAATTTGCTCGACATTAATTATATTTAATTATAAAGTAAATATATTAATATTGATGGCGTTCCCCAAAATATGTTCAACCGAAGATTTTTTTTTTCGCGATCTCGTCCGGCTCGACACTACAATTCCAATGGACACATTCTCGCAAAATTTCGAGGTCGTTTGATATTTCAAACGAACGTCAGAACACACGTATGCACGCTCGACTCGCTCACGAGCTAAGTTTTATTTATTAATTGATGAGGCTCTCCCTAGAGATTTTCAAACCAAACATGCTCTGATTCGGGGTTACGGCGATCCAATTTTCAAGCCGGACAACCATCAACATTAATAATAAAATATTAAAATATATTAATTAAAACATTAATACAAAAATAAACAATTTGCAGTGCTGGGACGGTTCGTTTTCGCCTGATTCACGGACGACTTGAGTGACCCGCAATAAATAAACTTTTTTAAATTTCACTTTTTATAATTAAATATCATTTTAATTTTCATTATATATCTATACTATATTAAAAGCAAACTCTGGAATGCTACAGTAACCTGTCGGTTACAATTGGAATTCCAGTTTTACCCCTGCCTGTTATAAATATATATATATATATATATATATATATATATATATATATATATATATATATATATATATATATATATATACACTCGCGGCGGCGGCCAATGCCAACGTCGGAGCCAGCGGTGGCCTGACCGAACACCGCCGACGGGGTCGCAGGATGACGGCGACCCCGGCGGGGGTAGGCCGAAGATGGTCCGGCAGGACAGAGGTGCGTCCGAGGCCGCCATGAATGCGGCTGCGCCTGAGGCCGCCTCCTCCAATGCTTCCGGCGACGTCTTCCAAGCCCAGCCAGCTGTCGATGTTACAGCGTCGTGGATGCCATGAACGGAGGTCGCGGTGGAGGTGGGTTTTGCTGGGAAGCGCAGACGGTGGCGGAGGTCGCGACGGAAAGAGGCGGCGTCAGCGACGACTGCTACAGTGTTGTGGAAGCCGTGAAGGGAGGTGGAGGTGGGTTTTACGAGCGCTAGGGAGGCGGTGGCGGTGGAGGCGGAAGAAATACGGGGTGGGAGCGGCGGGGGTACAGAGCCGAGAAAGCAGGAAGATGAACATTGTTATTAATAAAATATTAATATAGTATTACACGAACTCAATTAAACTTAATGATATAGTATAGATTATTAATCCAAGTATTATTACTATTATTATATAATATAGATTATTAATCAAAATATTATTACTATTATTATATATTATTAATCCAAATATTTTTATTATTAAATATTAATTTTAAAATGCTAAATTTAACTAATAATTTACAAGCTTTTTCGTCAAAGGCCGCATCCGAGCAGACTCCGCCCGCCTCCAGGCAAGCTACACCCACAAAATAATGCAAGCTTTCTGAATGCACAACATAGGCTTTAGGCGGGCAAAACTTGCATTAATGCGTCCAAAGACCACCCAAAAGCATCAAAGTAAATCTGATTTTAATTTACAATTATGAAATGAGCACCTTCCCAAGAATACGAGCATCTTCGCACGGGCTACGCACGTGCTCGATGCTCTCGGCGCGGCCTTCGGCCGCATCCAGGCGGGCTTCGCCCGCCTCCACACGGGCTTCTCCCGTGCTTGATGCTCTGGGCGGCCTTCGGCCGTCACCAACTCGACGCCTCCACACGACCTTCGCCCGTGTTTGATGCTCTGGGCGGCCTTCGGCCGCAATTCACCAATTTGGTGCCGCACCCACCAGTCGCACCCCCCGTATATATATATATATATATATATATATATATATATATATATATATATATATATATACATACATATATATATATACACACAACATACATACATATATATATATATACACACATATATATATATATATACACACACAAACATACATACATATATATACACACACATATATATATATACACACACAAACATACATACATATATATATACACACACACACAAGCTTCTTCGCACGGGCTACGCCCGTGCTCGAAGCTCTCGGGCGGCCTTCGGCCCCATCCAGGCTGGCTTCGCCCGCCTCCGCACGGGCTTCGCATGTGCTTGGTGCTTCGGGCGGCCTTCGGCTGCATGGAAGCGTACCCCGCTTCCACGTAGTTCACCGGCTCGGCGCCACAACCGCCACTCGCGGGCCCCGGAGTGCGTATGTAAAACAATCACAGGGCTCCGGGGGGCCGCGAGTGGCGGTTGTGGAGCCGAGCCGGTGAACTGCGTGGAAGCGGGGCCGCTTCCATGCGGCCGAAGACCGCCCGAAGCATCAAGCACGGGCGAAGCCCGTGCGGAGGCAAGCGAAGCCCGAAAGCCCGCCTGGATGCGGCCGAAGGCCACCCGAGAGCTTCGAGCACGGGCATAGCCCATGCAAAAAAGCTCGTATATATAATAGTTTAAAATATATATTCATTATAAATATAAAACGTTTTTAAAAAAAAGTTTTTTTTTTTAAAAATACGTTGCAGCCCCTGAAAAGGGGCTGCCTGCCGCGGGCGGTGGCTTCTTGCCACCGCCCGCACCAAATTTTGGTTTGGCGGAGCGACAACAAAAACAGCTGCATGCAGCTGTGCTGCCGCTCCGCCAAACAGAGCCAAAGTGAGGGCAAAAAGGGCTAGCTATAAATAACTCTACGCTTGTAGGAATGATAAAAACTTTGTCAAGTATAAATTCGTCAAAAAAGAAGCTAAACATGCAGTAAGTAAAGCAAGAAGTTAAGTTTATGAAAATTTTTATAAGTGACTGGATACCAAAGATAGAGAGTGTGACATATATAAAATTGCTCGAGCTAGAGAAAGAAAGACGAGATTTAAGTCAAGTGAAATGCATAAAGGAAGAGACAGATACAGTTTTGACGGTTGATGTGGATATTAAAGAGCGATAAAAAAATACTTTTATCAACTCTATAATGAAACAAAGGACAATGAATTGAATTTGAAAAAGTTAAGTAAATCAGAGAAGTATAAGAACATCACGTTTTATCGTAAAATTCAAGTATTATAGGTAAAAGATGCTCTAAATAAGATGAAAAATAAAAAACGGTTGGGCCAAACGATATACACATCGAAGTATAGAAATGTTCAGAAAATGAAGGAATTTTGTGACTTACATATTTTTTTAATAAGATACTGAAGTCAAATAGTATGTCAGACCAATAGAGGAAAAATATCTTGATACCTTTGTATAAATAAAGGGGATATACAAAGTTGTGTTAAATACGGAGAAATTAAATTGATGAGTCATACCATGAAACTATGAGAACGAGTAATAGAAAGAAAATTAAGACAAGAGAATAACATCTCACAGAATCAATTTGGATTCATGTTAGGGAAGTCGACCTTGGAAGCTATACATCTCTTGAGGAGACTCATTGACAACTATCGAGAAAGAAAACAAGATTTGCATATGTTGTTTATTGATCTTGAGAAGGCTTATGATAGAGTTCCAAGAAAGATCTTATGGATAGTCTTAGAAAAGAAAGGTGTAAATATATTATATATTGATACAATGAAAGATATGTATACAAATTCAGTGACAAGGGTAAGGACATCTGGAGGATTAACACAGGAATTTCCTATCACTGTTGGCTTACATCAAGATTCAGCTTTAAGCTCATATCTCTTTACCCTTATCTTAGATGAGCTCACCAGACATATCCAACAAGCATTACCTTGGTGTTTATTGTTTGCGGATGATATCGTTTTGGTTGATGAGACGCGCGAGGGTGTAAACGCAAAACTTGAATCTTGGCGAGATACTTTAGAAAAGAAGGGTTTTAGGTTGAGCGGGACAAAGATGAAGTATATGGAGATTAAATGTAATAATACAAGAAAAACAGATGATTTCATTATTAAGTTGGGTGATCCAGATATTTACCGTATTGAGTGTTTTAAATATCTTAGATCGATAGTTCAAAAAGACTGAGGTATTGATAAAGATGTGACACATAGAATCCAAGCGAGAGACTTTCATAGGCACGCAAGGTAATTATTAGGAGAGACCCAATTATGATATAGCGAGAGAAGAGCGTCCTTGAGACCAACGTCGTGGCCTATAACGATCATGCAACGTGATGATCGTCAGAGAGATTGACATCGACCGCCGCCCCCACAGCGTCAAGACAATCGTGATCCTCGAGATAGGCGATTGGATCTCACACGAGTAGTTATGATGGTTCTATGGATCTCATTATCTTTTCTGCCTAGGTTATAGACATACAAACCTACTTTGAGTGGTATCATATGACGAAGGACCAAAAGGTTCAGTTCGTCAAAATGAAGATTGAATGGGTGAGCGAAAATCTTTTGGATAGGTGAAGAGCGAAGTCTATATAGGAATGGACGCTCTCCCATTACACATTGGTCACGCATGAAAGCCATATTGGAGGAGCAGTACATTCCCCAGCACCATCAGACCCGTCTACGAGACGAGCTGACGTCTCTACGTCAATGGTCCAAATCAGTTTTTGACTACCTTGCTGAAATGAAGTATCTTATGATTAGATGCAATGTCGTAGAACGCACAAGAGATACTTTAACTAAATTTAGGTGTGGACTACGACATGAGATACGAGATGAGTTGATTTGATATAGTCAATATTCCCTAGCTGAGACCATATTTATCGACATCAATATCGAGAAGCACCAAAAGAGAACCTTCTGGTTCAAATCTCAGGCCAAAAACGAAAACTCCTTACAAGAAAGAAGAACTGAAGGGTTGGTGTGTAACGACCTGAAATAAAAATCCGTATAAAATATTTTGAATTATATCGCCGATGATGAAAAAGGCACATTAAAATTTTGATGAATTAATTTCTCCCTTTTTGTTTCAGTTTATTTGATTATTTATTACATTTGCTTTAAGTTTGAGTGTGGACTTAAGTAATGGGCCTTTTGATATGGGCTTGAATAGAAGGGCTGGCTTTGTGTTGGGCTGGCTATTATGGTTGCTGGCTGGTTTGTTGTGCTGGCTGTGTTTTAGGTTGGTGGCTGAATTGGCTTGCTGGATGTATAAGTGTTGGATGTGTATGTAATTGGGCGGTGCATTGGCACGTTCTTGCCGCTAGCCGCTTCTTTCACTGTTATAAAATGAGCCCAGGCTGCATCTTCTCCCGCACTGTTTTTCGTCGTCTTCCTGCTTCTGCGATTTCCGACGATTTCTCCTTCTTGTTCCTCTGTGTCTCAGAGGAAAGCTTCTTCATCTTCTTCTTCTACTCCATCTCCTTCTTTCTCTGTACCTCTCACCGACGGCAGTTATGTCAAGCTTCCTGTGCCGACGCTGCTCCGCCTCTGTCGCTGTTGTGACGCTGATTCTTCTAGGCCGATGGCTCTGCTATGCCAAATAGAGTTGTCGCTGCTTCCCTCTTCTTCTGTTAGGGCTGCTGTTGTCGTTCTTCTTCTGCTACTGCTCCAAGGTTTCTTCTTCTTCTTTCTCTGGCCGACTACTTCTCTGCTCCTCTCTTCTTCTTCTTCTTCGACTGTTGTATCTGAGTACTGCCCTAATTCTCTCTGCTTCTCCCGACTTCTGCTGTTCTTCAACTGATGTCGCTGTGAAGTTGCTGCTGCTCCCGAGCTGTTGCCTCCCCGCTGCTACTTCCAAGCCACTGCCTCTTTCTTCCCTTTGGAAGGTTTGGTTTATTTCCTCTCTATTTAGTGAATTACTTTTGAACTATTTCGAGTATAGCTGATTTTGGTGACTGATATGGGCTGAATAGCAAATTTTACAAGAGGTGGTTTACCCAATTATTTAGGCTTTGCTGGACAGAAATTTTGAGGGGACGGATGTCCATTTGGGGGCTGGTTTAGTCTCATTTCGAGGCTTATAGATGTCCGACAAAGTTTATAAGTGGTTTAATATTTTGACGTTTTCCGATGATTTCAGCGATTATAAATGATTTACACGATTAGAATGTGACGCAATCCAAATAAAAAGTATGTATCATTTCTGTGGTTCCCAGGACTCAAAAAGAAGAGGATGACGTCACAAGATAATCGTGATAACAATGTCAATAAAAGTGTGGATAAAGACAAAGCTTTGGTGAGCTGCTTATTTCCTGAATTAGTTTTATTCAAGTAATTTTCTATTTTATTTTACTTTCTGAAATAACCAATGCTTGTGCATATGAGTTTAACTCATTAAGATGTCACTAAGAAATAAATGTGAGCGAGGGAAAAACATGAAGCGATATAACTATCTGAGGGGATGTTTTATTTAAAATATTTTTTCTTTTATACGTCAAGAACAGAATAATAAAATTCGGCATGGGAAAATGTGATGGTTTCGAATCCTATGATGTAGAGGAATCTACGGATGGATTCACCAGTAGGGATGAACCTACGGAAAGCCCTTAAGTGGGAAGCCCTTAAGTGGGTGGTGGCCAAAAGGATGCATCACCGGAACATTTCTCATTTTATGCAACTAAAATTAAGGGGTAATTTAAGGATCAGTATTGAGAATTATCAAACGATCGCTTTCTTGTATTGTATGCATATTGTTATTATCCTCATTGTTTGCATGTACAACGTTTCATGAAATCCTTATCTCACATACTCATAATTTTTATGACTAACCCGTTGTATACCCATTTCTTTAGGCAACAGGAGCGTCTCCCAGTGCTTCTAAGAGGATTCCTCCAGAAAAGTTAGCGAAGGTATGACTAAAGATCTTCGTAGACATTGGAGAAGTTCACATAAAGCATAAGGACTCTTGTAGAGATCCGTACTGTGACTTTTGTATTGAATACAAGTAGTATTCATGTATTTCTTTTCTTTTATCAAATGTTGTAACAATAATAAATGACGGAATAAAGTGTTGGTGTTTATGCTCTTTGTACTATGATATTAAATGTTGTTGTGACTCTTTTTATTCAAAACTGTTGTCTGATCCTTGAATCATTTGAAGAACCCGGAAATTGGATCTCTACATGGTGAGTGCTAGTGAGCAGCCACATTCATGACTCATCGGCACTCATTCTGTTACTGACACACCACCTGTAGTTCTTTCATTTCCCATTGATAGTTTTTAGACTGAGCATGAGACACCCAATGATTCTTCCATACATGTTCCCAGAGTCGCTGACAGACTTCCGCAACAGATCATGGTTCCCGAGCAGATATTGGATGACAGGACAGTGACCACTACTGATGGTGATTTTCAAAGATATTTGATTCGTTGGCATGGCAGACAAAAGACCGAGACCAGCTGGGTTTTGGCCGAGGACTTAGAACACATGGATGTTGATCTTCTACAACACTACCGACCGAAGCACTCACCAGAGATGAGTGATTATGAGAGGGGGACAGTTGGTGGAAACCAGCACTGATCTGGACGTCACAAAAATACCCGACACCACACCGGATCGGACCTCTATCGGCCATGAGTCATGCATATTGTGTCATTTTTGAATATTTCGTAATTTTGCAGTTTTTGTGAATATATATAATACAAATATATATATATATATATATATATAAGTATTCTCTTAATTTTCCAATCCTCCGGTTCAGCCTTCTTCCCAGACGGCCCGAGCCTTGTTCTTCTTCCCAATTTCAATGTTTCATGCACGCAGTTAGGGTTTGTTTTCATAGATATATTTGGAGTTCACAATAATAGATTCTTTTTTCTGGTAGGATAATAGATTCATTGTTGGGTTTTCGCCCGGATTTTTTCAGTGAACGATACGTCGAAAACTTCAAACGAAAACGTATTTGAAGTTCACGATTTTCGTTTTGCTATGTCAAGGGGATCATAATGAAAATTGCAAACATCTTTTCCCGGATTTAGAATTGAATCATTTTTTAAATAAAATTTATTTTAAACCTAATCGTTATTTTGTGCTTTACAAAAATCTAAGATGCTTCATTTTTTAAAGTAAGTGCAACACCCGCTCAAATCTTTGTAAAAATTCATTAAATATTGCGTGCATTAAGGTTTCCTAGAAAAAATCGACAGACGCACAAACCCAACACGTCGTCCTGCATCAATTTGGTATCAGAGTCAGACACTGAAATTTTCTAAGTTTTGGAATCCCCCTGCGTAGAATAGAAACCTCGTATAGAATTTTTTAAATTTGTCAAAAAAGAATTTTTTTTAGCATATTCATATATCTGTATTTTACTGTATGTTTGCATGCATCTACGTAGTGGTAGGTTAGTAAGTATGAGTTCATCCCACCACAATTCACCACATGAACTCTCTCAAGAGATAAACTCGTAGATGTGTCAAGTTGAACATGATCAAGCGAGTCATGTGAACGAAGGAAATGAACTACCCCTGTAGTTTTTACGTTTCGCCCACCAAATGACTGCGTTAATCGAGAGCATTTATCAAGTGCGCGAAGGGTTCAGAAACCTAAGTGTTAGGGTGAATAGTCTCAAAATACCCCCTCGGGTTTTAATGTCACCTCCAATTCGAGATGAGCATTCCGTTTGACCCCATATGTGGAAAGATTTACACATAGGAGGAATCCTCTTTTTGAGGAAGAGGTTAGAAATCTCATAAATAGGTTCGAGTTTGAGTACGACCAGGGTAGGAATTCTCCAAGATATTTTCCTGAACCCCAACGAGAAACTTTCATAGGCATACGAGCTAATTATTAGGAGACACTCAATTATGATATAGCGAGAGAAGAGCGTCCTTGAGACCATCGTCGGCCTATAACGGTCATGTGTCATGATGATCGTCAGAGAGATTGGCATCGACCGCCACCCCCACGGCGTCAAAACAATCGCGATCATTACCATGAGGAATACGACTATCCTCCTCGGGATAGGCGACCGGATCTCACACGAGTAGTCAAACTAGCTCCACCATTTTATGATTGTTCTATGGATCTCAATGTCTTTTCTGACTGGGTTATAGACATAAATACCAACTTTGAGTGGTGTCGTATGATGAAGCACCAAAAAGTTCAGTTCGTCAAAATGAGATTGACTGGACGAGCGAAAATCTTTTTGATCGGTGAAGACTGAAGATAGGAATGCACGCCCTCCCATTACACATTGACCACACATAAAAGTCATATTGGAGGAGCAGTACATTTCCCAGCACTATCAGACTCGTCTACGAGACGAGCTGACGTCTCTATGTCAAGGGTCCAAATAAGTTTGGTTAACTTGCTGAAATGAAGGATCTTATGATTAGCTGCAACGTCGTAGAACATCCACGAGATACTTTATCTAAATTTAGATGTGGACTACGACCTGAGATTCGATATGAGTTGCTTTGATATGGTCACTATTCCCTAGCTAAGACCATATCTATCGACATCGATATCGAGAAGCACCAAAAGAGAACATCCTGGTTCAAATCTCATACCAAAAAAGAATACTCCTTACAAGAAAGAAGAACTGAATGGTTGGTGAGTGATAGTGAGCAGCCACATTCAGGACACATCGACACTCATTTTGTTACTGACACACCACCTGCAGTTCTTCCGTTTCCCACTGATAGTTTTCAGGCTGAGCATGAGACACCAGGTGATTTTTTCATATCTGTTCCCAGAGCCGCTAACAGACTTCCGCAACAGATCTTGGTTCCCAAGCAGATATTGGATGACGGGACAGTGACCACTACTGATGGTGATTTTCAGAGATATTTGGTTCCTTGGCATGGCAAACCAAAGACCGAGAACAGCTGGGTTTTGGCCGAGGACTTAGAACGCATGGATACTGATCTTCTACAGCACTACCGATCGGAGCACTCACCGGAGATGAGTGATTTCGAGAGGGGGAGAGTTGGTGGAGACCAGCCCCGATCAGGACGTCGTAAAAGTACTTGATGTCGCACCTGGTCAGACCTCTATCGACCATGAGTCTTGCATATTTTGTGTAATTTTTGAATATTTTGTAATTTTGCAATTGTGTAATTTTGCAGTTTTGTGAATATATATATAATACATATAAATATATATATGTATTTTGTTAATTTTCCAATCATGTGGTTCAGCCTTCTTCCCAGCCGGCCCGAGCCTTGCACTTCTTCCTTATTTCAACATTTAGGCACGCAGTTAGGGCTCGATTTCAACAACTCCCAACCGCTCCTTACCCGATTTCGGAGCTGAACCCGGAGAAGTTTTCGTGTGATTTCCGCCACGATCCAACAGCGTCTAAGCTTCGCTGACCCACGATCCTTCTCCGACAGTTTGGGCCACGGTTCCAGCCATGATCGCTGCCATGATTCCTCTTTCTGGCAGCTTCAGCCATGGACGAACCTCCACAAAGCCACGGCTACAGAAATCCAAGGGTTTTTATGTTATTTTTACGGTTTTTGTTGATGCCCTATAAAAGGCAGAGATGTTGAACAGTTCGGTTGTTGTTGATGAATATAGTTGGGATTGTTGCTTTGATTTCCCGTGTGAGGGCTTGTGATTTCTTTTTGGTTTCCTGTTAAAGAGTGTAGAGTTGATGTTGATGAAATTGAAAATAGCTGCTTTGTTCATCTCCCGCTGGATATTTTAGTTAGTGAATGATTTTACTGTAACTTTCCTTGGAGTTTGAGAGTTGGAGAAGTTCCTGTTTGCTCTTTCCAATGGGTTAAGAGGAGATTGTTAAGTTTGCTGAAATAGGAAAATTTTTTGTGCTTAGTAGCTTCTGACTGGAGTGTTTGACATTGAGGAAAGCGGATTATAGCTTTGTTTGCTTCCGTTGGAGTTCGGTTGGAGAGATTTTGTTTGAGTGTTAGTTCTGTTCCTTTTTTGTGGTTTCCCCAAAATTAGAGGAGTGTTTAGAGATTTTGTGGTTCCACCATGAGTGAGAGAAGCGAAATATTTTTGTGGTGCCCGTGTGCGATAGCGGCCGACCTCAGAGCGGAATATCAAAGGTGATGAGGAATTCCTCGAGGTATCGCCGTCGACTTCGATTGCAGAAAGACGTCTCTTTCCATGGATAACTTGTTTTTTTCTCTTCCTTTGTGTGTGTCTGCATTTTTTCTCGTAGGATAATAGATTCATTGTTGGGTTTTTGCCGGGATTTTGTCTGAGAATGCTACGTTGAAAAATATAAACGGAAACGTATTTGGAGTTCATGGTTTTCGTTTTGCTACGACAAGGGGATCAAAACGAAAGTTGAAAATTTCCTTCCCCAGATTTAGAATTGAACCATTTTTTAAGAAAATTCATTTTAAACAAAATAGTTATTTTGTGTTTTACAAAAATCTAATCTGCTTCATTTCTTAAAATGAGTGCAACATCTGCTCAAATCTTTGCAAAAAATCATAAAATATTGTATGCATTGGGTAAGTAAAAAACGCCGACAAACGCGTAAATCTTGCGCGTCGTCCTGCATCACATGGAATTATGAAAAATCGCACTTTATGCACAGATGAGAAAAGTAGATCATAAATTAATCCTTGTCACCAATTAGAACAATGTATGTTGGAAGGTAAAAATTCTATTCTTTTCAGCTATGAAGACAACTTAGTTTCCTTTATGCATTTTTCTTTTATACACATGTAAGAATGTAGTAGGAATATATGAAGTGGGGCATCCCGTATATATAAATCAATGAAAGTGGTAAATCATATTAGAATTGATTCAACATGTTAACATCAGTAACACCAAGACAAGACATAAGAAGTAAATGTGATGAGACACTTAATTTAAGATAGTGGTCTTATGTGAGTGTCCTCTTGAGATTAATCATGCAGACCAGTATTATGAAGATAAAAGGATAATGAAACACTTAACCCAAGAATAATGGCCTTTTCTAAGATGTTCTTTTATGTTGACCATACCGACCATTATATGAAGATTAATAGGAGGCATAATCGAGTGTTTTCTTTCGTGATTGGACACACCGCTATACACAAAGGAGTCGTAGATCGTACGAGCCTCAAATGGGAGAGTTGATTGTTGTGGACCTTTTCCTGAGACCCAGTTATCGGCGGCGGCGCTATGGCTGCGAGGCGGAGGCGGTTGCGTCGATCGGGATGAGTATCGCGGAAGGGGCGGCTGCGGGTTTCGGCTAGGGCAAACTCACGGATTTTCCCATGGGTTTAGAGCGAGGGGAGCGGAGAAATAAGAGAGAGAGACTTGAGTTCTATTTTTTCCTTCCAAATTGTTCACAACACACACATAAATAGGTTCCACAAAAGTGTCCCCTATTTAGGCTTATAACAATGGGTCAAATACGCTAAAATAAAATAGGCAGAAATAAAGATAAACGGCACGAAACACGCCACATAACATCACCGCCCCCGTTCGAAGATAGCTTGTCCTCAAGCTGGATCGAAAGGCATTGGGGCCCCGACATCACCCGTAGGGTCATCCTGGAGTGGGTCATCGACTTCCAGCCAAAATAGGCGTTTGCATTTGTGTCCCAACGTGAAATGATCATCACAATTGTAGCATAGGCCCTTCTCGCGTCGTTTAGCCATCTCAGTGCGGGACAAACAGTGGCGAACAATAGGCCGCAGAGGATCGTCCTGGAATGGAGCCGTGTCAGGCAAGCTGGCAAGAGAGGAGGCTCCTGAAAAGCCTCGACGTCCTAAGGGTGGACGGTCCAAAAGCAGGCGTTGTTCACAAGCCCTGGCGAGGTTCATAGCCGTGTTGAGATTAGGTGGTAGGAGGAATTCCACATCCCAACGTAAGCGCTCGTGGAGGCCGACCGTGAAGAGCGGAACCTGTTGCTCCGGTAAGACGGCCGAGTGGGTTGCCCTATAGAGCCAGACCGAACTGAAGGGTGCCGGCCGTGCTGAAATCTGCCCAGGAAATGTTGGAATGTTCCCGCAAAAGCTGAGTGAACCATAATTGTGCGGGGCCGAGTAAATGGAAGGAAGCGATGCCGACGCGTTCTTCATCTAGTGTACGATGGTTTGCGAAAAAAATATCGCAACGCGTAAGCCACGGAAGAGGGTCGTCGCGGCCCACGTAGATGGGAAAGTCCATCTGAATAGTACGTGCGTAGGTGGGATAGTCCGCGCCCGGAAGAGCGGTGGAGTCCACTCTACTTGCCGAAGGGTGTTCGGTCGTAGTCAACGGTGGAGGGGACGGCATGCCCTGTAGGGCATCAAACGGTCGTTGAGGGTGTCCATCTTAGCGTTCTGAGTCGCGAACGTAGAGTGGAAAAGAGCCATGAGGTCGGCGAGGGAGGGAGGAGCATCTGCCATTGGAGATAGGGCCGAACAGTTGGCCGGTAGTGTTGGAAGGAGGCCGACAGAAGAAGAAGGGCGCTGGACTGTAGAAGCGGGGCTGAAAGAGCGTTCCCGGGTGCCCGAAGCACGGTCGGCGTGATCGGCGGGCGGAGAGGGCGAAGCGCGCGCGCGCGGGTTCGGCCGAGCAGAAGCGGGGTTGGAGATGACGGTGGTGGCCACTGATACCAAGTTGTTGTGGACCTTTCCCTTAGACCTAGTTATCGGCGGCGGCGCTATGGCTGCGAGGCAGAGGCGGTTGCGTCGATCGGGATGAGTATCGCGGTAGGGCAAACTCACGAGTTTTCCCGTGGGTTTAGAGAGAGGAGAGGAGAAATAAGAGAGAGAGAGACTTGAGTTCTATTTTTTCCTTCCTTCCAAATTGTTCACAACACACACATAAATAGGTTCCACAAAAGTGCCCCGCATTTAGGCTTATAACAATGGGTCAAATACGCAGAAATAAAGATAAACGTCACGAAACACGCCACATAACATCAACACCTAATAGAAGATTATTAGATGCGAGTTCGTGTTTGTTGTGACGACCCAAATCATAATAAGAACATAAAAGTTAACTGTGTTTAAAACTCGCAATCGAAGGACCCAAGGCATGAGTTAAGTTTTTATTATGTGTTTCATTTTTTATTCACTCTCCCTACTTTGTCCTGGGTGAAGAACTTGAAAGTAGCTTAGATACAGAATTCTTATGGGTTCTAAATTGGCGTCTCACAAAGTGGTATCAGAGCCATGTTTGAAGTTCGGTTGTAGTGAGTATATAATAAGTACACGACATATAAAATTAAGGGTTGTGATTGGAATAGAAGAGTTTGAGCGAATTCCAAGAAAAATAACACGTAATGAGAAGGAAACCACTATAAATGATAGTTGAACATAAGCCGAGATGACTTAGATGCTAATAAGATTGTTGAACTTGAATGTATGAGAGAAATTCAGTGAGACATTAAGTATTGTTTAATTGCTTCAACATATTATTCTGTTGTATGTTAGGTTAAGTCTTCATTAAACTTTAAGATCTATTCGAAGAATAAAAACTGTAATACACGAATGAGAAATTGAAAAGATGATGTAATATGAATTGTAATTCCATTTTCATATTATATACTGTATTTTGGATTTTGTCCAGATCCTTTATATAGTAGGTAATTTTGAAGGAGGTGTAACAAAAAGTAGATGTTCAAAGAAAATAATAGTGTAATCAAGATAAAAAACAAATTGGAAGGACTTGGCCAAATCTATGGATTGTAATGTGAAATGAGATATGCAAATTACCAACTCAAAAATTTGAACATAAGCGCGAAAAAGAATAACAAGTCACTCAAGTGATAAACAGACAAGTCAATATGTTTAAGAAACCATTTTCGAATTGATCTCATATTTTTGAGGGCGAAAATTCCTATGAGAAGGGAAGAGTTTGTAACGACCCAAATCGTAATAAGAAGTAACATAAAAGTTAACTGTATTTAAGACTTGCAATCGAAGGACCCAAGGTATGAGTTAAGTTTTTATTATGTGTTTTATTTTGTAAAGAACTTGAAAGTAGCTTAGATACATAATTCTTGTGGGGTCTAAATTGGGGTCTCACATCTATGACAGAGACACATTAGAGCACTTATATTCGCAATTGTTAGAAAAGCCCATGCTCCTTCGTGTATTTGTATACCCTCCTTATCTGATGTATGTTCCATGCTCCTTTGTGTTTCACCTACTCCGGATACTACTGCGCCTCCGCCCTCGGCCCTTCTTCAGCAGACCATTCCTCCCATACTGCCCCCACCTACCTTCGTTCGTGGTGGATGTTCGGGATCTCGGGGCAGCGGGTGCGGTGGTCGGGGTCGGCCGACTTGTTCCTACAGCGGAAAGGACGGTCACTATGCGGCGACCTGCTACAAGAAGATTGGTTATCCTTCTCATCTGACAGCCTCGGTTGAGTGTCGCGCGGGCTTGAGAAAATAAATCCCCAGTCCCGTGACAAAAGAAGATATTCTAAACAAATTCATAAAAATATATATATTATATAAAAACACTCGAATTTTGTAGAATTTTTTTAAAAAAATACTAAATAAAATCTGAAAACATAACTATCCTCAGTAGCTTACCTGGGCTCTTGTGGAAAGACTTGGTTGGGAGTTGTAAGAAAATACCGCTGACTCAGTTTTCAACGCCACCGTATGCATCACATTAACAGCTTTTATTGGATACCTACAACCAGAAAAGAGTGTGTGCTTAAGAATTTCCAAAAAAACAAGATTAAGTATATGCTATGGTTGGATCAATGAACAAACAGATAAAAGTTTTTTTGGACAATATCAGATGAACTATCTTTGCAACTAATTGTTTACATGACCATGAGTAATAAACCCTCTTAGCAAAAAAAATTCCCAGAGCGATTGTGCCGATTATTATGTGATCGGTCATCGGTGTGGTCATTTTGATCATGCATGATCGCAATAATAATCATGAGTGATTGTCCGTGATCACTACGAACATGCATGATCATTATGTGACAGTCCATAATCATGCAGGATCACATAATAATTATGCACGATCATAATGATAATGTGTCATGATTTGTAGGCATTATTGTGATCTGCGTGCTCGTAATAATTATGTACGATCACATAATGCACTCGTCATAGTCCCGAACGCATATACCGTAGAACGCATATACCACATTTTTAGCACTCATAAATTCTGTTCTTCTTACAAGGATCCCCCTGCTCAGAAAACTTTGAACTTTATCAATCAATGCAGTAGTATTTCCCACAGAAATCCAAAAGTTCTGATATTAAGTTTTCAATTGTGCAGGAAACATTAATTATTATCTATAACCTTTTACATAAGCCACGTACTTGCCATGGGCAGTTTCACCAGAGAGCATAATGGCATCGGTGCTTTCGCGCACAGCAATAGCTATGTCAGAAACTTCTGCTCTAGTTGGAGTTGGATGATCAATCATGCTCTCCAGCATGTTGGTAGCAACAATTACAGGCTTTTGCATGCCACGACATCTTCGAATGATCTCCTCCTGATAAATGATTGGAAAGGCAATTATCACTCCACCAAAGGATAAGGAAGAGAAGCAAGTAATTCTCTCTCCAAACAAAAGGTAAGTAAATAATCGGTCACTGTACTATAGAATGCTGTAAATTAAATTTGTTAATTGCATGGAAATTGAGCCGAAAATGGCCTGGTGGAAATTTGAAGAATAAGTCAATTAGCAGTTTTCTTTAGATTCTGTTATTAGCAGTATTTTTATATTTTGAAGTTTATTGGCTTTTAATATGTTTATGTCATTATGTGTTTTCGTATTTTTATTTTGTGTAAAATTGGTGGATTTATGTTCCGGACGATCTTTGTTGTTCGTAGTGATCAACCAATAACCATCCATTCCCTGAAATAAATGCTGATCCAGGGCAGTTACACCTAAATCCAGCATTCCAAACTCATCCCCTCTCCGCCTTGTTCCAGAATACAGGAGGACATTCACCATTACTCATATAGGACTCAAAACTCCTCAGCCATAATTCCACCCACTGCCAAGTAACCAGCCGTTTGTCCTTCATTTCAGCACCCTAAAGTCACGTCCCAGACTCCGGTTTACTGCCCAGACTCGCTACTGACAGCCATCCTCTAACCATGGCCTCTAAATCATATTCTGGCAACCCAGGATTCACTTTCCCCAGCCTCCCCATCATCCCCCCACACTCCAACAGCTTTATCTCCCACTCGATACACATTACAACACTCAAGCCTTTATCCCACTATAGTGGGGTCGGCTATATGAATCCTTTGTCTCCATTGTGCCCTATCTTTTGTCATAATCTCACTAATGTCTAAGTACATCATGTCTTTTCTTATAGTTTCATTCCAAGTCTTTATTAGTCTACCCCTCCCTCGTTTAACATGCCTAGTGACTAGACTCTCATAATGCCTAACAGGTGCCTCTAATGGTCTCCTTTGTACATGTCCAAACCATCTTAGTCGAGTTTCTCGCATCTTCTCTGCAATTTGTGCTACTCTTGTCTTATCCCTGATACATTCATTCCTAATTTTATTCAGTCTCGTGTGTCCACATATCCATCTAAGCATTCTATTCTCCGCAACTCCCATTTTTTTGCTCATGTACACAATTCACTGCCCAACACTCAGAACCATAGAGCATCGTTGGTCTAATTGCAGTACGGTAAAACTTGCCCATAAGTTTTATTAGTACTTTACGATCACATAAGATCCCTAATGCGCCTCTCCACTTCAACCAACCATCTTGGATTCTATGCGTCACATCTTTATCAATACCTCCGTCTTATTGAACTATCAATCCAAAATATTTAGAACACTCACTGCGGGAAATATCTTGATCACCCAACTTAATAACGAAGCCATCTGTTCTTCTTGTACTGCTAAATTTAATCTCGATATACTCCGTATTTGTCTTGCACAACCTAAAATCCTTCTTTTCTAAAATGTCTCGCCGAGATTCAAGTTTTGCGTTTACGCTCTCGCGTATCTCGTCAATCAAAACGATATCATCCGCAAACAATAAACACCAAGGTATTGCTTGTTGGATATGTCCGGTGAGCTCATCTAAGATAAGGGTAAAGAGATAAGGGCTTAAAGCCGAACCTTGATGTAAGCCAACAGTGATAGGGAATTACTGTGTTAATCCTCCAGATGTCCTCACCTTTGTCATTGAATTTGTATACATTTGATTATGTCAATATATGATACATTTACACCTTTCTTTTCTAAGACTCTCCATAAGATCTCTCTTGGAACTATCATAAGCCTTCTCAAGATCAATAAACAGCATATGCAAATCTTGTTTTCTTTCTCAGTAGTTGTCAATGAGTCTCCTCAAGAGATGTATAACTTTCATGATCGACCGTCCAGGCATGAATCCAAATTGATTCTCCGAGATGCCACTCGATACCCATTACTAGAGGAAAATTCAACTTAAAAATAGACAGCAGAATTGCACTAAATTCACTATCTGGCCCCGAATCAGCCGCCTTTCATTTCCTCGAATTCCTATTGTTTATGTAAGTTCTAAGTTGAAGTCATTATTACTTAGTGTTGTATATTTGGTAAATAAACATATTATTTGGAATGTTATTTTGTACAAATTTGGCAAATAATTGTCCTACTTGCAAGGCTTCTTTGTTTACCATTTAATTAAAGCCCTCTTTATTAAATTCAACTAGCAATTGTTTGTGCATCTAATACTCCAAGATCAATTGTGGTTGTATGCTGATTTCTTAACTAAAATCCAAAATTATTATTATTTCATTGTTGGACGATTATATGTCCATCACATCATTCTTAAATTCCAACGATACTTCATGAACTCATTAGAGTTCAATTAGGGCCCAATTACATACACTCACTATGCCTGTCCTGCATCGGAAACTATAAACCCTAAGATATGCAACATCATATAGACTCCAAGCAGGTTTGTCGGCATATACAATTGGTCAATAGTGATGTAGGGTAGGGTGTGTAGGGGACTCCTAGAATGCACACTAGTGGTGACTGAGGATGATTCCTGACTTCCCAACGATTCAATGCATGTGCTACTTGTAATTAGGCGCTAATAATTGACTCAAACAATTAAACAACATAACTAACATTCATCAAATTATAAATGAGAATAAAATTTCTTTTAGTATAAAGGCGTGGCTTTCCTCCGCAAGGAGGGCCAGAAACAAGCGCGCGGCGAATTAATCCTTCATGCAGTTAGAGATTTATCCAATAGCAAATATTATATTAACTGAAATCCAAACAAGCATGTAATAACAGACCGCAACAATGTCTTACAACCAAAAACCAATACAAAACACAACACAAAATATTAGGGCTACTGTAAAGATCTGAACATTGGAGGGCTAGAAGAGGGGTTCCGGTGATGGGGGAGACAGGATCGAGTAAGGGGAAGGCTGGTTGGAAGTTGGGAGGGCTGGATCGGGGATGGGGGTGGGAAGATCTAAGGGTGGTAGGAGGTTTGGAGGTAGTTCCACGTGATGGGGGGTGATGGCAGCAAAAGGGAAAAGGCGGGGCGACTCGATCTGGCTGGAAAGTCCAGATCTGGACTGATTTTGCAGGAAAAACAGCTCGTTTGATGTTTGGGTGGTGCGGGTATGCGGCCTGGAAGGGGGGAAGAGCCGGTGGCCTTGGCTGGAGGGGTTGGAGGTGAGGTCCAAGAGCGCGGGATAGGGGAGAGGGGGCGGCGGCCTGAGGTGGGGCGGCTGGAGGGGTATTGGAGGGAGGTCGGCGGCTTGAAGGAGGGGCGGCTGGAGGGTTATTGGCGGGAGACCGACAGCTTGAAGGAAGGGCAATTGGAGGGTTATTATAGGGAGGTCGGCGGCTTGAAGGAGGGGCGGCTGGAGGGGTATTGGAGGGAGATCGACGGCTTGAAGTGGGCTGGACAACTGGTTAGGGAGGGGGAAGAGGTCGGAAAATCAAACAAGATACAACTTACCCAAGGAGTCGGCACCAACACGGAGTCGGCACAGGAGAGGGGACCACAGGAATGAAGAAGAATTCTCCAAACTTAAGCAATGAATCCAAATGAGCAGCCCTAACATCCATTTATAAGAAACAAAAATTAGGGCACCCGGGATCAACGACAATGATTGACCAATGTTCTCGGGGTCATAAATATATGAAATAATGTCCAAAAATAATAAAGCTGTATATGAAAAAAACATGGGAACGTAGATCCGGACACATCCGCAGAGTCAGATCATCAATACGAACACGTCATATATGATAAGTTGTCAATCGGCCCCGAACGGGCCCAAAACTGAACCTCCGCTCCGCATCATTCTCCCAGGCTTGAAAGAATTCATCTCCCGATGAATAGGGATCAGAATTCACTCGATGTATGTCAGGCAAGACTCGATGAGATCCACCAGAGGTCGCCCAGTGTTGTTGTTGGGAAAGTATCCTCGCCAATCAACTCGTCCGAACTGAAAAGTTTCCATATTCGATGAATGAAGACGGTCATACTGAAGTCGAAGTCTAGGGGAGAGTCGATCAAGCTCCACAGCAGCAATCTAGGTGTCGTCGGTGAAAGGTCGTCTGCCCCAGCGAACCAAATAGTGTCACACAAGACCATCTGTAGAGGGAATGCACTTAGGTGTAATGATCTCATTGATATGTTCATCGCTCAACACAGTAGTAGGAGGATCTGGTGGAATCAGTTGTGTCAATGGTGAAACCGGTGGAGATAGAAACCCGAGTAGGTGGGGGTCGGATGTGGGTTGAGCAAAGTACAGTGAATGTGGTGGCAAAGGCTCGGGTGTGGACTGAGTGGTGGGTGGCAAAAGCGGTGGTGATGGCTCAGGACGACCGCCAAGATATGGGTCCGAATATTCGTGAGGTACAAAGTGTGGCTTCGAGTCTTTGACATTGAACACGGAATGGGTACCCATGCACGCGGGGATGTCCAACTAATAAGCATTTGTCCTGATGCGTCTTAGGACTGTGTAGGGACTGATCTGCCCAGCGCTTAGTATCTTAGCAGGCCCCTGAGGAGCCACTCAGTGCGGACTATTATCATCAGCTGTTCACCTACTAGAAAGATCCTTTCTCACCTATGTTTTTTTGCATGTTCCTTATAGTACTCATTGCTTGAATTAAATTTGTGCCTGACTGATTCATGCAACTCATGCAAATGACGAACAAAAGACTCAACAGACTCATGAAAATAATGCAAATGATGCAAATAAAACACGACAGACACAACATGCTCCCTATGGGGTAGTCTGACAATGGCCTGGAAATCTACAAATGAGGTAGCCTATCAGGAGGCTCTATCTATAGAGTGTAGGAAAACTCATCCAGTGTGTGACGAGTGTTCAGGTGATTATGTGAGCCATCAACACTCAAATACGAGCTCGTAAAGAGCCAAATGTCTCCCAGAGAATGTGACACGTCAAGAAGCTCGCCATGAGGTACGTATGAAAAGTCATCGTGAATGCGACGACCACCTGAGTGAAAACCATGTACACCGACCATAAGACATGACTCTATAGTGTAGTGAGTGTCCCTGAAAAGAAATAATTCGTCTGGTGAGTCAGAAGGTGGTGTGTCTTAAAACTCATTGAGAGTGTGATATGTCACAAGATAGGACCCCAAAATATCAGGAGTATGCTCAAGTGTACTCAAGGAAGGCCTTACATACGTACTGCTCCACTCAAGATCAATTCTCTGGGATAAGACTGAAGATGATAACGAAAGAAACGTCAATAACTCAAAACTCATAAACGAGTGGCTCACCTGAATCTCACCTTCACCAGGATGTGGCGGCTCATCAGAAGGCTCAACAGGGAGCTTGTCATAGAACTCGTCACTAGGGTCATGATCCTCCGGATGGGTACCATCGTAAGGGGTAATGTCCCCATGAATGGGTGAAATAGCCACTACGAGATCAACACCAGACTCTGGGATCTCGATCGTGAAGTGACTCGGAGCAATGACAAGGGCAGGGCGACATAGGACTACACTCAAGAATGGGCATGTCGGCGCGGTGTCAAGAAATGAGTCAATGGTAGAGGTACTAACAAACCTATGACATGGCAGAAGAAGGGGTGTAGGTGAGGGACACATTACTATATAATCAATAAGTCGCTCAGACTCGCTCTCAGCAAGGGTCATACGAGAAGAGTCAGAAACAAATGACTGACCACTTACCAGACTAAAAACCTCACTGGAGTGAGAGAGATTCGTATCAGGTATTATTTGTGTCATGTCTGGTAGGCATCGTGGTGACCTCAGTATGGGGGAGGGGGGGGGGACTCGTGTTGCGGAGGTCAAGGTATGAATCTAATCAACCAGCTCTTGCGGATTTCAACGACTGTTCATGATGTAGAGCAAGCAGATATGTCTGCTCAAGGGAATTCAAGCTCTGATAAGCTAACTCAGTACGTATGTCAGATCGAAGTCCAGACCGAAATCGGAAAGTGGTCATCTAAGTTTTCAAGGTGTGCGCCTAGGCGCGCCTAAGGCGTCGGGCGCACCAGGCGCAGCCAGCCGCGCCTCAGCGCAGCTGAGGCGGGCGATGTGCCCCAAGCGCGCCTAGGCGCGCGCCTTACAGGCTCCCAGACGCCCGGGCCTTTCATGGTATTTTTTTCAATTTTTTTTGATCTTGGCAAAAACATGATGTTAGACGCACCCGAGGCACCCCCCTAGGCGCACTTGGGCGCCCAATTCGCTGAAATTGAGCGAATTGGGCGCCCAATTAGCTCAATTTCAACGAATTGGGCGCCCAATTCGATCAATTTCCTTTTCCCCCATTTTTGCGCCTCACGTGCCCCAGGCACGCGTCTGCACCTTGCGCCTAGGCTCCAGGGGCCCTTTGCGCCTCAGTGCGTCTTGCGCCTTTGATAACTTAGGTGGTCATAACTGCCTCCTCTCGGATATCACTCCTCACAACTAACTCATCAAAACGATTCATGTACTGAGTGACAGACACGAATCCTTGTTGAAGGAAAAATAATTGCTCGAGCAAGCGACTTCCATACGATGAAGGCAGATACCTCTGACACAATATATGTTTCATATCCAACCAACTAGTGATAAGAATAAGACGATCTCACTCGTGGGTCCTCTCAATGCTAGACCAATATGCTCTCGCCTGATCTAAAAACCTACGTTTCGCAAACTTAACGCATCGCTCACAAAATAACTCAAAATAATCAAGATAATACTTCATATCTACGAGTCAATAAGTAAAAGACTCAGAACTCGATGAGCCGTCAAAGAAAATGGCATCAGTATGAAACTGTCACTCGAGATCTCTCTCAGAATATTGATCCTTAAGGTAATCGAGTTGTGTTGAATGTCCAACACGATCCGCTCGCGTGCATGGATATTGTTGAAGCCAAAATTTGACTCCGACAAATGTTCGCAAAATAGGGGCGTAGCCGACACCTACTAGGCCCAAGCTCCGACCTCCGACTGGTCGTGAAGGACTAGAAAACTGGCCCAAAGCCGCAGCAGGGAGGTCTCACCGCTTACCCGAAAGGTCACTGAGAGCTTCCCCTCAAAAGCCAAAAGCTACGCTTGGAGTTCCTCAGAAGACAATGTCGATGATTCCCTCGGAGTCGAAAATAAGATCCTTCTGAAGAACCCCTATGGGCTTATTTATAGATTTCGGAATCTGAACTGCCAATAACAAAACCGTACTGGTCTGAAATTACCGGGGTACCCCTGGCTGGGTCTGCCAACAGCCAAACTCCGCTGTTCTGAGGGACTATACGCAGGCCACTAAGGGTAAGAGGGTAAAAATACCCAGGGTAGAAGAGTAAAAAACCCCTGTTGACATGGAAATATGAAAACGACCTTTTCTCATCCTGGCGAGTGGAAAGCGCTTGTCGGCGAGATGGACCCCTCTGCCCGTCTCGCCGGCGTCCTTTGCTATGAGGTCTTCTCGCCGCTGGAGGCCTTCTCGCCGCTGGAGGCCATCTCGCCCCCCAAATGGGACACCTTGCTTATTGTAGAGACAATTCGTCTCGCTTCTTGCGAGTGGGCCCCCTGGTCCCATTCGTCTGTCTCGACTTATTTGCTCCTTGAGGGCCTCTTGCGAGCCCGAGGTTGTACACAATCCTCGCTCTTTTCGAGATTATTCTAAGCTCAGAAAGAATGTCCAACCGAGGCTCGTTATTTAATGCGCATTAAAAAACGTATTTATGAGGAATCTTTTATGAGGCCCCCCATCGGGGCCTATAAATATAGGATTCCTGCCCCGCACACCGGGCGTCCTACTTTGCACACCCTTCTTCCCCAGCTTGAATCCTTCGTCATGACGCACAGTCAGAGCTTCCGTGAACGTCTCGCACTGGTGCGAGAGCAGCACAAGGCCAACGTGGCCTCTTTTACTTCCTCATTAGTTCGCCCTCTCCCCCCATCGTCTCTCCTAAAAAAGATGAAGGTCGGTGGTCTGTCGCCTGCCGCAGGAGACCTGTCTCGCGCTGCCCTGGAAACCGTTCCCTACCCTCATGCATCTTCCAAGGAGAAAGAGGTGGGTACTTGCTTCTGTCGCTGTCATCTCTGCAATCGTGTGCTCTCTTTCGTTGAATAGTGTTTTTTCAGGGAGTTCTTGTGACTTCGCAGCACCCGGAGAGCCCGCGAGATGGTTCTGCCGTCCACCGCGAGGAGTACAATTCGCAGCCCTCTTCTACTCCCCCAACTACTCCCAGCGAGAGGAGGGACGACCCTTCCCCGGCCGCCGAGACCTCTCGCCTTCCTGGTAAGAGACCTTCCCTTGCCCTTTTGAATCCTCTTCGCTATTCTCAAACCCTTCTGCGAGTGTCTCTTCCACCCTGCCTCTGCACCCCTTACGCAGATTCTCGGGCCAACTCGCCTGTTGAGGAGCAACCAAAGCGACTCTCCGTCTCGCCTCCTCCTGTAGATGAGATTAAAGACTATCTGGGTGACCCTTCGAATCCAGCGGAAATGAAGCGCAAGACAGCTGAGCTTTTTCGGAAGCACGTGCGCATCATCCACTCCTTGGCGCAGGATAAGCAGGCCGCGGAGAGGCGCATCGAATCGTTGGAGAACGAATGCGCTCGCCTATCCTCCGAAGCTAATGCCGAGCTAGATGTCGATGGCACTAACCCTGAAGCCATCATTAATGAGACTAATATGCAGCTCTGTCTCGCTCGCCGTGGTCTTGAATCCATTCGCGCCTTCCACTCGCGGAGTAGACCTCCCTGTGCGGGAGCTCGCGGTGGCCGCTGGGAATGGCGCCCAAATTGAAGGACGTCCGTCTCGCCGCTTCTTTTTATTTTTGAATGTTGTAATAATAGCAGTCTTGTAACGTCGTCTCGCCTAATCATGAAGAAACTGGCTGTCCGCTGTACGCGGGATGATCTCTGAATACATATCTTAATTGCTGGTTTTTTATTCCTTTTATAATTTATTTTTTGATTATATTATGCATATATTCTTTTTTGATTGCGACGGGTCATGCCGATCGAGATTTAGGAGAGAGAAACGAACGCCGACTCTTCCCCTCCCCTTATACTTTTTCCCTCCCATCAATCATTGCTCTGTATCGGTTATAAATATGCCTGACCCGGGATCAGATGGATACCGCACTTTTTACTCCTGCCGCTACCCAAGCTCTTGCCTCTCTGATTCTTTCGTCTCGCCGAGCCCTCTCGCTCTTCTCTCTCGCTTCTCTCGCCAACTTCTTTTTTCTCCGTCTCGCCGAAGATCGTCTCGCAGCAGGAGATGGGTAAGAAGAAGGTTGAGGAAGGTGAGGGGCGCAGTCGCTGTGGGAAGAGGTTCACCGACCACGACTTCCCGCTTGGCCGGCTCCCTCAAGAAGATTATCATAGGTTTGCCCACGAGTACCTGGGGGATGGTGTCGAGTCGCGTCCCCCCAAAGTCGGCGAGTGCATCAATACCTACTACCCGGGAGAACTCGCCTTCCCCGTCTCGCATTTTGAGGCGGGGTTGCGGCTGCCCCTTTGGCCTGAGGTAAAACAGGTCTTCAAATATTTTGGTGTCGTCCCGGCGCAGTTCAACCCTAACGCCATCTCGGTGTTGATCGCTTTTGCATGCTATATGCGCCGGGAGCGCATTGAATTCAGCTTGACGGCCTTCCGCAAGCTCTTTATCTATCACGTCAACGCCGATGGCGTCTCGTACTTTACTGGGCAGGGGCTTAAAGTGTGTGAGACGCCCAACAAGAACCACCACTGGCTCACTCGATTTGTCATCATCCGGGGAGATCGTGCTGATTTCGGCGGCATCCCTCTCGCGCCGGTGTCTCCGCCAGAGAACTTCTACGCCACCCCACAAGTCAGTGACCCAGAGAAGCTGTTGTGCGAATACCTAGTCGGCAAGAATTTCGAGGTCAACTTCTTGCGGCGAGGTCTCGACTCGCTTCCCCCTGTGCTCCCTGGTGAAGGTATTCTCGTTCTTTCGTTGTCGCGTCTCGCTATTTGCCGTCTCTCCGCTTAATAACCCTTGCTTGCTTTTAGGTGAGCGAATCGTTCCAGCCCTCCCTCCTTATAAGAGTAACATCCACCCAGCGAAAGGTCTTGATCTCGTTAACGCAGCGGCAGAGGCGGCGAGAGAATCCTTGGCGCCCATCCCGCCGAAGAGGCCCACAGGCGACACGGCCCCCTCTCGCTCCAGCCCTCCTAAGAAAAAGATGAAAAAGGTCGGAGTCATCTCTAAGGAAAAGAAGAAAGCTCCCCAAGGGAGCCCCATTTCTGTAGAGGAATCTCCACCGCCCCTCTCGCCTAACCACCAGGCCGTCTCGCCTACTCGCGGGACGGTACTCCCTGATCAACCGGTCGCCGCCTCCAACCTGCCTGCCACGGCATCCAACCCGCAAGCTGCTGTTCCTGAACAGGCGGCTGCCACTTCCTCTCGCGAAGGCGATTCCTCTAGCTGTCCCGCCCCCTCCTCCCATATGAATTACAACCTGGGTCCCGTGGTTTACGATGCCGTCGGCGACCCTGTTCTGTTGTGGGGGCGGGACGCCAACCGCGTGTCCATCTCCACTCTCCTTCCTTCTTGGAAGGAGCAAGAGGTCCCCACCAGCCATGCCTTCGCCGTGGGGTACGGCCTCTATGGCGGCCTTGACGTCGTCTCGCCTGAAAGCGAGTCCACCAAGGATCTCGTGCTAAAAACTTCCCACCATCAGATGCGGGCCTTGGAGTTCTCACACCGCTCCTCTCGCCGCCTTATTTACATCAATTCAAAGTGGAAAGCAAGCGAGGAGAACCTGGAGGCGGAGCGAGAGAAGTCCACCGGGCTAGCGAAAAGGCTATCTGAAGCCGAGTCCCTCCTCGCGAAGGCCCAAGGCGGTGTGGTAAGCCTCAAGACTTTTTCCTTTGGTTTATTTTTCCTTTTCCATCATTCTTGGCTAACTGTTGGGTCGTCCCGCAGGATGCCGAGACGGCGGAACAATTGCGCTCGCGCGTGGCGGCTTTGGAGGAGGATGTCCGGGTATTGACAGCTGAGAATGCGCGTATTCAGGCGGACGCTGCGTCGTCATCTCGCCGCGAGCCCTTCCGGACGCCTCCGCCACATTACTCTCATGAGGAAGTCGAGGACCAATGCCGAGACGCTGGTGTTCGGGCGGCAGAGCTGGTGCTGCAAATGATGAAGGATCTGGGGGTTGTAAAAGACGATTCCGAGACTGTGACTGCTCGCGACTTGGTCCCTGAACTCTATAGCGAGGAGAGCAATGATTCTTCATCTGGCGAGGAGGACTGATGTGTCGTTTCCAAGATTTAGAATCACTCTCTCCACCTTTCATTGTTGTAAAACTTTAAATCATACATATTTTTTGTGGTATCTGTCAAGTGACGAGCGAATGCTCATTTTTGTCCCGTCTTTATTTTTGTTCTTTATCTTGTGAAGTTAATCCTTAGCTTGCTCCGGCCTGCGGGACGGTGCAATCCCTCCGTCTCGCCACCTAGCCTTTTCTGTTTTGTCTTTTTCTCTGACTTACGCGAGACGCCTCCTTGATCCCCTCACACCCGCGAGACGGTGCGATACCTTGTCTCGCGAGTGTCCCCTCGCAAAAGGCGAGACGATCCTCGAGATCGCCTGCTGCGAGTGCCGCCACTCGCCTCACTCTTCCCCCTTTTACCTTAGTTTATTTTTTGTTCCCTAGGACCAAGCTGAAATGCTAAGGTGTAATGTCGCTTTCAAGGAGACTTTCCCCATTATTCTGCCAAAGTGAATTTACTGCCCTGTCAGCTTGATGCCGATGAAGATAACTCAATCCAAACCTATCCCCCACAGGCGAGCTTTCGGACCTGCCAGCTAGATGAGAGCCTGCGCAGCGGGTCTACCTCGACCTCGGGGTGCCGATGAAGATACCTCAATCCAAACCTATCCCCCACAGGCGAGCCTTCGGACCTGCCAGCTAGATGAGAACCTGCGCAGCGGGTCTACCTGGGGCCGAGCCGAGCTCGGGGTGGCGATGAAGATACCTCAGTCCAAACCTATCCCCCACAGGCGAGCCTTCGGACCTGCCAGCTAGATGAGAGCCTGCGCAGCGGGTCTACCTGGGGCCGAGCCGAGCTTGGGGTGCCGATGAAGATACCTCAATCCAAACCTATCCCCCACAGGCGAGCCTTCGGACCTGTCAGCTAGATGAGAGCCTGGGCAGCGGGTCTACCTGGGGCCGAGCCGAGCTCGGGGTGCCGATGAAGATACCTCAGTCCAAACCCATCCCCCACATGCGAGCCTTCGGACCTGCCAGCTAGATGAGAGCCTGCGCAGCGGGTCTACCTGGGGCCGAGCCGAGCTCGGGGTGCCGATGAAGATACCTCAGTCCAAACTTATCCCCCACAGGCGAGCCTTCGGACCTGCCAGCTAGATGAGAGCCTGCGCAGCGGGTCTACCTGGGGCCGAGCCGAGCTCGGGGTGCCGATGAAGATACCTCAGTCCAAACCTATCCCCCACAGGCGAGCCTTCGGACCTGCCAGCTAGATGAGAGCCTGCGCAGCGGGTCTACCTGGGGCCGAGCCGAGCTCGGGATGCCGATGAAGATACCTCAATCCAAACCTATCCCCCACAGGCAAGCCTTCGGACCTGCCAGCTAGATGAGAGCCTGCGCAGCGGTTCTACCTGGGGCCGAGCCGAGCTCGGGGTGCCGATGAAGATACCTCAGTCCAAACCTATCCCCTACAGGCGAGCCTTCAGACCTGTCAGCTAGATGAGAGTCTGCGCAGCGGGTCTACCTGGGGCCGAGCCGAGCTCGGGGTGCCGATGAAGATACCTCAGTCCAAACTTATCCCCCACAGGCGAGCCTTCAGACCTGCCAGCTAGATGAGAGCCTGTGCAGCGGGTCTACCTGGGGCCGAGCCGAGCTCGGGGTGCCGATGAAGATACCTTAGTCCAAACATATCCCCCACAGGCGAGCCTTCGGACCTGCCAGCTAGATGAGAGCATGCGCAGCGGGTCTACCTGGGGCCGAACCGAGCTCGGGGTGCCGATGAAGATACCTCAGTCCAAACCTATTCCCCACAGGCGAGCCTTCGGACCTGCCAGCTAGATGAGAGCCTGCGCAGCGGGTCTACCTGGGGCCGAGCCGAGCTCGGGGTGCCGATGAAGATACCTCAATCCAAACCTATCCCCCACAGGCGAGCCTTCGGACCTGTCAGCTAGATGAGAGACTGCGCAGCGGGTCTACCTGGGGCCGAGCCGAGCTCGGGGTGCCGATGAAGATACATCTTCCTGTCATTAGGACTTCACAATAAACAATAGACAGGAAATAATTCGAGAAGTATATTATATTGACCATGCTTTGAGTACATATCTACCGCTCTCCCTTTTCATGGGTAGAAGCGTTTTAAGTCATCTCCACTCCAGGAGTGGCTCAAGGTCCTACCCTCCACATCCTGGAGGTAGTAGCCTCCTGCTTTTAACACTCTCTTTACAATATAAGGTCCCTCCCAATTTGGATTGAGCTTTCCCACCGGGGCGGACCTCTCTGCCGCATCAACCTTTTTTAGCACCAGATCTCCTTCCGTGAATTGCTTTATCCTGATATGCTTGTCGAAGTGCTTTGCCATTCGACGCTTGATCTCTTCTTGTCTGATGGCTGCTACGTCTCGCAGTTCCTCTGCCAGGTCTAGCGAGAGGCGCATGCCTTCTTCATTTTCCATCCTCCACGCCTCGTCCTCATCACCTGCAGCCGCAACTCGTGGGGATCAGACCTCGAACTCCACGGGTAGGACTGCCTCACATCCATGGGAAAGCTTGAAGGGAGTCTCGCCAGTGGCCGTGTTCGGGGTTGTTCTCAAAGCCCACAGGACCGAGGGGAGCTGCTCTACCCAATTCCCTCTCAAATTCTCCACCTTCTTTTTTAGCAGGTTTACGATAATCTTGTTTGCCGCCTCCACCTGACCGTTGCTCCTGGGGTGGTGGACGGAGGCAAACCTGAGGTCGATGCCCAGTTGAGTGCAGAAGCTGATGAACTCTTCACTAGCAAACTGGGGACCGTTATCCGTGACGATGGCCTGAGGCAGCCCGTGTCTGCTGTTGAAGTATTAGACCGGGCGGCCTTGCGGTCTGATCCAGCGGTTTGTTGACCGAGCGGTCTGGCGGTCTCACTCTGGAGCCTGGAGACCGGGCGGTCTATCGGTCGCCCATTGCGGCATGTTCTATCCTGCTGGAGTTGCCGAGCGGTTAACCCATCTGTCTAACCGCGCGGCCTGTGCGGTCTCCTTTATTTCTAGCCGCTCAGTACTGTAAATGTTTAGTCCCACATTGTTTGTATACTCTCTCTCATATCTCCTTCATTCTATATAAGGGAGGTCATACCTTTGTAAATGATATCTTTTTTGGATAATAAAATTTCAATTATTCAAAAGTCTATCCGTTTGTTCTTTCTTATTCGCTACTTTCTACATGGTATCAAAGCACACGGTCGTTTCCTCCTGATTGTGTGCGCTCTCTGCTTCTCGCGGCTTGTTTCCGCTTTCCGCGACCTGTCTCGCGACTTGCCTTTTCTTCTGTCCGCTGCCTGTTCGCGCGACTTGTTTCTGTCCGCTGCCCTGTTCGCGTGGCTTGCTTCTCCTTGGTTCTCTTCTCCTACTGCTATTCGCCGTCGCGACCTGTTTTGTTGTCGCCGCGCTCCTGCTTCTTTCTTGCCTCTCCGACTTCCTAGTCGTTGCGACCTATTTCTGTTCGTCCGGCCTGCGACTTGTTCTAGTCGCTGCTTTTTGTCTCCTCTTCTCTTCTGTTCGCTCGGCCTCTTCAGTCCGCGCGACCTCTTCCCCGCTGTGCCTTTGACTGCTTTCTAGCCGCTTGTGTTCGCGCGGCTTCTTCCTTTTCTATCCGCTGCGGTTTCTTGCTGGTTTCTATGACTACTTCCGGTCTCACCACTACTCCTGCCGCTCCTTCTCCTCCTCCTCCTTCGGGCAACCTTGGCACCCTTTCTAAGCTTGTGGGCTCCAACTATCCCGATTGGAGCGTTTCTTTCACTTTTCTCCTTCGCTCTCAACGCAAGCGTCATCACCTCACCGATGACCCTCCTCCTCGTACCTCTCCTGAGTTTGATGACTGGGATGCGAGTGATGCTCTTGTCCGCACCTGGCTGGCCAACAGCCTTTCTGATGAGTGTCTTCCCGTCATTCGCCATGATGAGACGGTCAAGGCCGCCTGGCTTCACCTCGCTGCTCTCTATTCGAAGGGGGGCCAGACGTCCCGCATTTACACTCTCTATGCGGACATCTTCGCTCGCCCTTCCATGTCTCCTGCTGCGGCCTATCAGCAAGTTCAGGCTCTTGGTGCTGAAATCCTCCAGAATCGCCCCTTCTCCGCGGACTTGGCCGACCAGCACAAACACTTCCAGGAACTCCTGGTTGTTTGTTATCTTCTTCGTCTTCCCGATTCTTATAATATGATCCGCCAGCAGATCTTGGGTGAGGCGGAATCTCCTACTTTGGATATCACTGCGGCTCGCATTGCCGCTGTTACTTCACTGCTCCAGCGGCCTCTGTTGGCCTCCCCCCCTTCCCAGGACTCCTTTGCTCACCAAGCTCAGAGGGGGGGCCCTGGTAGCCGCGGCCACTCCGGCGGACGGGGTTCATCCCGGTTCCTCTGCTCTCACTGTGGTCGTACCGGCCATTCTGTTGACCGCTGCTGGCAGAAACATCCTCATCTTCGCCCTTCCGGTGATGCTCCTTCTTCGGCCTCCGCCTCTTCTCGGCCATCTGCCTCTGTGGCCACGACGTCAGGTAGTGCCCACGTCGTTACCCAAGGTAAATGGCTGATTGACTCCGGTGCTACCAATCATATGACGGGCAACCCTCATTGCTTCTCCCGTCTTGAGACACATGACCGCTTACCCCCGGTTCGTGTGGCGGATGGTTCACCGTCCCCGGTTCATGGGACGGGCATGGTTCAACTCACCCCATCGCTTTGCTTGGAGGACACCCTCTATGTCCCAAAGTTCCCGTGCAATTTGTTATCAGTTACTACTTTATGCCGGCAACTTCAGTGCTCCGTCTTATTCACTCTCACTACTTGTTCTTTTCAGGACCCGAGGACCCAGCGGACGATTGCTACTGGGACTGAGAGCGACGGCATCTACTTCCTCGACGATGTTTCCGCTCTGTCCGCCTACTTCTCCACAGATCTCCTTCAATGGCATCTTCGCCTTGCACATCCTCCTCCTCGGATTCTTCGCCAGCTTCTGCCCCACTTACCTCCTACCAGTTCTCCGCTCAACTGTGATGCGTGTCAGCTTGGCAAACATCATCGCTCCTCCTTCCCACCGAAGCAAGGCCGTGGCTCCTCTCGCCCGTTTGATCTTATTCATTCTGATGTATGGGGTCCTGCTCCTACCCTCACTGTTGGTCGGGGCAGTTCCTATTTTGTCACTTTTATAGATGATTTTTCACGCTGTACTTGGGTGTATCTGTTAAAAGATCGCTCTGAACTCTTTTCTGTTTGGCAATCATTTTATTTTATGATTCAGACTCAATTTGCTATTTCTATTAAAGTTTTACGTTCTGATAATGCCAAGAAATATCTGAATCATGAGTTCTCCTCTTTCTTTCACCAACATGGCCTGCTTCATCAAACGACTTGTGTTTACACCTCCCAGCAGAATGGGGTGGCGGAGCGTAAAAACCGTCACCTGCTTGATGTTGCTCGTACTCTCATGACGCAAATGCACGTCCCTCGCTCCTACTGGGGCTACGCTGTGCTCCTCGCCTGCTATCTCATCAATCGCCTTCCCTCCACAGTTCTCCACGGCCAGACCCCCTTCTCCATTCTCTACCCCCACAAGGAACCTTTTCCTCTCCCTCTCCGTGTCTTTGGCTGTACGGCCTTTGTTCATGCTCCCTCCGCTACCCGCGACAAGCTTTCCCCCCGTTCCACCAAGTGTGTCTTTTTGGGGTACTCTATCACTCAAAAAGGCTATTGCTGCTTTGACCCCCTTCTCCGCAAGCAGTTTGTCTCCGCGGATGTCACTTTTTTCGAGAATGCTTCCTATTTCTCTCATACCTTTTCTCTTCCTTCTGATATCTCCGTTCCTTCCACGCCTCTCGACGTTTTCCCACCTCCGTCTCCTCTTCCACCGACTCCTTCCCAGTCCGTCTCACCACCCACCCCTCCTCCCTCCTCTCCGCCGCCGTCTCTCTCTAGTCCCGGGCCAGCCTTCTCCGCCACGGACGCTCCGGTCGCTGACGCTCTCGTCGACCTGGATCTTCTCATTGCTCTTCGCAAAGGGGTGCGGGCGTGTACTCAACACCCGCTTGCGGCAGTTGTTTCCTATGATCGGCTTTCTCCTTCTCGCAGGTGTTTTGCCTTGGCTATCTCTGCTACTACTACTCCCCGCACCTACCAGGAGGCTCTTGCTCTCCCTCATTGGAAGTCTGTCATGGATGAGGAGATGGCTACTCTTACTGAACGGGGTACCTGGACCCTGGTTCCTCCTCCCGTGGGCACTGATGTGGTTGGCTGTCGCTGGGTCTTCGTTGTGAAGTTTCGCCCCGACGGCACTGTGGATCGCTACAAAGCCCGGCTGGTGGCCAAGGGCTTCACTCAGACTTACGGCATTGATTACTTTGATACCTTTTCTCCGGTTGCTCGCCTCAGCACCATCCGGGTTCTTCTTTCTGTGGCTGTTAACCGGGATTGGGCTATTTCCCAGCTTGATGTGAAGAATGTCTTTCTCTATGGCGATCTTCAGGAGGACGTCTATATGGAGCAACCTCCTGGGTATGTTGCTCAGGGGGAGACACGTGTATGTCATTTGAAGAAGGTCATTTATGGCCTAAAGCAGAGCCCTCGGGCATGGTTCGACAAGTTCAGTGGTATTGTGGCTACCATCGGCTTTCAAAGGAGTTCGGCCGATCACTCCTTATTCATTCGCAAAACGGCCTCGGGACTGGTGGTTTTGGCCGTATATGTGGATGATATTTTTCTTACTGGCGATGACCGAGATGGGGTGGACTTGACGAAGAAGCACCTCCGTCAGCACTTGGTCACGAAGGATATGGGCTCCCCGAAATACTTTTTGGGGATAGAAATCTCTCGGAAACTTGACTCGTTGGTTCTCTCCCAACGGAAGTATGCCCTTGATCTTCTACAAGAAGCAGGATTGACAGGTGTCAAACCGGCTCGGTTTCCCATGGCTATTGGAGAAGACAAAACGTGGACGGATGACTCGCCTCTTCTATCTGATGTCACAAGGTACAGACGTTTGGTAGGCAAACTCATCTATCTCACGGTGACCAGACCCGACATCGCCTATGCTGTAGGCAAGGTCAGTCAGTTTATGCAAGCTCCCAGGGACTGCCATCTTTAGTCCGCCCTGAAGATTTTAGAGTATATCAAAGCAGCACCAGGCAAAGAGTTACTCTTTCAGAAGAATGGTCATCTGAGGGTTGAAGCCTACTCAGATTCAAGTTACGCGGATGACAAAGACGATCGTAAATCCACATCAGGCTTTTGTACCTTTGTTGGAGGTAATCTCGTGAGTTGGAAGAGCAAGAAACAGTCTGTTGTCTCCAGATCCAGTGCAGAAGCCGAATACCGGAGTATGGCGTCAACCACGTGTGAGTTAAAGTGGTTGTGGGCTCTCATGCTTGACCTGGGCGAGGTATATGACTGTCCTCTCCCTATGTTCTGTGACAACAAGGCCGCTATATACATATCCAGAAATCCGGTCTTCCATGAGAGAACAAAGCATATAGAGGTTGACTGTCACTTCATTCGGGAAGAGATTTTGAAGAAACAGATTTGTACTCCATTTGTCACCTCTGACAAGGAATTGACAGATATCTTCACCAAGCCGGTTTCTACTTCCTTCTTCCACATTTGTGACAAGCTGGGCATGATTGATATCTATGCTCCAGCTTGAGGGGGAGTGTTGAAGTATTAGACCGGGCGGCCTTGCGGTCTGATCCAGCGGTTTGTTGACCGAGCGGTCTGGCGGTCTCACTCTGGAGCCTGGAGACCGGGCGGTCTATCGGTCGCCCATTGCGGCCTGTTCTATCCTGCTGGAGTTGCCGAGCGGTTAACCCATCTGTCTAACCGCGCGGCCTGTGCGGTCTCCTTTATTTCTAGCCGCTCAGTACTGTAAATGTTTAGTCCCACATTGTTTGTATACTCTCTCTCATATCTCCTCCATTCTATATAAGGGAGGTCATACATTTGTAAATGATATCTTTTTTGGATAATAAAATTTCAATTATTCAAAAGTCTATCTGTTTGTTCTTTCTTATTCGCTACTTTCTACACCTGCAAATGATCTCCCCCCAGACGAAGTTCCTGATGACTTTGGAGGTCACCTTTGCTAGCGCCTTAACCTCCAGCCACTTGGAGAAGTAATCTATCATGACCAGGAGGAATCTTCTTTGCCCACTAGCTGGAGGGAAAGGCTCAACTAAATCCATTCCCCAGATGGCGAAAGGTCATGGTGCTGCGATACTTCGGAGCCTTTGAACCGGCAAAAGCTGGAGGGGGGCGTAGAGCTGGCATCTTCTGCACTTCCTTGCAAACTCTGTCGCGTCCTTCCTCAGGGTGTGCCAAAAGTACCCCTGTCTGACCACCCGTGCTTCCAACGTCCTCCCTCCGGAATGACTACCACATTCCCCGGAGTGCACCTCCTCCAAAACGTGTCTGGTCTCCTCCTCCGACACGCATCGAGCTAGGAGACCCGAAAGCATCCTTCGGTGCAATCCTCCTTCATGCATGAGATAATGAGCTGCCTTATGCCGGAAGTTTCTTGCCTCCTTGATCCCCTCAGGGAGGGTTCCTGTCAAGAAGAAGGTAATGAAGGGATCCACCCACGAGGGTCGCCGATCCACCTCCATTAGCTCCCCCTCTTCGAATGCTGGATGGAATAAATCAGTCAGGGTACCCCCTCCCCGAGGTCCGAACTTAGCTAATCGATCGGCAGCAACACTCTCTTCTCTGGGGACGTGCTGGATGGAGAACGTCCGGAACCCCCCGATGATTGCCCTCACCTTGGACAAATATTTCACAAGGGTGGGTTCCCGAGCCTCGAACTCTCCTCGTATCTGAGATGCCACCACCAATGAATCTGTGAAAACCTCAACGTCCTTAATCTCGAGTTCCTTTGTCAAGCGAAGGCCGGCTATCACTGCCTCGTATTCTGCTTGGTTGTTGGTTGTGGGGAAATGCAAAGCGACCGCTTGTTCTATGGTCACCCCTTGAGGACTTGTCAGTACCACCCCCGCTCCGAGGGAGTGCTTTCCCGAGGCCCCGTCAACCGTCATCTTCCATGCTTCTTGTGGCCGCGACTCCTCGGCCCCGACTTCTGCGACGTATTCTGCCAAGAAGTCGGCCACTACCTGTGCCTTAATGGAGAGCCTTGGTACGAACGAAATGTTGAACTCACTCAACTCGATAGACCACTTGGCTAGCCTACCCGAGTGCTCCACTGCTTCAAAAATCTTACGGAGAGAATGGTCTGTCACCACCCTGATCGAATGTGCTTGGAAATATGGCCGGAGCTTCCTGGCTGAAACAATCAAGGCGTATGCCAGCTTTTCTAGGATAGGGTAACGTAGCTCCGCCTTCTTTAGAATCCTGCTAACATAATAAATGGGCAGCTGCTTTTTCCCCTCTTCTCTGACTAGGACGGAGCTCACCGCCTCTGCTCCTACTCCTAGGTACAAGGTTAGATCCTCCCCCTCCTTTGGGCTTTGAAGCAGAGGAGCCCGGGAGAGTTGCTCCTTCAGCTTTTGAAAAGCCTTTTCACACTCCGCGTTGCACTCAAACCTCTGATTCCCACGTAGCACTTTAAAGAAAGGTGAGCACTTCTCCCCTGACCTGGAGAGGAATCTGCTAAGGCCGGCCAGCTTTCCTGTTAAGCGCTGCACCTCCTTAGCGTTTTGCGGTGATTCTAGCTCTAGAATGGCTTTTACTTTATCTGGATTAGGTTCTACCCCCGCCGGGGTCAGAAGGTGTCCAAGGAACTTCCCACGACTTGCCCCGAAAACACATTTTAAGGGGTTCAACCTCATTTTGAACTTCCTCAAGGTGGCGAACGTCTCTTCCAGATCCTGGAGATGCGAGTTCACTCCCTTGCTCTTTACCATGAGATCATCAACGTAGACCTCTAGGTACCGGCCCCTCTGGTCTTGGAAAACTCGATCCATCATCCGTTGGTAGGTAGCCCCTGCGTTTTTCAACCCAAAGGGCATCATGTTATAGCTAAAGCACTCTTCCCTTGTGATGAAGGAGACGTCCTTAACGTCGGGAGGATGCATTCGGATCTGATGGTAACCTGAAAAAGCATCCAAAAAACTCATAATTGAAAAACCGACGGCTGAATCAACCAGCGCGTCGATCCGAGGCCGGGGGTTGCAATCCTTAGGGCATGATTTATTTAATAAAGAAAAGTCAATACACATTCTCCATTTTCCACCTCCCTTCTTCACCATTACCACATTGGAGATCCAGCCTGGATACTGGATCTCTGAGATGAAGCCCGCCTTCAGGAGCTTCTTGACCTCCTCGCGTATTGGCTCCTCTAACTTTGTTGCGATGGTCCTCATGTTCTGGCGTATGGGGCGCGTCCGGGGGTCCAGATTCAGGCGGTGGCAGGCCACGTCCGCATCGATGCCCGACATGTCTGCCGCGCTCCAAGCGAAGACGTCGATGTTGCTTTGAATGCAGGCCCGCATCCGCTCCTGGTCCTCGGAGCTCAAGCCCCCGCTGATCCGCACCCTTTGTACCTGCCCTTGGCTGGTGTAGACCTCCATCTCCACCACTTCTTCGGCCACCTCCAGCCGCGACTGCTCCCCGCCGTTCCTTGCTTCTTCCTCCAGCTCCGGCTCTTCCTCCCCTCCTGCTCTCTCAACTTCCATCGCCTCACCCTGCTGCAGCTCAATTTCCACGCCTCTCCGGGCTTCCTCCTCAGTCCTTTCTCCTTCCACTTCCTCCTGCCTTCCTTCCTGTGGCTCCGACTCCCCGCTCCTCCGGGCCTCCTGCACACCTCCTCCTTGTTGCTTCTCAGTCTCCTCTCGCCCGACTTCCTCTTTGGTTCCTTCTCTCGTTTCCTCTGGGCTCACCTCCTCTTCCCCGACAGCTTCTTCACGCGCTGCCATCTCTTTCTCCAACTTCTCTGCTTCCGTCATCCAAGATATGGTGTTGGCCGCAGTGACGTAGCACTGCCTTGCCACCTTCGGATCCCCCCTGACCCTGACCTGCACCCCTCCATTGTTGAACTTGAGACATTGATGAAAAGAGGAGGGAACGCAGCGAAAGGCACTGATGAGGGGACGCCCAAAGATGGCGGTGTAGCTTCTCGGGGCGTCTACAATCACGAACCTGCAGTTCCGTGACACGCCCCCCAACCTCACGTGCAACCCTACTCCCCCTTCCACTTCTTTTCTCTCTCCGGAGAACCCGAACAACGGCCCATCCGAGGCCAAGATCCTTTTGGCTTCCACCTGCATCTCATCGAAGGCCCTCTTGAAGATCACGTTTACAGAGCTCCCATTATCCACCAGGATCTTGGAGACCGTAAAGTTTTCCATCGCCGTCTGCATTACCAAGGCATCGCAAAACGGGTCCTCATACTCCGGCATGTCCCCTGAAGAGAAGGTAATTTTTTCTTGCGGGGGCGGGGTTTGGGAGGTTGAGGCTACCCCCTTTCGGAACATGGTCTGGAGGCTCCCCTTTCGGGTGGCCTCGATCCCAATCCATCCATGGATTGCCCCGATTCCTCCCCGGGTTCCCACATCCACCCGGTCCTCGCACCTATCCTCCGTCTCCTCTTGCTGCACTTCCACGATCCTTACTGGCGGATCCTGTCTCCTCAATCCTCTGGCCTCTCTCATCTCCAAGAACTCTGGGCAGGTGGCCGTTGCGTGACCTTCCTCCTGATGGAAGTCACAGAAAGGCAACGACACCCCACCCCTTCTTCCTTCTCATCTTCCTCTTCTTCCTCCTCCTCGAGCTCCTCTTCCTCGACCGATCCCCATTGCCTCCTGCTGATGCTGAAAACGATCCCTCACCCCCTGTCTCCATGCCGGTTGATCAAACCTCCTTGGCTCACGGAAGTTATCCCTTCCCTGGAAGCCTCCTCCTAACTCCTGGGGGCGACCCTCCTGAGGCCTCCAACCTATCCGGTTATTCGGCTCTCGGGCCCCCCGATGATGATGTCCTTGTTACCCCTGACCTCGGGGTTCCTCTCTTCTTCTCTCCTCTCTCTGCTCCCTCTGCTCCTTCTGCTCCTTCTGCCTTCCCGCTCCTGGTTCCTTTACATCGTCTTCTGCCAACCTGGCTAACTTCCTTGCAAACGCCGGATTGGCCCTCTCAAAATCTGTCTCCTTCGCCGCCCTCTCCATGAGCTCCTCAAAAGAGAGGGGGCACCCTTTTCAACTCCATACTAAAGAAGTATGGCCTCAGTCCCAGGGTGAACGCAAGCATCAGCGTATATCCAGGGACCTCCTGGACCAGGAGGATCTCCTCCTGAAACCGATCCACGTAGTGTCCCAATGTCTCATCCTGTCTCTGCCTTACCGAGAACAAGCACTCTGTCTCCTTCTTACGCTTCTTCGATGTTGAAAAGCTCAATAAGAAACCCCTCCGCAGATCCTCGAAGCGATAGATCGATCTTGCCGGTAACTGGTGGAACCAGTCTCGCGCCTTCTCCTTCAAGGTGATGGCAAATAGCCGACACTTAAACGCATCCGTCATCTGCCTTATCGAAACCACATCTTCAAACCACTGCACATGCTGTACAGGATCATCCTTCCCCGAGTAGTAGGACATGTCGGGCTCCCGGAACCCCTCCGGCACCGGAGCCGAGATGACGAGTTCACTGAACGGGCTCTCGTCGGCTGCTTGCCGAGAGGGCACGTCTCGCGGCCTCGGCTGGCTGGCCTGATCCGCGAGACCGTGCCCAGGGAAGCGCTCTCGCACAGCTGCCTCCTTCTCGCCGTCTTCTGTCGGGATCTCCTTCCCGGGACGCTGGCCAGGGAAGAGTTCTCGCGCCGCCACGTCCCTCTCGCCAGCCTCCGCCGGGACCTCCTTCCCCGGGCGCTGACCAGGGGCGTTCTCGCCTAAGAGCGGGACCACCTCGATCGGGACCTGAGGCGTCGCCCACTCGCTCCTTGCCGAGAAGGCCAAGCTTATGGTCTGCATGACCTCTCGCCTGAAGTCCTCCAGCATCTTCCTTGTCGCCTCTTCTACCTGGGAGGGGGAACCTCCGGAACCAGATCCTTCACCCTCACCTCCTGTCATAAGACCAAACCTCAAACTTTTCTTGCACCGGCTACCGTCCACGCTCACCGCACCAGAACTGTTGAAGCCAAAATTTGACTCCGACAAATGTTCGCAAAATAGGGGCGTAGCCGACACCTACTAGGCCCAAGCTCCGACCTCCGACTGGTCGTGAAGGACTAGAAAACTGGCCCAAAGCCGCAGCAGGGAGGTCCCACCGCTTACCCGGAAGGTCACTGAGAGCTTCCCCTCCAAAGCCAAAAGCTGGGCTTGGAGTTCCTCAGAAGACAATGCCGATGATTCCCTCAGAGTCGAAAAAAAGATCCTTCTGAAGAACTCCTATGGGCTTATTTATAGATTTCAGAATCTGAACTGTCAATAACAAAACCGTACTGGTCTGAAATTACCGGGGTACCCCTGGCTGGGTCTGCCAACAGCCAAACTCCGCTGTTCTGAGGGGCTATACGCAGGTCACTAAGAGTAAGAGGGTAAAAATACCCGGGGTAGAAGAGTAAAAAACCCCTGTTGACATGGAAATATGAAAACGACCTCTTCTCATCCTGGCGAGTGGAAAAGCGCTTGTCGGCGAGATGGACCCCTCTGCCCGTCTCGCCGGCGTCCTTTGCTATGAGGTCTTCTCGTCGCTGGAGGCCTTCTCGCCGCTGGAGGCCTTCTCGCCGCTGGAGGCCATCTCGCCGCTGGAGGCCTTCTCGCTGCTGGAGGCCTTCTCGCCCCCCAAATGGGACACCTTGCTTATTGTAGAGACAATTCGTCTCGCTTCTTGCGAGTGGGCCCCCTGGTCCCATTCACCTGTCTCGACTTATTTGCTCCTTGAGGGCCTCTTGCGAGCCCGAGGTTGTACAGATATGAATGATGGCAATCGTCATATTGATCGTCTCTGCATAGTGGGATCGTGTCAGTGGATCCACACAATCTCTAGAAGTGATGTGATGCGATCGAGAATAATCATCGTAATTACGTGAGGGTTTCTCAGAAGGGGCTCTATGCAATCGGGTATAGGTAGACTCGAGATCCCCAAATGTAGGAGAGGGACGCCGACAATAACTAGTCATGCATGAACCTAAAGAATCAATGTGACCTACTATTACATATATAAATGTGGTTGAAACCATGAGCTCTGATACCAACTGATGTAGGGTAGGGTGTGTAGTGGACTCCTAGAAAACACACTAGTGGTGACTGAGGGTGATTCCCGACATCCTAACGATTCAACGCATGTGCTACTTGCAATTAGGCGCTAATAATTAACTCAAACAATTAAGTAACATAACTAACATTAAATCTAAACAAGCACGTAATAACAGACCGCAACAATCTCTTACAACCAAAAACCAATATAAAACACAACACAAAATATTAGGGTTGTTGTAAATAAGGTAGATCTGAATGAACGTTGGAGGGCTAGAAGAGGGGTTCCGGTGATGGGGGAGACTGGATCGAGTAAGGGGAAGGCTGGTTGGAGGTTGGGAGGGCTGGATCGGGGATGGAGGGCTGGCTCTGGGCTGAAATGCCCAGATCTGGGCAGATCTAAAGGTGGTAAGAGATTTGGAGGTGGTTCCACGTGATGGGGGGTGATGGCAACAAAAGGAAAAAAGGCGGGGCGGCTGGATCTGGCTGGAAAGTCCAGATCTGGACTGGTTTTTGGGGAAAAACAGTCTGGCTGCTGTTTCGGTGGTGCGGGTATGCGGTCTGGAAGGGGGGAGGGCCGGCGGCCTTGGCTGGAGGGGCTGGAGGGGAGGTCCAAGGGGGGTGGGATAGGGGAGAGGGACGACGGCTTGAGGTGGGCGGTTGGAGGGGTATTGGAGGGAGGCTAGCGGTTTGAAGGAGGGGAGGCTGGAGGGTTATTGGAGGGAGGCCGGCAGCTTGAAGGAGGGGTGGCTGGAGGGTTATTGGAGGGAGGCCGACAGCTTGAAGGAGGGGCGGCTGGAGTCTGGAAGGGTATTGGAGGGAGGCCGGCAGCTTTAAGGGGGCTGGACGGCAGGTTGAGAAGGGGGGAGAGGTCAAAAAATCAAACAAGATACAACTTATCCAAGGAGTCGTCGCCAATGGGACTTCACGGAATCGGCACCGCGGAGAGGATCACTGGAATGAAGAAGAATTCTCCAAATTTCAGCAATGATCCCAAATGAGCATCTCTAACATCTATTTATAAGAAACTAAAATTAGGGCACACAGAATCAACGACTATGATTGGTTCATGATCTCGAGGTCATAAATATATGAAATAATGTCCGAAAATAATAAAGCTATGTATGAAAAAACATGGGAACGCAGATCCGAACACATCCGCGGAGTCGGATCATCGATCCGGGCATGTCATATATGGTAAGTCGCCAATCGGCCCTGAACGGGTCCAAAACTCGTCCTCCGCTCCGCATCAAATAGCATATCTCAATTTCTAGAGAACTAATAATGAATCCAGAAATATATTCATTCATGTGTTAGGAGAACAATTGCAAGCTTCTCATTAATTAAAAATATGAATTGAACAGTACCATTGTATGAGCACATTACAATTACATATGAAATAATATGCGAATCTCAAGGCATTTACCTGCAGCAGTGGAACTTCTTCTATTGGAAGCTCAGCTCCAAGATCACCTCGTGCAACCATTGCCTATGATAATGATAAAAATAAAATACTAAAAAAACCAAAAAAGAGGAATTATTTTTTTAACTTCATAAGAATTTTTCTTACGGTAGAACTAAGTTATATTTTTTGTTCCAGTGGTTACATCACAAAATAAATCTTGAAGTATTCGAAATATCTTGATCATTTACAGCAACCTGTAAATAATGGCAGCTTTTTTAAGTAATAATAATGCAGGTAGACAACAACCGTCATCTTTTGATAACCCCAAAACATAATAGAATGTGAGCTCTTTTAATCGTAACACAGAAGCTATACATTGCAAGGTAGGGGGATTTTATCTCAAACCGCTAGCTAATCATCATCACATTGTTTTTGTATGGGTTTGCATCCTGATATGTCTTCTTAGGTTTCAACAATATTTCTCGATTAATCTGCGATTAAAATGCATGAAATCTAATGGTCATGCACAATTGAAACTTTCACATATTATTATCAAAGCACCATTCTGGTTGGCTTTTTTGGATGAAAAAATTGTGTGATTTATGTGGTATCCCGGCGGAGCAGACGAGGGTGAAGGACGACTGTCAATGTGCCGGGTGTATCAATGCCGCGAACGCGGCGCGCGTAACATGTCAGCCTAGCCGACATGAGTCGAGCGGTGTTATTGTATCCTTTATATTATTGTTCTTATGTTTTGGTACTGTTATGTTATGTTGTGACCGGAGATTATATAAGTCGGAGTGTATTTTGGGCATGCTTAAAATTATTTGGGATTTCTGAATTTCTTTCCCTCTCTCCCTCTCTAATTTCTCCCACCCTCCTCCCTCTCTTTCCCTAACCCTAACAATTTAATCCAACCTGCCATATTCCGGCCGCGGTCTCTGCCGCCCAAAGTACCGGCGCCTACCAAGCCCCAGTCGCGCCTTGCTATTCCGCATCCATCTGCCTTCGCCTCTAGCGCATTCGTCCGCTTCTATGCCGACCAGTCACGCTTTCGTCACGAGTGTCTCCGCACGGCATCGCCGCGATCAACGGGGGTTTATCCACCGGCTGATGGGTTCATTTTTCCGCCTAGGGTTTCTGGTAGCATCCAGCATCGCCGGCTTCCCTAGTCGTTGCGCCAACGGAGTTCACTTCTCCTCCCTAGGGCTTCTGCCCATTTCAGGATCTGCTTCCTTCCAACCAGTCGAGTGCATGCCCCCTAGGCTGCGATCAATGATCAACACCGACGCAACACTGACGCCCCCACCCACAGATCTCATCATCCTTCGTCGTTTGGATGAACACGACGGCTCGATTGCTTCGTTGCAGGCCCTCAAGCTAAGCATGGATGCTAAGATCGACTCCCTCTTGGCCGACCACCCTACCACATATGAAACGTCCGCGGCGGATTCGTCGTCCCTCCTCGGAGCTCCCCGGAACCGTTCCATGCAACAACCCCCATGCCCGGGGTTCTCTCACCAGGCCCTCGATTGCTCGGGCCGAATAGTTCTTTGAGATACAGCAGATCTCGGAGTCATAGAAGGTCAGCACGGTCTTGATCGACATGGAAGGCTCCACCCTCCACTGGGTGCGCTGGCGACGACAATCCAAACCGACCACAACTTGGTTGGACCTTTAGCAGGAGCTCATTCGCCATTATGAAAACCACTACTCAGGCTCCGTGGTGGAGCGGCTCGGCAGTGTTCGCTAGACGGGCTCCCTTGACGAGTACATCGATGAGTTTATCTCTCTCGCAACGCATTTGTCAGAACTTCCTCCAGACCACTACCTCAGCTTCTTCATGCATGGGCTCCTCCCCCACATCCGTGCTCGTATCCACATCCGCCATCCACCTTCGATTGCGGAGGCCGTGGATCTTGCCCGCGGAGGCTGTGGATCTCACCCGTTTGGTTGAATCAGAATTTCAGACTCGGGTTCTGGGCACGGGCAAGACCCCCCTCATACCTCTGGCACACCCGATCAACCAGCCAGCAGCGGCCTACCATTCACTACAGCTAGAGATACACTCGGCCCCCGACCGGGCCGCACCGCCACCCCGCCCTCCGAGGCAAATGGCCTACCCCCGTCTCTCCAATTAGGAATATCATGATTTGTGTACCAAGGGGTTGTGCTTTTTCTACAATCAACCCTACTCCCCTACATCTGTGGTCGTATCCGCACCCACCATCCACCTTCGATTGTGGAGGCCATGGATCTCGCTCGCTTGGTTGAAGCGGAATTTCAAACTAGGCTTCTAGACACGGGCAAGCCGCCCCTCATACCACAAGCGTGCCCGATCAACCGACTAGCAACGGCCTACCGTCCACCCCAGCTGGAGATACACCCGGCCCCTGGCCGGGTCGCACCGCCGCCCCTCCCTCCAAGACCTATGGCCTACCCCCGGCTCTCCAATCAAGAATATCATGATCTGTGTACCAAGGGATTGTGCTTCCGCTGCAAACAACCCTACTCCCCAACATTCGTGCTCGTATCTGCACCCACCATCCACCTACAATTGTGGAGGCCATGGATCTCGCCCACTTGGTTGAAGCAAAATTTCAGACTCGACTTCTGGACACGGGCAAGCCGCCCCTCATAACACTGGCGCGCCCGATCAACCAGCCAGCAGCGTCCTACCGTCCACCACAGCTGGAGATACACCCGGACCCCGGTCGGTCCGCACCGCCGTCCGGCCCTCTAAGGCCTATGGCCTACCCCCGGCTCTCCAATTAGGAATACCATGATCTGTGTACCCAAAGGATTTATGCTTTCGCTGCAAGCAACCTTACTCCCCTATGCACGAGTGTCCGCTGAAAGATCTCTAGATCCTCATTGGCGAGGAGGAACCCGAGGTGACACTCGCAGACTTCGAGGCCCATGAGTTGGATACAGCGACCGAGCACCCCCCCCCCCCCCCAGCGGCCACCTTTCACCGATTGGCCCTTCCACTATTTACCATCGGCGGATTCGTGGGCCCACAGACGATGAAGCTTCGGGGACACTTCATGGGGCCTCTGTTGTGGTGATGATCAGTAGCGGGACGAGTAACAACTTCATCTTGTCTGGCGCTGCCAGTGCAGGCCGCCGAGCGTTTCTCGGTCTGCTTAGTAGATGGTAGGCGGAGGGCTACATGTGGCCTGTGTGTGGCCCTCACTCTCACCATCGGCAGCAACCCATTTCAGGAAGACTTTTGTGCCTTCTCTTTAGGCGGGGTGTATGTTAATCTCGGGCTGGCTTGGCTCTGCACCCTTGGGATGTCAACATCAACTGAGACCGCATGACTATGCGCTTCTTCCATGGGGGCACACCCTACTTCCTAGAGGGTAATTGGGATTTACTTTGTTAGTTTGTCTCGTTAAGTTCGCTTCAGAAATAAACCAATGTGGATTGGGCGGCCTCCATGTGGCACGTGGAGGGGAAGTCCGCCCAATGCTCACCGACCGCCCCGGCGCTGCAGGCTATCTTGGACCTCTTTCTAGACGTCTTTGCAGACAAGACCCACTTTCCCCCGGCCAAGCCGACTGATCACCACATTCCCCTACAAGGGGTGTATCTTCCATCTCGGTTTGACCATACCGTTATAGCCACGCTTAGAAGGGCGAGATTGAGACACTGGTGGGCGACATGCTCGCAGCGGGCATCATTCGCCTTACCACTAGCCCCTTCTCGAGCCAGGTCTTCTTGGACCGCAAGGACAGTAGCTGGCGCTTTTATGTGGACTATCGGGAACTCAACAAGGTCACAATCCCGGATAAGTACCTTATTCCAGTCATTCAAGAGCTCCTGAACGAGTTACGGGTAGTAATCTATTTTTCTAAGTTGGACCTATGCGTCGGCTACCATCAGATATGGGTCCGAGAGGAGGATGTTCCCAAGACAGCGTTCCGCACACATGATGGTCATTACGAGTTCCTGGTCATGCATTTTGGCCTGACAAATGCTCCTGCCACCTTTCAGTCTACCATGAATGATTTGTTCTGTTCAGTCCTGCGCAGGTAGCCAGGTATATATTGGTTTTCTTTGATGACATTCTAGTTTACAGTTAATCTTAGAAGGACCATTTGGATCATGTTCGAGCCACTCTCACCACCCTCCCGGAGCACTCGTTGTGTGTGAACCCCAAGAAATGCGTCTTCGCCCAGACAGATATTAGTTAATTAGGGCACACCATATCCGCAAATGGCGTAGCTATGGATCCGGACAAAATTCATTCCGTCCTTCAGTGGCCCACACCTCGATCATTCCACGATGTCCATGGATTCTTGGGTCTCATCGGGTACTACCATTGGTTCAATCGGCACTACGGCAAGATCGCCAAACCGCTCTTCAGCATGTTGAAGAAGTCAGAAATCAGCATTTTTCAGTGGCCACCTGCGGCCACTGCGACATTCCAGACCCTTCAGCATGCCCTAAGCATCGCCCCTGTGTAAGCTATGCCAGATTTTTCACAACCATTTTTGGTGGAGTGCGACGCATCCAACTCAGGCGTCAGTGCAGTTTTGATGCAGGAGGGACAACCCATCGCATATTTCAGTTGTACGTTTGCGGCCACCGTGCGTCCTCGCTCCGCATATGAGCCCGAGTTGATGGCGTTGGTTCTAGCAGTACGGCATTGGCAGCCCTACCTGCTTGGCCGCCACTTCACGGTTCGGACAGATCATCACAGCTTGCGCTATCTCCTCCACCAAAATATTGCGACCCCGGCGCGACAGGTTTGGGTGGCCAAACTCTTAGGGTGCGACTTTGACATCGAGTTTCGAGCGAGATCGTCCAACTGGGCAGCCTACGCCCTTTCTCGTCAAACGCAGATGGCGAATCTGACTGTCATTTTCCAACCAGTCTGGGAGGACGCCTCCATTCTTTAGTGCGAAGTTGCAGCCGACCCCGAGCTCCAGTCGATTGTGGAGGCCTTGCAGTTGGACGCCCCTGCCCGCCCACCTTATCGTCTTGTGGGAGACCGCCTTTACTATCATGATCATCTGGTACTTTCCGCATCCTCTTAACTGATTTCCTGCCAACTCATCGAGTTCTATGCGACCCCGGAAGGGGGTCACGCAAGCGCCTTCAAGACATATCGCCGCCTCGCCACTTCGTTGCATTGGTTGGGAATGTTCCAACGGGTCAAGGCCTTTGTCGCGGCTTGCCTACGTGCCAGCGCGCCAAGTACAAGGCTACCTTTTTGGGGGGCCTCCTCCAATCGCTCCCCGTCCCAACACAGATCTGGGAAGACATTTCTATGGATTTCATTTCCTGGCTTCCCCGCTCCAAGACACAGGACTGCATATTGGTGTTTGTGGACCGACTCTCCAAGTATGCTCATTTCATTCTGCTTCGTCACCCGTTCACTGCTCCCGGAGTGGCAGCTGCCTTCGTTGACGAGGTGGTCCGCCTCCATGGATTCCCTTGCTCCATTGTGATTGACCGCGATCCCCTCTTCTTGAGTTTCATTTGGCAGGCGTTGTTCAAGATGCAGGGTACACAACTTCAGATGAGTGCGGCCTACCACCTGCAGACGGACGGACAGTCTGTGGTCATGAATCGATGTTGGGAGACCTATCTGCGTTGTTTTGTGTGTGATCACCCGCGTGCTTGAGCCGAGGGGCTCTTCTGGGCAGAATACTCCTTCAACACGTCCTTCTACTCCAGCATCGATACCACACCGTTCAAGGAAGTTAATGGAAGGCCTTCGCCCGTCCTCACACAGGCCGTGTCGGGAGAATGTGCGGTATCCGCTGTGAACGGCCTCCTCTGTGACCACGTAGTCATGCTCCGTCAGCTGCCCCAACACCTCCAACGTGCCCAGGATAGGATGGTGGCCTCAGTCAACCGCCATCGGCGCGACATCCAGTTCACTGAGGGTGATTCAGTGTTTCTCAAGCTTCGGTCACACCGATATGTGACGGTGACCCCACAGACCCACTCCAAGTTGGTGGCCAAGTTCTACGACCCCTTCGAGATCCTAGCTCGGGTGGGCACTCAGGCATATCGCCTTCACCTACCTCCGGAGAGTCGCATCCACATCAATGTCTCGCAGTTCAAGCGGGTGATCGGTGATCACCCAATGGGGAAGCGCTTCCTTTGACAGCCTCCGGCACCACCCCGGCGGTGTTCCTTCCTCATAGCATTACTGACACGCACACGATTCACCGTGCGAATCAACCAGTGGGTCAGGTCTTAGCGGCTTTGCAGGATCACCCACTCTCGGAGGCGCCATGGGTTGACCGAGTGGATATGTGTCACGGGTTCATAGACTTCTGCCTTTGGGACATGATAAATTTCCCAGAGGGCAGTATTGTTACGGATCCCGATGGAGCGGACAAGGGCTAAGGGCGACCTCCAGTGTGGTTGGTGTATTAACGCTGCGAGCACGGCGCGCATAACATGTCGGCCAAGCCGACATGTGCGAGGGGTGTTATTGTATCCTTTACATTATTTTTATTCTTATGTTTCTGTACCGTTATGTTATATTGTGACTGGCGACTACATAAGTCGGGGGATATTGTATTTTGGGTATGCTTGAAATTATTTGGGATTTCTGGATTTCTTTCCCTGTCTCCCTCTATAATTTTCCCCCCTTTCTCCCTCTCTTTCCCTATCTCTAATAACTTATTTGTCGATATGATTAACATTTTTTTCAAAGTAAATGAAACTTCCACTAATTCATACTTAGTTTGACACACAACTTGTCATGTGATACCTAACTCAAGCCCATGTAATTCAATCCAGCTTCCATGGCCATGCCATCGATTTTGTTAGAAAATTGTTTGTAAAGGCCCACTTAGAAGCTCATTATAAGTCTTTTTTTTTCTTTCCCATGTATTAGTTTCACATCTTGTATAAGGGATGATTCTCTCTTTATCTTCTCCCTATATATTTGTACTCATACTTGTAATTTACATTTCAAGAAGCATATACAGGGTTCGCTCAATTCTTCTACATGGTATCAGAGCGAAACTGATCCTCCCGGCGGTTAACGTCTTTCTGACCACCGGTCTGGTCTCCAATCCGCTTCTCTCTTTTATAGGGATTTGTCTGAGATCCACTCCTACTCTGACCGCTCCGGTCTAGTTTCCCTTATCGTGCGGTCTTCTTCAGTCTTTCTCTTGCGCGGACTGGTTCTCTTCTAACCGTTGTCGACCTATCTCTTCTAATCGCGCAGACTGGTCTTCTGCTCCATACCGGTTGTGTCTCTCCTCTGGCTTATGTGGGTTTGTTGTTCTAACCGCTGCGGACTTGGTTTTCTACCCGCTGCGGGCTTGGTCGTGTTCTAGTTGTAGACTTGGTCGTGTTCTCTATACGCTCCGGACTTGGTTTTCTACCCGTTGAGGGATTGGCTCTATTCTCTTTCGCATATCACGTGCTCCTTTTTGTCCATGCGGACTGTTTGTTGTGTGCCCTATCCCTTGCCTCTCTACCCGCTGCGGGCTTGCCCCTGTTCTAGCTGCTACGACCTTGCTCTCTAGACTCAGGATCTTCTTTGACTGTTGCCTCTTCAGCCCGCCTTTGCTCCTCAAGCCAGTGTTGCTTCCCCGCTGAAGACCGCTCTCTGTGGATTGCTTACACTATTGCGATCCGCGGTCTGCTTCTCTAACCGCCCCGATCTGCTTCTGCTCCTGCGCGGTCTTCTCTTTGTTCGTGCGACCTAGTCGCCTTTGCCCGCTGTTTGCCGACCTCTGCTCCTCTAGCCGCTCGCATGCGGCTTGCTGCTTTCTCCATCCTGCTCTACCTGCAACTCTAGTTGTTGTGTCTTGCCCTTACCGCCCTCCTCTTGTTGACATGGACTCCACGGCAGCTTCCTCTCTTCTCGCTCGTGTCGCAAGTCCCTCTCCTGAAGTCTGTGATGAGCTTCGGATCACCACCATCTCTCTCTTTGGGAAGCACAACTTTGTGGAATGGGTGCATTCTGTTCGTCGTGTTCTACAAACTAAATGTCTTCTTCATCACCTTACCCGGGACGTTCTCATTGCTCCTACTGACGAATGGTTGCGTTATGATAGTCGGGTCAAATCTTGGATCCTCAATTCTATGAACATTGAGCCCTACTGCATGGCCATGTATCATGAGACGGCCAAGGTAATGTGGAAGGAGCTTCACAACCTTCACTCCCCCTACTCTGGCAAAGACAGTTTATTACATCCATTTGATATCATCTCTGCGCTTCAACCTCTGGATCTCAGGACAACATGTGATTTGACCTCTTTCGTTGCCAGGGCCAAAACTCTGTTAGAGGCATGGATACAACATCAGCCTCCATCCACGGATCTTGCTACACAATGGGTGCAAAAGAAAGCAGTTGGGATTGCAATGATGATGGCCCGAGTTACTCCTCACCTACACAGTATCCGGGCTCAGATTCTTTCCTCCTCCACCACACCCTCCCTGTCTGATGTCTGCTCTATGTTTCTCAGAGTCACACCTCCTTCTGAGGCCCCAACAAATTTTTCACTGGCTCTCCTTCAGCAGCCACTCCTACCCACTCCTGCTCCAGCTCGTGGCTCTTCAACTAGGGGAGGCCGTCACACGTCTCGGGGACGAGGACGTGTTGGGCACTCCGGTTTCAAATGTACTTTATGTGGTCGAGAGGGTCATCTTGAAGCTACATGCTACCGCAAGCCTGGTCTGCCTCCACACCTTGTTGTTTCTACTAGAGCTGCTCCAACTCCCACGGGTGCTTCACGGGACCTGATTCTTCTACCTAGCAAGATATCAATGCTCTATGCACCCAGCTTCAACGGCTCCAAGGCGTCATCGACTGCTCATCTGGCTCGGTGGCGTCTTTTTCTACTGAAGGTATATCTTGTCTCTCTTATAGCCCCCACTGGATTATGGATTCGGGTGTTACTCACCACATTACATCCCAGAGACCATCGCAGTATATACAGTCTGCTTATCCCAAGTTCATCACCGCTGCCAATGACGACACCATTCTCTCTAATCTTTGGCTTACTCTCACTCTCCCTCTCTCCTCAATTCTCCATATTCCGGGATTCCCCTTCAATTTATTATCAGTTAGTCATCTTACTCAGGAACTTGACTGTTGTATAACATTTTCCCCTTTCTCTTTTGTTGTACAGGATCGCCACACGCGGAGTATCATTGGTAAAGGGTGGCTGTCAAATGGGTTGTATCTCTTGATTGTTCCACCCACCATTCTCTTTATTGTCTCCACTGTTGCATGGCATCGCTGCCTTGGTCATGCTCCCCTCTCGATTCTCAAGAAGGCTCTTCCTGATGTCTATCTGCAAGAGTTTACTTGTGAATCATGTATCTACGGTAAACAACATCGTATTTCTTTCTCTCATACATGCACCCGGAGTGATACTCCGTTCTCTTTAGTTTATTCTAATATCTGGGGCCCCTATAAAGTCTCTAGTGTTTTTAGCTATCAATATTCTGTCACCTTTATTGACGATTACTCGCGTCTCACTTGGTTATATTTACTTTATAATCGTACTGAACTAACATCTGTTTTTCGTACTTTTCTAACTGAGACGCGTACGCAATTCTCCACTATGCTAAAAATCATTCGCACCGATAATTCTCGTGAATATACGTGTCGTACCTTCTCTAATTTATGCACCGAGTTTGACATCTTACATCAACCTCGTGTGTTTATATCCCCCAGGAAAACGGTGTGGCCGAGCACAAAAATCGTCACCTCCTTGATGTCGCCCGATCCCTCATGTTTCAAATGCAGCTACTCACAGAATATTGGAACTTTGCGGTCTCTACTGTCAGTCATCTCATCAACCGTATGCCTTCGTCCGTCTTTGACTTCGCCTCTCCATTTAGTCTCCTCTTTCCTTCCAAGACTCTCTTCTCTCTCACACCTCGTGTCTTTGGTTGTGCATGTTATGTTCACTTTCTTGGTTCATCTACTGACAAGCTCGCTGCTCGCGCCACAAAATGTATGTTCGTTGGCTACTCTCGCACTCAAAAAGGTTATGTTTGTTACTCATCTACCGACAACAAGCTGATTGTCTCGGCTGATGTAACCTTCATTGAGGATTAACCATTCCACTACTCTTCTTATACTCCGTCACCACTATCCACTGCTGCTCGTCATGTAGTTCATGTCATGGCTTCCTCTCTACCCCCTCCTCCTACACCTCTCTCGGTCCCTTCTCTACCTCCAAAACCTCTTCGTGGCTATACTCGTCGTAAGTCCAAGACTACTTCCCTGCAGCTTCCCTCTACAGATGACATCTCACGACTTGTTGATCCTGCATCAACTTCTACGGCTCACCCCTTGGCGAATTATGTGTCTCTACATCGCCTCTCTCCACCACTCCACCATTTTGTCATCTCTCTTTCCTCATTTCTATTCTTAACTTTGTGCAGGAATCGCTTCTGCACCCGGGGTGGCGGGCGGTCATAGATGATGAAAAGACTTCCCTTTGGGCTAACCAGACATGGGATTTGGTTCCTCTTCCTCCCGGTCAGTCCTGTGTCAGCTGCAAGTGAGTTTTTGTTATCAAACATGTTTTGGATGGGACTGTTGACCGCCTAAAAGCTCGCATTGTGGCTCGGGATTCACACAGCAGCAAAGCATTGATTATGATGAAACCTACTCCCCGATTGCCAAGTTGAATACTATTCGGGTCCTGATCTCCTTAGTTGTCCATTGTCAGTGACCACTCCATCAGTTGGATATTAAAAATGTCTTTCTCAATGGTGATCTGCATGAATTCAGGAAACTGTGTATATGCACCAACCTCCGGGGTTTGAGACCACGGGGAAGTCTCATGCATGTCATCTTCGGAAGTTTATACATGGTCTCAAACAGTCCCCTCGTGCTTGGTTTGAAAAAATCAGCAAGGTTGTTCGTGAAGTTGGTTTTACACGAAGCTTGGTTGAGATTCACCCGTCATCAGCTAACAGGCACTGTGATTCACCTTGTGTATGTTGATGATATCCTAATTACTGGCGACGATTCTATAGGAATACAACAAATCAAGCAATATTTGAACTCAGTATTTCAGACAAAAGACCTGGGAAATCTTCGTTACTTCCTTAGGCTCGAGGTCGCCAGGCAGCCTGATGGCCTCATCTCATCCCAGCGGAAGTACTGTATTGACCTCCTTCAAGATGTTGGCTACTCAGGGTGTAAACCTGCGGACACTCCTATGGATGTAAATCACAAGCTCTCTACACATGGTTCAGATTCTGACCAACTACTTAGAAATCAATAGTACTATCGACGTTTGGTGGGGAAGCTGATTTATCTTACAGTTACTCGACATGACATGTCATTTGTTGTGGGAGTTGTGAGTCGTTTTATGCATGCTCCACGGACATCTTATCTCCAAGTCGTTGAGCGCATCCTTGGATATCTAAAGACTGCTACGGGACGAGGACTTGTTTACAAACCATCTACCTCTCTATCCCTAGTTGTGTATTCTAACGCCGACTATACAGGTTCTCTGGATGATAGGCGTTCCACAACTGGTTTTGTACATACTTCGATAGATACCTCATAACCTGACGTAGAAAGAAGTAGATTGTTGTTGCTCGATCCTCTGCTGAGGTCGAATACCGGGCTATGGCTGTTGTTGTATCTGAGTTAACCTGGCTTGAAAGCCTTCTTGATGATTTGGGACTCAAACTCTCATCTTCGGCAACCTTATTTTGTAACAGTCAAGCAGTGATACATATTGTCAAGAATTCAGTCTCCCATGAACGAACAAAGCATATAGAAATTGACTGTCATTTCATTCGAGAAAAAGTTCAATCAAAGAAGATAGAATTGGAACATGTTCCTGCTATAGAACAAGTTGTTAACATCCTAACCAAAGCCCTCTCTCGGTAGTTATACTATCAGTTCTTATCCAAGCTTGGCGCCTACGACTTGTACACTCCAGCTTGCGGGGAAGTGTTAGAAAACTGTTTGTAAAGGCCCATTTAGAGTCCCATTATAGGGCTTTTTTTCTTTCTCGTGTATTAGTCTCACATCTTGTATAAGGGATGTCTCTCTCTCTTCTCCCTATGTATTTGTACTTGTTCAAAGAGCTCAAAAACTTGTATGTATTGCTTGTGTTACCAAATACAATGAGAGAATACAAATATATAGGAGGGAGAAGGCGAGAAGAAATCATATACAAGATGTGGGACTAAGAAGAGAAGAAGAAAAAACAATAAAAATGGGCTCAATAATGGGCTCTTTACATGGGTTTTTCTAACACTCCCCCGCAAGCTGGAGCGTACAAATCGTATGCGTCAAGCTTGGACAAACATTGATAGAAGAGAGTACTGCAAAGAGCCTTTGTGAGGACATACGCAACTTGTTCAGTCTTCGGAACATGCTTCAGTTCGAGCTTCTTCATTTGAACCTTTTCCCGGATGAAATGACAGTCGACTTCGATATGCTTTGTTCTCTCGTGGAAGACCGAGTTCTTGGCTATATGTATAGCAGCTTGGCCGTCACAGAGGAGGAGAGTTGGGGAAGGGAGCTTTATGTTAAAATTCAACAAACCGCAGACGCCCCCTTGGATACCCTGCTGAAAATTCAACAAACCGAAGGAGAATACGCCCACTTATATGTTGAAAGTTTTCCCGGATCGTGGAGTTAACAGTGGTTATCTCAACAAAGCAGTAACAACCAGCAACACATGCAGCACAAGCTTCTTTATTGATCAAGAGCAAACTTCTTTACAAGGCGAGACATACATGGCGAGACATGCTTCACCAAACCCAACACCGGGAGAGCAGAGACAGTTACAAAGACAAGAACAAAAAACAAGCCGCGCGGACTCAAACAATCAAGCCGCCGACCTACTGCTGTGGAGTCCGCTCAGTCCGCCAGGTCGCCAGACCGCAACCCAAGCCGCGCGGACTCACCCTTACTCCAATGCTTAGCTCTTCACCGCCGGTCTGCACGCCGCCAGACCGCACAAGCTGCGCCACCGAATGGAACAGTCCGCCAGAAACCGGCGACTTCCTGAACCCCAAACCAAGTCGCCAAAGAGAAGACCGCCTGGCCGCTATCCGCGACCTGCTGTTTACCGCCTGTTGCTTAACCGCAGAGTCCGCACTGTCCCTGACCGCAATCAGAGCCAAGTCCTGGCTTTCCAGCGCTATCCGCACAACCTGCACAGCACAACCGGGTAAACTCTATCCGCGCGGACACAAAGTCCAGGCCGCAGCAACTTACGCGAGCTCAGATACTGTTCACTTACTTCGGTCTAGGTTCCGGTTGTTCTCAATTTTTTTCTGATGTGACATGGGTCCTATTTATAGGCACGACGATGAGTATGGTCACCGCCCTTCCCGATAGGATCACCGCCACATCCCGCAGCAAGAACTTATGTGTCCGCCAGCCCGCGGACACACATGCCAGTTCGCCGCCCTGTGCAGATAGCCAGTCCGCCCCAGCTTCTCCAAGGCCGGACTCCAATATCCAGTCCGCCTTGCCGCCAGAGACCAAGCCAGGACCACCACAGCCGGACTCCACAACAGCCGTATCCGCCATTCTGCGGACAAGGCATCAGCCCGCAAAACCCGAGCCCGCAACCGCGCCATCAAGGCACCTGCCGGACTCAGCGGATACCCGGCTTCCGTCCGCATATCCCAAGTCCATTACCTCATTGCCAAGGCACCTCCGGACTTAGCGGACACGCCAATCCAGTCCGCTAACAGCAGACCCCAGTCCGCGTATACAGCGAACTCCAATCCGCTTCCCTGAGTCCATAACCTCATCACAAGGCTCAACCGGACTCAGCGGACTCCGGCTCCAGTCCGCACGCTCCTGCACAAGCAATTCTCCAGTCCGCATTTCCCCAAGCTAGCAAACAAGGCAACTGCACTTCTACTACGCTTGGCGGACTGAGAAACCAGCCCGCGCTCCACTGCGCGATCTTCCCCGGACTGAGCCTCCTGGACTTGGTTCAATTCCCACCAAGTCCAGCCCACTGGCCGCAAGGGCCAGTCCGCACTTACAGGCGGACACTGGATCTAGCCCGCCATACCGGGCGACCTCCAGTTCCTGTCCGCGCTGACCGGCGGTCTCCACGGCTTCCACTTGCCGCTTCACTAGAGCAAGACCAAGGCATCTGCCAAACCGGTCTGCCGAGCTCCAGTTCTTCAGTCCGCTTCATGCCGGACTCCGCGGATAACATTCCTATCCGCCCGGTTACTTCCTGGGAGTAGACCGCCTGCTGAGCATACACTGGCCTGTCAGACCGCCGCTGCTGTCCGCGCAGTCCGCGCGAACAGACCGCCCAGGCCGCCACAGAGCAAACCGTCTGCAACATCCCTGCCGACCTAGCAGTCCGCCAACCCAGTCCGCGTAGTCCGCGCGGATAGGTTTCCCAAGCCTTCCATTCACCCACTTTCACTTCACAGAATTCAACACTCCCCCTTGAAGTGAGAAGTGGTGAATAACTCCAGCAGCTCCCGTAACCTTGCACCTGGTCCTTCCGATAGCATCTACGAAGAGATGTCCAAGACATAGTCCTCGCCCCGCATATCATGGACCATGAGGGAGCCCTCCAGCATCTCCCAAAAGGAGTCATGCTTCCCTCTGCCTTCTTCAGCTTCAACCTCCACTCATGCATCATAGGAGTATCACCAACTTCCTTGGACACAGAAGCCCAAGCCTCGTTGCCTCTGAGAGAAGTCACCTCATCAGACTTGGTGTCAACCACCTCCTTGATTCTAGTGGGGTCATCACAGCCAGAAGTCCCTTGCTCGATCTGAGGGCTAACAAGGAAACACGGGACCAAGTCCGCCGTGTTCCCTTCGCTATATCGAGCTGGTGGCTTACTGATCCTCTTCGATCTCCGAAGAACCTGATCATGGCTAACCACCTCCGCTGCTTTTGAACCAGCTCCGTTCCCGGGCAAACCCGAAACAATGCTCCCTTTGTTCCCTGAACAAGACGCCTCCTTACTGGAACCAAGAGCACCTGGAGCAACGCTCCCCCTGCTACCTGAACCAGAAGACTCCCCTCTTGAACATGAACTGCCTGGAACATCGCTCCCCTTGCTTCCTGAACAGGAAGCCTCCGCCTTTGAGCCAGAAGGTCCTGGAGCATCCGGTGACTCAGGCAACTCCACTTCCTTAGCAGCAGCCTCCTTCAGCCCACCATCTGACCTGCTTATTTCTAGCTCCACATAAGAGCTACCCCAATACGGCGTCAACTCATCAAAAACAATGTCTCTCGACACTATGAGTTTCTTCGTCGCAGGATCCATACACCTCCATCTTCTTTTCTGCTCATCATACCCAACAAAGACTAGCTTTGTTTTGAGAGCACCCGGAGAGTGTATATAGCAGGTAGATCCAAACACCCGAAGGTGCTTCACTGAGGGCTTCACTCCGAACATTAGCTCATAAGGAGTCTTCACTATGATCGGACTAAGAGGCATCCGGTTGATGACATGAGCAGCACAGGCTATTCCCTCCGCCCAAAGAGCCTTCGGAACGCCTTTACTCCGAAGCCAACACTTGCAGGTCTCCGTTAACCAACGGATCATCCGAGCTGCAACACTACCCTGTTGTGAAGTATGTCCACAAGAAAGCTCCATCCGGATCCCTTGCTTCCTGCAAAAGCGTGAGAACTCGGTTGAGGCAAACTCACCACCGAAACTTGTCCTCAACACCTTGATCCTCCGGCCAAGCTGGCCTTCGACAAGCTTCTTGAACTCCACAAACAAGCGTACCATGCTGGACTTCGTCTTCATAAAGTATACCCAAGTATACCCAGAATAGTCATCAACCAATATCAGCATGAACCTGCTGCCTCCAAGACTGGCCGTGACGGTCGGTCCCACCAGAGCACAATGGACAACCGCCAATGGTGCATTACTCCTGGCTTGTGCTTTGTCGACCATGAAGCGATAGGCTCCACTTTCCTGACATCCCGCACACCCCCGACCATCGCCATAGGATGACAATCTAGGCAAGCCTCTTACGAGTCTTCTTTCCGCCATTGCTTTCAGCTTGTCCATCCCTACATGCCCCAGTCTTTCATGCCAGATAGCTGCACTATCACTGGCATCCAGCCGATCAGATCCAGAACTAGTTGAAGTCCCAACTACGTTCTTCTCCTTCCTCCCTACCTGAGCAACGTTCGCCGAGAGCAAGACAACCTTGCACTCCTTCCGAAGATGACCTTGCTGCTTGCATTTATAGCACCGTGGTCCTTCCTTCCTCTTCCTATCACGCCTAGGAGAAACACTCCTTTCTTCCTGATATGAAGTAGATGGACCATCATCAGCAGCAACCTCCTTCACCTTCTTCCTGAACAACCCATCAAGGGAAGTCCAAACCTCCGCAGCTGACCGACATCCACTGATGTGGTCCAAGAGCTCCGATGAGATCACCTGCCTGAGAATAGACTCCGCTTTCGCATTTGCCTCCTTCCAAGCTCTCATCGCCTCAGCATTGCCAGCAGTATCCTCTTGTCTTCCTGCTCCGCATACAACCTCCCAAAGGTCCTCGCCAAGAAGAAAGCTCTTCATACAGGACTTCCACCGTTCACAGTTCGCCTCTGTAAGAAGATCAATACCAATACAACTTGCATCCTCCACTGCCATGGTTCTACCACTGGTTTCCTCGACAGACGAGCAACTACTTCCATTGAGCACTGCTTGACCACTCCAACAACCTCCCTCTGATACCATGTTAAAATTCAACAAACCGCAGACGCCCCCTTGGATACCCTGCTGAAAATTCAACAAACCGAAGGAGAATACGCTCACTTATATGTTGAAAGTTTTCCCGGATCGTGGAGTTAACAGTGGTTATCTCAACAAAGCAGTAACAACCAGCAACACATGCAGCACAAGCTTCTTTATTGATCAAGAGCAAACTTCTTTACAAGGCGAGACATACATGGCGAGACATGCTTCACCAAACCCAACACCGGGAGAGCAGAGACAGTTACAAAGACAAGAACAAAAAACAAGCCGCGCGGACTCAAACAATCAAGCCGCCGACCTACTGCTGTGGAGTCCGCTCAGTCCGCCAGGTCGCCAGACCGCAACCCAAGCCGCGCGGACTCACCCTTACTCCAATGATTAGCTCTTCACCGCCGGTCTGCACGCCGCCAGACCGCACAAGCTGCGCCACCGAATGGAACAGTCCGCCAGAAACCGGCGACTTCCTGAACCCCAAACCAAGTCGCCAAAGAGAAGACCGCCTGGCCGCTATCCGCGACCTGCTGTTTACCGCCTGTTGCTTAACCGCAGAGTCCGCACTGTCCCTGACCGCAATCAGAGCCAAGTCCTGGCTTTCCAGCGCTATCCGCACAACCTGCACAGCACAACCGGGTCAACTCTATCCGCGCGGACACAAAGTCCAGGCCGCAGCAACTTACGCGAGCTCAGATACTGTTCACTTACTTCGGTCTAGGTTCCGGTTGTTCTCAATTTTTTTCTGATGTGACATGGGTCCTATTTATAGGCACGACGATGAGTATGGTCACCGCCCTTCCCGATAGATCACCGTCACATCCCGCAGCAAGAACTTATGTGTCCGCCAGCCCGCGGACACACATGCCAGTTCGCCGCCCTGTGCAGATAGCCAGTCCGCCCCAGCTTCTCCAAGGCCGGACTCCAATATCCAGTCCGCCTTGCCGCCAGAGACCAAGCTAGGACCACCACAGCCGGACTCCACAACAGCCGTATCCGCCATTCTGCGGACAAGGCATCAGCCCGCAAAACCCGAGCCCGCAACCGCGCCATCAAGGCACCTGCCGGACTCAGCGGATACCCGGCTTCCGTCCGCATATCCCAAGTCCATTACCTCATTGCCAAGGCACCTCCGGACTTAGCGGACACGCCAATCCAGTCCGCTAACAGCAGACCCCAGTCCGCGTATACAGCGAACTCCAATCCGCTTCCCTGAGTCCATAACCTCATCACAAGGCTCAACCGGACTCAGCGGACTCCGGCTCCAGTCCGCACGCTCCTGCACAAGCAATTCTCCAGTCCGCATTTCCCCAAGCTAGCAAACAAGGCAACTGCACTTCTACTACGCTTGGCGGACTGAGAAACCAGCCCGCGCTCCACTGCGCGATCTTCCCCGGACTGAGCCTCCTGGACTTGGTTCAATTCCCACCAAGTCCAGCCCACTGGCCGCAAGGGCCAGTCCGCACTTACAGGCGGACACTGGATCTAGCCCGCCATACCGGGCGACCTCCAGTTCCTGTCCGCGCTGACCGGCGGTCTCCACGGCTTCCACTTGCCGCTTCACTAGAGCAAGACCAAGGCATCTGCCAAACCGGTCTGCCGAGCTCCAGTTCTTCAGTCCGCTTCATGCCGGACTCCGCGGATAACATTCCTATCCGCCCGGTTACTTCCTGGGAGTAGACCGCCTGCTGAGCATACACTGGCCTGTCAGACCGCCGCTGCTGTCCGCGCAGTCCGCGCGAACAGACCGCCCAGGCCGCCACAGAGCAAACCGTCTGCAACATCCCTGCCGACCTAGCAGTCCGCCAACCCAGTCCGCGTAGTCCGCGCGGATAGGTTTCCCAAGCCTTCCATTCACCCACTTTCACTTCACAGAATTCAACACTCCCCCTTGAAGTGAGAAGTGGTGAATAACTCCAGCAGCTCCCGTAACCTTGCACCTGGTCCTTCCGATAGCATCTACGAAGAGATGTCCAAGACATAGTCCTCGCCCCGCATATCATGGACCATGAGGGAGCCCTCCAGCATCTCCCAAAAGGAGCCATGCTTCCCTCTGCCTTCTTCAGCTTCAACCTCCACTCATGCATCATAGGAGTATCACCAACTTCCTTGGACACAGAAGCCCAAGCCTCGTTGCCTCTGAGAGAAGTCACCTCATCAGACTTGGTGTCAACCACCTCCTTGATTCTAGTGGGGTCATCACAGCCAGAAGTCCCTTGCTCGATCTGAGGGCTAACAAGGAAACACGGGACCAAGTCCGCCGTGTTCCCTTCGCTATATCGAGCTGGTGGCTTACTGATCCTCTTCGATCTCCGAAGAACCTGATCATGGCTAACCACCTCCGCTGCTTTTGAACCAGCTCCGTTCCCGGACAAACCCGAAACAATGCTCCCTTTGTTCCCTGAACAAGACGCCTCCTTACTGGAACCAAGAGCACCTGGAGCAACGCTCCCCCTGCTACCTGAACCAGAAGACTCCCCTCTTGAACATGAACTGTCTGGAACATCGCTCCCCTTGCTTCCTGAACAGGAAGCCTCCGCCTTTGAGCCAGAAGGTCCTGGAGCATCCGGTGACTCAGGCAACTCCACTTCCTTAGCAGCAGCCTCCTTCAGCCCACCATCTGACCTGCTTATTTCTAGCTCCACATAAGAGCTACCCCAATACGGCGTCAACTCATCAAAAACAATGTCTCTCGACACTATGAGTTTCTTCGTCGCAGGATCCATACACCTCCATCTTCTTTTCTGCTCATCATACCCAACAAAGACTAGCTTTGTTTTGAGAGCACCCGGAGAGTGTATATAGCAGGTAGATCCAAACACCCGAAGGTGCTTCACTGAGGGCTTCACTCCGAACATTAGCTCATAAGGAGTCTTCACTATGATCGGACTAAGAGGCATCCGGTTGATGACATGAGCAGCACAGGTTATTCCCTCCGCCCAAAGAGCCTTCGGAACGCCTTTACTCCGAAGCCAACACTTGCAGGTCTCCGTTAACCAACGGATCATCCGAGCTGCAACACTACCCTGTTGTGAAGTATGTCCACAAGAAAGCTCCATCCGGATCCCTTGCTTCCTGCAAAAGCGTGAGAACTCGGTTGAGGCAAACTCACCACCGAAACTTGTCCTCAACACCTTGATCCTCCGGCCAAGCTGGCCTTCGACAAGCTTCTTGAACTCCACAAACAAGCGTACCATGCTGGACTTCGTCTTCATAAAGTATACCCAAGTATACCCAGAATAGTCATCAACCAATATCAGCATGAACCTGCTGCCTCCAAGACTGGCCGTGACGGTCGGTCCCACCAGAGCACAATGGACAACCGCCAATGGTGCATTACTCCTGGCTTGTGCTTTGTCGACCATGAAGCGATAGGCTCCACTTTCCTGACATCCCGCACACCCCCGACCATCGCCATAGGATGACAATCTAGGCAAGCCTCTTACGAGTCTTCTTTCCGCCATTGCTTTCAGCTTGTCCATCCCTACATGCCCCAGTCTTTCATGCCAGATAGCTGCACTATCACTGGCATCCAGCCGATCAGATCCAGAACTAGTTGAAGTCCCAACTACGTTCTTCTCCTTCCTCCCTACCTGAGCAACGTTCTCTCGTGGAAGACCGAGTTCTTGGCTATATGTATAGCAGCTTGGCCGTCACAGAGGAGGAGAGTTGGGGAAGGGAGCTTTACACCCAGATCGGTAAGGAGACTTTCAAGCCACGTCAGTTCTGAAACCACCGATGTCATTGTCTGGTATTCTGCCACAGCTGATGATCGAGCAACGACCGCTTGTTTCTTGCTTCGCCAGGTAATCAAATGTCCACCAAAATATGTGCAAAAATCACTGGTTGACCGTCGATCATCAAGGGAACCAGCATAATCAGCATCAGAATATGTCACCCATGTTGGAGCTGGAGATGAGGTTTTGTATACCAGTCCTTGACCAGGAGCCGTTTTAAGGTATCTGAGAATGCATTCAACGGCCTGAAGATGAGATTTTCGAGGGGAATGCATATACCGACTGATAATACCAACAGCGAAGGAAATATCTGGTCTGGTTACCGTGAGGTAGATCAATTTTCCAACGAGACGACGATAGTATTCTGAATTCTGGAGTAGGAGATCTCAGTCAGATATCTAAGCGCAAACCTTGTGATTTACATCCATTGGAGTGTCAATCGGCTTACAACCTGAATAGTCTGCATCATGAAGGAGGTCGAGGCAGTACTTCTGCTAAGAGAGGACAAGACCATCTGGCCGTCTGACAACCTTAAGACCCAAGAAATATCGAATGGGCCCCAGATCTTTTGTTTGAAATACGGAGCTCAGATGTAGTTTGACCTCCTGTATTTCTTTCGAGTCGTCTCCTGTAATTATGATATCGTCAACGTATACTAGCAGAAGAACCGTTCCCGTTGTTCGGTGACGAGTGAACAACGAGAAATCTGTCGAGCTCCGAGTAAAACAAACCTCCCGAAGGGACTTACTGAACTTGTCAAACCATGCCCGTGTAGATTGTTTTAGACCATACAAGGCATAAGACTCCCTCGTGGTCTCAAACTCGGGAGGTTGCTGCATATAAACTGTTTCCTGTAGATCGTCATTCATAAAGGCATTCTTAATATCCAGTTGGAGTAAGGGTCATCGGTGATCGACAACCACGGAGATGAGGACTCGAACAGTGTTAAGTTTGGCCACTGGAGAAAAAGTTTCTTCATAGTCGAGCCCATGTTGTTGGGTGAAGCCACAAGCCACCAAACGAGCTTTCAGACGGTCAATCGTCTCATTAGCAGCATGTTTGATAATAAAGACCCACTTACACCCAAACGGTTTCTGACCCGGAGGAAGGGGTACGAGAGTCCATGTCTGGTTTGCCCAGAGAGCAGTCATTTCCTCCTCCATGGCGGTCCGCCAGCCAGAATGTTGGAGCGCCTCCTGCACAGAGTTAGGGACCGAAACCGAGGAAAGAGAAGTAGCAAATGTGTGAAGGTGAGGAGAAAGGTGATGCAAGGAGACACAGTTTGCCAGAGGATGAGCAGTGGAGGTTGGTACCTGATCAACAGGGCGCGGAATAGTCGAGGTCGAGGCCGACTGCAGAGGGGCAACAGAACCGGAAGGGCGACGAGTGTAAATACGGAAACAGGCGGCCTGGAGGGCGCAGGAGCCGGAGCAGGTGGGACCGGTGGCAGAGGTGTAGTAACGGGGATAACATGTCGTGGGAGGAGTGGCGGGAGAGTTGTCGGTGTGAGAGGAGTGGGTAAAGGAGCAGAGAAGAACGGCTGATCCTCTCGGAAGGTAACATCAACAGAAACGGAGACCTTGCGGGTAGCGGGAGAATAACACACATAGCCTTTCTGCGCACGCGAATAGCCGGCGAAGATATGTTTAGCCGTCCGGGGATCCAACTTGTCTGAGGACGGGCCCAGTCGGTGGACGTAGCAGGTGCAACCAAAAATGCGAGGCAGGAGAGGGAAGGCCGGAGTAGAGGGAAACAGTAGGCTGAACGGAGTAGCATAGTGGAGGACGGAGGAAGGGAGACGGTTGATAAGGAAGCACGCAGTGGATACCGCAAAGTTCCAGTAAGGTTTGGGAACATGCATTTGAAGCATGAGGGAGCGGGCAACATCAAGCAAGTGTCGGTTCTTTCGTTCGGCAACGCCGTTTTGTTGGGGTGTGTAAACGCATGATGTTTGATGAATAATCCCGAATTCAGAGCACAAAGCCACAAATTCGTGGCTAGTGTATTCGCGAGCATTATCGGTGCGCAATGTTTTGAGGGTGGTGTGGAATTGCGTACGGGTTTCAAGGACAAAGGCCCGAAAAACACGAGGAAGCTCGGTGCAATCACGAAGTAAGTAGAGACACGTCGTGCGATAGTAATCATTGATAAACGTAATAAAGTAACGATAACCAGAAATACTAGTAATTTTAAAAGGTCCTCAAACATCTGAATGTACCAAGTCAAAAGGAGCAATGCTCCGGGTACAATGTGCAGGAAAAGAAGAGCGCGACTACTTGTCGAAGATACAGGACTCGCACTGAAAAGAGTGAAGAGAGATATCAAGAAGAGCCCGTTAGAGGACCAGGAGGGGGGCATGCCCAAGACGTCGATGTCACTCATTGGAGGAGACAGAGGATAGGACGGTGGGATAGTCATCGAAAAGGTAGAGCCCGTTCCACAGTGTGCCTTTACAAATGGTAGTCTGCGTCCGCGATGAAAAATGAAGAGGATGTGAATATGACATAGCAATCTAAATCATTAGTAAGGCGACCAACAGAAAGTAAATTGAACGGGGAGCTCGGAACATGAAGAGCCGGGCGAAGGGAGATCAATGGGTTGAGAGAAAGGTCAACCGAGCCGGAGACTGGAACCGTCTCCCCATTTGCTACGGTGATACATTTCGGGTGAGGAGAATCTGAGTACTGGGGTGGCCGTGACGAGGTAATGTGATGAGTGGCACCCGAGTCAACAATCCAGCACGGACTGGTGGATAAACAAGCAGTACCAGTGTTGGAGACGGAGGCGATGGAGGCAGAGGGCGGGTTGAGCAGCCCTTAAAGTTGCTGGAGCTGGAGACGAACGACATCAGGGTTAGGAGGGGCGGCAGAGGATGTGTCAGCAGCAACAGAGGCCGTCGGACGAGGAGGATAACCATTCTTCCTGTATCAGGTCGCCTCAAAGTGGTCGTCCTTTCCGCAGTAGGAACACTTCAGTCGACCCCGACCACCGCGCCCCCGGCCCCGAGATCCCAAACGTCCACCACGAGTGGAGGTAGGTCGGGGAAGTAAGGGGGAGGGGTCTGCTGAAGAAGGGTCGAGGGGGAAGGCGCAGAACATCCGAAGGAGGTGAAACACGAAGGAGCATGGAGCACACATCAGACAAGGACGGTATGGTGGAGGAAGCCAGAACCTGAGTTTGAATACTCTGAAGGTGAGGCGGAACACAAGCCATCATTATGCAATGCAGACGGCCTCCTTCTGAGCTCGCTGAGTAGTATAATCATTGGTAGATGGCTGATGTTGGATCCAGGCATCAGCAAGAGTCTTGGCGCGAGCGATAAAGGAGGTCATGTCCGAAGCCCCCCCCCCCCCCCCCGTGTGTCGAGAGCCAAAATATCAGCGAGGATGTCATAGAGATGTTGGAGACTATCTTTGCCTGAGTACAAGGAATGCAGCTCATCCCACATAGCCTTTGTTGTTTCGTGATACATGGCCATCTGATAAGGTTCGACATCCAAGGAATTGAGGAGTCATGTCTGAACACGGCCACCATTTATGAGCCAGTCGTCGGTAGGAGGAGATGGAAGTGCCTGAATGAGGTGAGGCAAAAGACCCTTGGCCTGAAAAACCCGTCGAACAGAGTGTACCCAAGGAATAAAATTCTTCTTCCCATAGAGGGAAATGGTGGTGATCCGCAGCTCATCGCGGATGTCAGTCGGATAAGTCGGGCAGTCAGCAGGATAAGCCGGGCGGTTTGCAGGCGGAGTAGCCTCCTGGCCGGTGGAGTCAACGAAAGAGCTCATAGAAGCAAGAGGCAACCCGCAGCGAATAGGGAAGAGACCGCTCAGCAGGAGGCAAGTCGCAGCGAGTAGCAGGAGGCAAGTTGCAGCGACTAGGGGTGCAAGCGGTTCGGTTTGGGTCGGTTTGGACCAAAACTGAAACCAAATCGAAAAGTGTCGGTTATATTTTTCTCCAAACCGAACCAAACCTAAACTGATCTGTTCGGTTCACTAATCGGTGCGGTTTGGGGTCGTTTTTTAGGGGCGGTTTCGGTTTTATTATAATAATTTATATGACAAGTTGATATCATTATTTATGTATTATAGTTATTTTAAAAATATTTTTCTTAAATTATATAATATATAATCAAGTAGTGAAAACAACAAAATAATAATAACAAATTGTGTAAAATAGTGTCCGTATCTTTCATTTATGTTTTTTGTACAATCGTAATAATGTCTGACACGATGATACTCTTTCATTTATAAGACATCTAATTATAAAGGAAAAATAAATCAAATTTATATACTCGTGTGCATACATATTTTGAATTTTAATATACCTAATTTATTGATTTTTTATCACAGCTCGTGCATATTTTGATAGACCTAACTTTGATTGTTTCTAATCGAATCGTAATAAGTAATAATGGGACTTTTCGGTTCGGTTCGGTTTTCTCGGTTTACCGAAATTGAAAACCGCACCAAACCGAAAAGAGGGCGGTTATCTAAAATAAAAAACCACCTCTACACCGAACCGAGCGGCTCGGTTCAAATTTCGGTTCGGTTCGGGCGGTTCGGGCGGTTTTCGGTTTTTTGTGGACACCCCGAGCAGCGACTAGGGAAGAAACCGTTGCGGGTAGCTGGAGGCAAGTCGCAGCGACTAGGGAAGAGACCGCTCAGCAGACAGACCGGGAACTCTTGCACGACAAGGCCGCGCCGGACCAGAATACACAGCGGGCAGTCACAGCGACAAGATCAGCGACCAAGGAGAGGGAGACCTCAAGGAAGAAGAAGGACGAGCTGCTTGGAACAGTCCGCAGCGGACTGACCAGAAGGTAAGGAAAAAAAGAACTCGCGCGGCAAGGGGGAGAGCATGCGCGGCAAGTAGGAGAGCACGCGCGGAAGGAGGAGAGTTCGCACGGCAAGGAGAAGAGTTCGTGCGGCAAGGAGGAGAGCTCGCGCGGCAAGAGGTGAGCAAAAAGAAGTCGCAAGGAGGAGAGCTTGCACGGTAAGATGAAGAAACCGCGAGAAAGCGAACTCGAGCGGCAAGCGGGAAGCCGGTAGGCGGGTAGACCGGGCAAGAAGAGGCGGAAGCCGCGAGAAAGCCGCAGACGAAGAATAAGAAATCAAAGCGGTTAGAGAACTAGCCGCACGAGAGTATGGCCCACTTGCCAAAAAGAGGAAGGCCTATAAGAGGAGTGAAGAAGAGAGAGAGGAGGTGGATCCACGAGAGAGAGATACGATGCTGTTAGGAAGAGCAAGACCGCAAAGGCTAAGCGGTTAAGCCGAATATCAGGCCGCCCGGTTAAACCGAAGACTGGGCGGTTAGAAAAGAAGAGACTGGGAACCTGCCTATGATATCATGTTGAAAGAGCTCAAAAACTTGTATGTACTGTATGTGTCACCAAATACAATGAGAGAATACAAATATATAGGAGGGAGAAGGTGAGAATAAATTCTACACAAGATGTGGGACTAAGAACAGAAGAAGGAAAAAACAATAAAAATGGGCCCAATAATGAGCTCTTTACATGGGCTTTTCTAACAGTACTCATACTTGTAATTTACATTTCAAAAACTATATACAAGCTTCACTCAATTCTTCTACAGGTTTCACAAATTCACCAACATAAGAAACTTCGATTGAAGACTCCTGCTTTAATTCAAGTACAGGATTTCACTTTCCTATTTACACTCCATTTAACTTCTCTAAACTTGTAATATTTTGTCACTCAATGAGAAGGAGAGTTCATGCGATACTTGAGTACCTATGAGCATCCTTATTTGGTTTTTGTTGACTTTATATTAACTTTGTTGTAACGTACTAACAGGTTTACTGGAATCTGATTTTAATTTGATGTTTAACAATTTTGATTGTATTTCCAGATAATGAAAATCTTCTTCATATGTATGACTCAAGTTTAAAGTAATAAGCTTAACAGAATATATTATATGTGATTTGGGTAAACTTAAACAAAGAACCGATAACCAACTTGGAAGAACAGCTCCAGAAAGTATAAACTGGACATCCCTCTGTCCTCATCGAACTGCACTGAATTAACAGTAATGGTCGGGATGGACCGGTTCCTCAGTTCAACAAATGACACTTCTACAATCCTAAACAGCACAAATGTTTTAGATGACAACTTCAGAAAAATAACCACCCTACATTGATCTCTTAAATTATATTTCGCATATTTAATTGTTCTCTTGTCCACTCAGGTGTGAGAAAAGCTGCACAAGCACTGTAGAAGTTAGGAAAGGAAAACTCAAATCGTATTAACCAGGTCATAAATAGATCTGTCCTATTTATACTATGCAAAGAATGTAGGGACCGCCTCTGTCCATGTGTGCTCTCCTTGTTGACTGCACGTCCTCTGCTAACCGCTTCGCGGTGTCCGCCCGGTCGGTGTATGTATGTGCAGGACTATGTTTGCACCATCTGCTAGCGCGCCCCGGTTGACCGACGACTTATGTTGTGCGGCCGTCCGGACCTTTGTTGTCCCCCACCCATGTTCTCTGCCCGGACCTTTGCTTCGTGGTGACCACCCAGATCCCTGTTGTCCGCTGGGAGTCCCCCCGAACCCTTGTTGTCCGCTCGGCCAACACCCCCTTTGTCCCCCCGGGATTGTTGGCCACTCGAAACTGATGTCTGCCACAGCTTCCCACCGGTTTTTGTGCTTGTCAGTTCTCCTTGGTTGTTGTTCACACGGACCCCCTGCCTCCGGCTTGGGCGGCCTCTCCAACTGTGATCGCACCTCATCCTGTTGCAAGCCCTTTCTTCCTTTGGGACGATGGAAACGAATGTTACTCCTGCTTTCTCGACTCTTCTGGCCCTTGCTCCGGCTCCTCTCCCTGATGCTCGGGATGAACTCCGGATTACTACTATCTTGCTTGTAGGCAAGAAGAACTTTGTGGAGTGGGTGCACTCAGCGCGTCGTATTTTTTTAGACCAAAGGTCTCCTTCATCAACTCACTCATGCCTCTCCTGCCGAGCCAACCGAGTAATGGCTTCGTGATGATGGTCATGTATAAATTTGGATCTTGAACTCCATGGACGGTGAACTGTACCGGATGACTATGTAACGTGAGACTGCAAAAGCTATGTGGGATGAGCTCCACTCTCTTTATTCTGGCAAGGACAGGCTCCCGCACCTATTGATACCTTCATAGCACTTCAACATCTCGACCCAAGCGCAGATGGGGATCTCACCTCCTATGTAGCCCAATCTAAGACTATTGTTGAGGCTTGGATTCAACATCAGCCCCCAACACTGAACTTATTCGCTCAACAGGCTCAGAAGGAAGCTGTCAGTATTGCCTTAATGACGGTTTGAGAACTTCCTGTAGTTGATGAGATTGCTAGTTGCCTCTTGAATTCTTGTTTGAGAACCCGGAGAGAAAAAGATTGTTGTTTGACTTTGTTTTCCGGTGGGAGAGCTCTGTTAGAGGAACATGTGAGTGCCATGAATTCTTCCCGTGGAGTCACTTTTGTGTTAGCGTTAGTGAATATATTGATTTAGGATTGGAAATGAGGAGTTCATTGCTCTTGTGCTCAGAGATTTTGTGGATCCACATGTGTGAGAGCAAGTCAATTTTATGTTGTTTAGTTTGTGGCTTCCTTACACCGTTGAGTGAGAGATTCCGTGCAACCACTATCGTTTGAGAGTGAGCAAATTTTCTCCATGGTGCCCGTGTGCGACAGCGACCGAGCTCGGAGCGTGAGATCGAAGGTGACAAGGACATTCCTCGCGGGATCTCCGTCGACTTCGATTGTGTAAAGACACATCTTTTCGTGAGTAACTTGTTTCTATCACTTACCTTTGTGTGCGTCTACATTTTATCTTAGGTGAATTAGATTCATTGCTAGATTTTCGCCCGAATTTTCTCAACAAACGTTGCGTCGAAAATTCCAAACGGAATTGTATTTATAGTTCACGATCTTCATTTTGCTACGACAAAAGGGGAAAGAACGAAAGTTGTGAACTTTTTTTCCCGAATTTAGAATTGAACCATTTAAAAAAAAAAAAAATAACAAAAAAGTTCTTTTTGTGCTTTACAAAAACTAAAGTTGTTTATTTTTCAAAGTTCGTGCAATTATCGTTCGAACCGTTTGAATACTTTTAGGGTTTCCTAGAAATAGTCGGCAGACGAGCAAACCCTACGCGTCGTCTTGCATCACTATGTATCATGAGACTACCAAATCTATGTGTGATGAGCTCCACTCTTTTTACTCTGGCAAGGGAAGTCTCCAACACTTATTTGATATCTCCATACCCCCACAACATCTCGACCCACGCACAGATGGGGATCTCACATCCTATGTAGCTCAATCTAAGACTCTTGTTGAAGCTTGGATTCAACATCATCCCTCAACACTCGATTTAGTCACTTAACGAGCTCAGAAGGAAGTTATCGGTAATGCCTTAATGACGGATCGAGTTCCTCCTCATCTCCACAGTGTACAGGCCTCTCATCTTCTACTATCCTCACAGTCCCACATTGTCTGATTTTTGCTCTATGCTGCTCAAGGTGACGTCAACACTTGCTCTTCAGTTGCCCTCTCCTACAGTTATGCTACATCGCGGCTCTGATCACAGGCCTCTGCCCTCTCCTACTCGTGGTGGCCGCTCTGGTTCCCGAGGTGGTAGGCGTGATGGTCGAAATCGCACTAAGGAACAGACCTCCTGCCTCTATACTTATTGTGGTCGGGATGACCATACTGAGGCAGAATGCTTTAAGAAACATGGTTTTCCTCTCTCACATGCTCCCTCTTTGACGCATGCCTCCCCTGTTGTTGATGCTTCCTCCACTTCTCACTCTGACATCGACACCTTATGAGAGGAACTCCAGCTTCTTTGTGGGGTGATCTCCCGCCCTTCTAGCTATGGTGCCTCTGTCTCCAATGAATGTATATCCTGCCTCTCCCATAGTCCATCTTGGATTGTGAAATCTAGTACAACCAACCACACCACTCTATAGAGGCCCTCTCAGTATTTGTATTCTTCGTTTCCAAAATTCATTACAGTGGCTAATGGCGACACTACTCTCGTTACCGGTTCTGGCAATGTGTTGATAACCCCCTCTCTATCACTGTGTTATGTTCTTCATGTTCCCGGCTCCCACTGTAATACGTTTTTTTGTTAGCCGTCTCATACAAGAACATGACTGCTTAATCATCTTTTCCTCTTCCTCCTTGATTAGGCAGGATCAACAGACGCAGAATATCATTGGTAAATGCAGGCTTTCCAATAGGCTATAAATCTTGGATCTCCCCACTTCCGCTCTCTCCTCCGTCAGCTTTATCGACTGGCACCACCGTCTTGGTCATACTCCTCTCCTGATCCTCTAAAAGGCTCTTCCGGATTTTCTGTTTTTCATCATTTGATTGGGAATCATGTATCTATGAGAAACAACATCGCACTGTTTTCCCTCCACATTGTACTCAGAACGTTGCTCCTTTTGATTTAATACAAATTGATATATGGGGTCCCTACAAAACCGCTAATATATCTGGCTATCGCTACTTTATTTTACTTATTGACGATTATTCACGAATGATTCTTCTGGTTTATGTTGATGATATCTGATGCAACCTGAATCGCATCATATTTTAGTTTATTTTCCCGCATTTTTTTTGGTGTCACACATGTCTTCGTGCAAGTTACTTCATTTTATTTGTGTACATGTTCCTTTTAATTTCGCGCATAATATTAGCGCGCTTATGTCATGTATCGCTCTTGCGCCCCTTTATTTGGCTTATTGGCGTGATCGGCCAATAAAACCTTGAATGAAAAGGTCCGTCAAATTAGGACTAATGTTAAATTAGGCAAGCAAATATTTTAAAAATTAAGTGATTAATGTTATCAGAAAAAATATATTCTGAAATTATATCATATTTTATAAAACATTCCTTTTTCAGAATATGTTAAATCTATGGTAGTATCCTTGAGACGGTTTCACGGTACTATTGATTGTACCAAAACAGTTTTTCCATTAAATGATTCAATTTAATGGAATTCCTAAATCAAGCCTAAAACCTAATAGCTTTTAAAGGCATGGCCTCCTCCATGAAAAGTATGTTGGAAAAATCGAAGGAACAGATGATTAGCTCTGTTCTTTCGTAATTCCAGCCCGACGCCTGACGAACCTGCCTCACACTTCATCGCCGACGTCAGAGAGTACCTAGAGGCTCGGCGACCTCTCCTCCAGCACCTGAAGGCTCTGACAAGCCATTCCCGGTGGTTCTTCCCAACCGGTGGCTCACCCACTTCGCCTGTTTTGTTGTCGTCCTCTGATCTGCTATTCTACTCCAGCAACCCTTCATTTGTGCTTATTCATCCGGCATTAGCCTCCCTGAGTCTGTCTTCTTCTTCCCCATTGAAGGCAAGTCCCCCACTCTTGGCTCGCAAATCAGTCTCAAGCATGTTTTTGTATGGCTCCTCCCTATCTCAAGCATGTTTTTGTATGGCTCCTCCCTATCTCAATTGGCTCTGAAGCATGTTACTATTACTTTTATGCTTATTTTTATTTGATCTTAAAAATCAGAATTGCTTGCCTAAATTAACACATCTTGTTTGCCGTTAATTCCAAAATCGTGATTCTTCGTTCTTCTTGTCATCGCTTCAAGAATATATTAAATTGTGTTGCATCAATGCTTGAATGCTAGACATTTATGCGTGTTTGCGAAACCCGGGTTGGGTCTTGCTCGATATTACTCGTAAAAATTCTGTTAGTACCGCAAAAATTAAGAGATCTCATTTTTAGAATTTAAAATATAATCTTAGGGTTTCGGTCTACATCAATATCCTTGTCACGGGCGATGATCTTCCCAACATTACCACATCAAGAAAAACATAGCGTCTCATTTCAGACTAAAGACTTGGGCCGGCTTCGCTACTTCTTGGGGATTGAGGTAGCTCAACACCCTGATGGTCTTCTTTTGTCTTAGAAAAAATATTGTCTCGATCTACATCTCAATGCAGGCTACTCTGGGTGTAAACCTGTGGAAACGCCTAGGATGCAAATCATCATCTCTCTGCTCATGGCTCGAACACTGATCAACTACTTTCTAATTCGGAGTATTATCGATGGCTCATTGGAAAACTTGTCTATCTTACCGTCATACGACTTGGCATATCCTTTGTGATTAGTGTGGTCAGCCACTTCATGAAAGCTCCACAAATCTCCCACCTTCAGGCAACTGAGCGAATTATTAGATATTTGAAGAATGCACCGGGAGAAGGATTGGTTTTCAAGCCCTTTACTTTGTTGTCTCTCATTGCACATTATAATGTCGATTATGTTGGGTCCCCCGATAACTGTCGGTCCATTAGTGGTTACTGCACATATCTTGGTGGAAATTTGGTTACCTGGCAAAGTAAAAAACAGACTGTGGTTGTTCGCTCCTCAGCAGAAGCATAGCATCGTTCAATGGTTGTTGTTTTAGAACTAACATAGAGAGAGTCTTCTGAGGCATTAAACTTCCATCACCGGATGTTCTTCTTTGTGATAACCAAGCCGTTATCCACATCGCTGAGAATTATGTGTTTCATGAACGCATAAAATACATTGATATTGATTACCACTTTGTTCGGGAAAATGTCCAGCTTCGAAGATTGATCCTGCGACACGTAGCGGCAGCCGATCAAGTTTCGGATATACTCACCAAGACCTTGTTTCTCCCATTATACAGGCAGTTTCTATCCAAACTTGGTGCTTACAACTTGTATGCTCCAGTTTGCAGTGGACTGTTGAAGGATCCTTAACATACTCTCCTATTTTTATTATAGTTTTCCTATGTATGTATTATGGCTCATTGGGCTCATTCATCTCTTAAGATTCTTTAGTCACACATCTTGTATTCTCTCTCAACTCCTCTATATAAGGAACATATTGTGTATGTCTTATTATAATAATGAGAAATGTCATTTACTTATAACATACTCATAACACTCGTTGTGAATAGAGTAAAGCTTCACATTCTCAATCATAGGTGTATTGGCTGGTTTACAGCCAAAATAACCAGTCTAGTGAATTGTATTCATGCAGTACTTCCGCTGAGAAAGGATGAGAAAATCAACATGAGATTATTTTAGTACGTACAAAGATTTCCACAAACGACAGACAAGATGCTCCCAGATGTGAAGTCTCATCCCGGTAGCTGCTAATGTAATTTGTCCCAGTCAGATCTCCATTGAGGAAGGGGTTTTTATTCAGTTGGTGCTAATTTCAATGGTGATGAATGAAAACAACAACACTCAAGCCTTTATCCCACAACCAAGCTTGGCCGGTAGGACCGGTCGGACCGCCGACCGGGCACCTATCCGGTCCGGTCCATGTACAAGAACTGCATTACCCATGGACCGCCCGAAAACTGGGGAACCAGGCGGGTTGACCGGTTCCCCGAAACCGGGCATGTAAAAATTTGGGTTAAAATGGAGAATGATGGGATTCGAACCCGGAACCCAGGAGATAATTCTACCGCCCCTTTCCACTAGGCCACCTTATCTATGTTGAAAACACCGGAACGATATTATATACAATATATCTAATTATATTTATTAGTAAATAACATCAAACATTTTAATTAAAAAGTTGATATTCATCTTTATTAATATAATATCCTTCATCATTTTTATTAACTTATATACATGTCAACAATATATATTATATTTAATGTTAATTTTAATTATTTTTATTTTATATTTATGAAATAATGTTTAATTTTATCTTTCATATATTATTTAATTATAATAAATTATCTTAATAAAATTATATTTTATTATTTATTTATAATTATATACCATTCAAATTTGATTTAAAAATATACGCATGTGGTGCTAACGAACATATTATTTTTATTTTTGTCAAAATATAATGATAAATAACAAATATATATGCAAATATTTATTATAATGTTAATTTTTTTTATTTTTTAATGTTGTTATATATATATATATATAACGGACTAACGGTTCGACCCCGGTTATACCGGTTGGACCGGTTCAACCTTGAACCTTTCTATCCACTGGTTCGATCCCCGGTCCGGTTTTCAAAACGTTGTCCACAATAGTACGGTCGGCTATATGGATCCTTTGTCGCCATTGTGCCCTATCTTGTGTCATAATCTCACTAATGCCTAAGTACATCATGTCTTTCCTTATAGTTTCATTCCAAGTTTTTATTGGTCTACCCCTCCCTCGTTTAACATGTCTAGTCACTAGACTCTCGCAACGCCTAGCAGGTGCCTCTAATGGTGATGAATGAAAAGAGAGATCAAAATTTGAATAATACTTGGCTTCACAATTAGGTCTCCTCATAGTTCATGCAATGTTGCCGAGTAAATCCTCATCCCACAAGTTGAGCTTCATAACGCTCAAGAGAACCATTCGACTTGTGTCTCACAATGAGAAACCAACATGAGACTTTCCTTTGTGAAGGGCAATGAGAAAATTGTGTGGTGCATGAGTACTGTTACGGTTGCGCATGCTGAAGGGATACGCACAAGCCGACGAGACACCGTGGCGAGTCTGCAAGCGGAGGGAGACGATGACGGGCCCTCCTGAAGGAGGAGAGATCGAGGACGCGCCGTCGACATGATTATTTTATTGCATTTGTTATGTTATTTTTATTTATGTGTGCGCTTTATTTTTCGCACTGCTATTTTGTTATCTGGACCCTGCACCTATAAAGGGTTGTGTTATACTCTTTTTGGATTATGCTTGGATGTATGGAATTTAGGATTGCTCCCTAGGTTTTCGTCTCGTTCCCTCCTTCCTCTCTCTCACCTCCGTCGGCCCTCCCCCTTGTCGGATTCCTCTCGGGTTCATATCAATTTGGACTGACCTGCCTCACCGCCCGCCATCTAGCCGTCGATGCTCATGATCTCCATGCGATTTCCGCTACAGAACCCTCCGCCCGATTCCGCGTACAATCGTTTGTGCGCCGTCCATCGAGTCCCGATTCGACCTACGGTCGTCCGCTGCCTGCTTACCGATCCCTAGAGTCGGACCGTCGATGTGCTTCCTTCCGCATCGACACCCGTGGATTCGCGGCACCTAGGCTTGTGCGACTGTCAATCGACGATTTCTGCCCGTTCTGTCGCCGAAAGACCGCAACAAGGCTCTTTTCGCCGATCGGCCTGCTACACTGTTGCCAACTTCGCCCGTGTCGAGTCCCGATCCGCCTGCTCTGCCCAGCCCTAGCGTCGTCCCTCCGTCCGTTGCGCGCCAGCGGCTCTTCGCCATCATCGCCTCAGTCTGCCATCCGCAAGGCTCCCAACACTCATTCCGTCGGCGACCCTCCTACAGATTCCACAACTGAATCCCCAAGCCGTCTCTTGGAGGCTCAAGAACAACTTGTCGTCTCCATGCATGCATCCCTTCTCTCTCTCCACTCCACGATTGACTCTCTCCAAACGTCCTCCATCGTTGTTTCCGCCACGCCCGGCTCCGGCTCACCCACGGACGGCGGCTCACTCCTCGGTGCCAGCCCTGTCGGGCCGCCGGCCGTTTCCTCTGGGATCACTCCCTCGCCCATTTCGGGTCAATCCGCCCTCTCCCTCAACATTCCATCTTTTGTCGGCGTCGACCCAATGGGTTGAATCGCCAAAGCGGAGCAATATTTCGATCTCAACTACACACCGGAGCAGGACAAGGTGTCTATGGTTGTGGTGGGACTGAACGGCTCGGCCTTCCACTGGGCTCGGTGGCTCCGCCAATCCAACATGTGCCTCTCCTGGCCCGAGCTCGAGCAGGAGTTGATTTGGCGATGACACCCGCTACTCAGGTTCCTCCGCTATCTAGCGTCTTTGCGGCGTCCGCCATACTACCGGCTTGGAAGACTATGTTGATGAGTTTGTCGTTCTAGTCTCCCACGTTCTCGGGCTACCGCCCGATCATTAACTGGGCTTCTTCATGCAGGGTCTACTGCCTTATATCTGCTCTCGTCTTCGCATGCACCACCCTCACATCTGACGTCATGGACTTGGCGCGCCAGGTGGAGGCCGACCTCTCCCCCAGGACACTTGCTCTTACGGTCAACCACCACTAGCCTCGGCCGCCTTGGCGATCACCAGCCACAGCTCCTCCATTGCAGTCGCCGCCTTGGAGAAACCGGTCGGGCCGCACACCAGCCCCCCAGCGCACCTCGAAAGATGAATACAATGAGCTTCGCAAGGGTCTCTGTTTTCGGTGTCGCCAACCCTACCCCCCCCCCCAATGAGCTTCGCAGGGGTCTCTGTTTTCGGCGTCGTGAAGGAGCTTCATGCCATCATCGGCAACGTCGGACCTGAGGTGACCCTGGCAGACTTTGAGACCCTGGAGCTCTCTGCGGGGGAAACACCTCTCGACCCCACCGCGGCAACGCTCCACTGGCTCGAGTTATTTCGTGCCTCGACGGGCGGGCTCTCCGGCCAGCAGAACATGCAGCTCTCGGTCACACTGCGGGATCGCCCGATCATCATCACGGCGGACAGTGGCGCAAGCCACAACCTCATCTCTGAGCACCTGGTGCAGCACCTCTGTCTCTCCTCGGTTCCCTCCCCGGATGTTATGGTCCGTATAGACGATGGGCGCCACCGACCGACTCAAGGTCGTTGCATTGCGGTCTCTCTTTTCGTGGGGTCCTGTCCCATGACCGCGGACTTTCATGCATTCGGCTTAGGCGGTCTCGACGCCATTCTGGGGTGGCGTGGCTCCACACGCTCGGCGAGGTATGCGTCAATTTGGGAGACTATGTCCATGCAATTCCTACACGAGGGTTAGCCATGTCGCCTCGACGGTGACCCCGCTCTTTTGCGCTCTCTACTCTCCTCTGTACGATCCAGTGAACAACGGACATCGGCCTCTCTGCGGGGTTGTGGGGTCTCTCGGGCCCGTCCGTTGTGCCTTTTCCTTCCTTGACGGACCACCAAGAGTCTTTTACTGCGCTTGCCGACGTCATCCAGCCTCCGACAGGATTGTCATCAGCCCAGTCTTCTCTAGTGCGGAAGAAAGACGGCAGTTAGCGCCGCACTACCCAACCAAGCTACTTGATCGTCGCTACCACCTTCAGGGGGACTCTAGCTCATAGGAGGTCCTTGTTGTTGGGTCTTACCATCTAAAGTCCGAAGCTACGTTGTTACCCCATGAGCACTACTGTCGTCGCCCCTCCAACCACTGCCTTGGGGACAAGGCATATTTTCCAAATGGTGACATTGTTACGATTGCGCATGCTGATGGGACACGCACACGCCGACGAGACCTCGTGGCGAGTCTGCACGCTGAGGGAGACGATGACGGGTCTGCCTGGAGGAGGAGAGACCGAGGACCCGTCGTCGACATGATTATTTTATTGCATTTGTTATGTTATTTTTATTTATTTGTACGCTTTATTTTTTGCACTGCTGTTTTGTTATCCGCACCATGCACCCATAAAGGGTGGTTGCGATGTACTCCTTTTGGATTATGCTTGAATGTATGAAATTTAGGGTTGCTCCCTAAGTTTTAGTCTCGTTCCCTCCTCCTTCCTCTTCCTCATCTGCGTCGACCCTCCCCTTTGCAGGATTCTTTTCGGGTTTGCATCAAGAACCATCAGTGGGCAACAGATTTGATGGAGAATGTGGCACCAAAGGAAAAAATTTAGAAGTGGCCTGGGTGGATAAATAAAAGGTGATGGGGTTGATGGAACAGTCAGAGCCGGTGGATTTGAGGTCAGAAGATCCACGGAGGGGGTATGGGACAGGACAATCTGGAAGAGAAGATGTGGCAGCGGTATGGAAAAATGAATGAGACAAAAGAAATATTACATTTGTGGAAGCCACAATTTTCAAAGTTGTCGTAATAACAAACATATTCTTTTTGAGTCCTATAGTCGCCCACAAAGACATATGTAGTCATGTGTGGTATCAATTTATCCATTGTAAGTCCCAAAAGATGGACATAACATATACACCCAAACACGAAGTATCCCAAAAAAGAGTAATAGAAGTAAAAAAAATGGCAAGGAAGAAACAAAGTTAAGAACAAAGGAGGTATACGTAATACCCCTACCTAGTTCAACAATATTTCAAAAGCTCGTCTAGCACTCGTGATATGATGTAAGATAAGCAGCAGTAATAAAATTAGTATCATAACAGAAATGATTATGGCGTACAATGGAAACAAAAGATTAGGGAAAAGATTGATGAAATACCTAAAAATCTACTTCGTAGGGCGAACTAGAATTTGTTAAGTACTCGCATCTAATAATCTTTCAAGGGGTGTCGATTCCCATTTCTGGCTCACACGGTTCACAATAGCTTATTATTGTTATTTGCATGGGGTGGTCGACATGATCAACGTAAAGGATTGCCCACATAAAGCCACTTTACCCATAGCATATAGTGGTCGGTATGATCAACATAAGGGATCACCTGCATAATGACAAATTAATCGTTGCATATAGCGGTTGGCATGATCAACGTTAGGGATCACCCGCATAAAGACACTTTAATCTTTGCATATATTGGTCGGCATAATCAACATAAGGGATCGCCCGCATAAAGCCACTTTAATTTTTGCATATAGTGGTTGCATACAGTGGTCGGCGTGATCGACTTAAGTGATCACCCGCACAAAGACATTTTAAACTTTGGATTACATATTTCATTATCTTTGCATCCTAGGTCTTGTTATAGTGTTACTGAAGTTGACATGATGAACTATTTGCAATATGATTTACTAAGATTGTATATCATAATAGTTATGTGCTTAACATATACTCGTGTTTTTTTCATATCGGTCATACATCTATATGGAGTAGCATGGTCACATATGATTTACTAGCTTATAAGATTCATGATATGCCTGATTGAAAGGAAAACATTTCTTATGTTCTCACATACCTTATTTGTATTATTGTGACAAAACAATTAATTTATGAATTATTATTCTCATATATAACTAAAGTTCGATATACACAGTTTCATGTTTTATTCATATTCTTTCATAACTTTTTTTATATAAAGGAATATATATATATTTAAATATTTGGTATGTTTAACCAAAAGGAATCAAATATTTTACATCTGCGTTGTGGCGTTCATAGACATGACGTGATGGCTTATCTGACTAGGTTGGAGCAGAAATTGAACAAAACGTCTCCAAACTATACCACAAATCATTTTCTTCTTTAGGCTCTATAACCCTGAAATTTAATAAAATCCCCAAACAATTTAATGAATGGAGGGAAACGAGAGGAAAACATCAAAGAGGGGGGAATTTCACCTTGCCTTAATGATGGAAAAACAGTTGAAAATGGCTTAATCAAGTGCTAATGAAATTTAGAAAAAAAATTGGGAATGCATTAACACGGCCGACAACTTGCTGGAATCGACCAAAATAATCGTCAAAAGGATCCATGAAAAGGTACAATGGCTTGTTTTGAAGGCATAAGAAGTAAAAATAAACTCACGAGTCACGGAAGAATAGTGAGGCTCTTGCTCACGCACTCGTCGTCTAGGGTTGGAGAAAGAAGAGAGTCCCTTGCGACAATCTGGAGGAGTCGACGATGCTGCTAGGAGAAGCCTTCGTTGATTTGTTGAAGTGAAGAAAGAATCGTTGTTGGAAGCGGTATGCGATCGGAGGAAAATCACCAGAGGAACTATGTGAGACTTGCGGCTCTTGCGTGCTTCCCGGGAAATGGCAAACGAGGGTTGAGATCCCTAATCGAGCAGCTTCTCGGTCTCCAAGGTTGGACGACTTCGTCGATCTATAGAAACGAAGGGGAATCCGTCGTAGATGTATTGAGGGGGAGAGAGTGCAGCGGTTACGAGTATGGAGGAAGCTTTGCGTGAATAGAAAGAAACCGTAATTCACCTCTATTGGAGTTTACGATTTAGTGTCGGTCTATGTATTAGGGTCCTCTAGGATTATGTCTATGGGTTTTGTCCCACATTGCCTATTCTAGTTTATGAGTCCTTGTAAGTTGTTTAAATCCCCTCCCCCTTTGCGGGATGAATAAGATGCACTTGATATTTTCCTCTTCTTTCCAACATGATATCAGAGCCAACGATTCGGCTTCTAAAACCATAATTTTTTGTTCATGTGCTTCAAGCTTCCGCCTCTCCATTTTTTTTGTTCCTGTCAACTGCACCTACTAGCGCTCCCGTCGAGCGCCTTTGTTCTTGCACCCGTCGACGGAATCGTCGTTTGATTCCATCGACGGGATCAGCCTTCTATCCTCTCAACGACGATGGATTTCTTCGTCGCTTCAGTCAACGGGCTTCACTGCCTCTTCCCGCTCACGTCTGCGTTTTTGTCGCAGATCGTCGTTGACCCAGACCTTGTTCCAGTCGAGCGACTGCTAGGCCTATTCCTCTCCTCCAATCTCGATGAATGATTCTTCTGCGGTTGCGGCTTCTGTGCCTCTTCATTATGCGTCTTCGTGCGGCCGACATCGACCCGATCTGGCTCGACGTCGACGATGTTGTTCCCGTCAATGTTCTCTTTTACTGATCTCCTCCCAATCGCGGCTCCTTTTGTGCTTGTTGTTGCTCTAGTCCGATTGATGCATGTGCTCTGGGCTGATCCGGTGGTCCCTCTGATGATGGAGCATGTTGTTGTCCTGTGGTTGTTCCCTGCCACTGTTGATGGAGCATGTTGTTGTCCTATGGTTGTTCCCTGCAACTGTTGATGGTCTCTGTTGCTGATCCTACCGGAGATTTTGGATCTCGTTGCTTGTTTTTTCTTGTCAATGATGAAGACGACAGTTTCTTTTTTTATTGTAGTTTCTTTTGCAGTCTTTGTTTATTGCGTGTTTGTTTAACTATTGTTCTGACTATTTGCATGTGTTTGCCACGTAAGGGGGAGTGTTGGGATGAAGGCGACTCAGATAATCTTTCCAGACTTTTTTGTCTTCGTTCCACACGGCCTCCAGGCTTATGTCATATGTGTCTCCCCATGTTTTCTTTTGATTGTCGTGTGTTGCGGACATGATTGTTGTTCTAATCTCTGAGGGTTATGTCGTGTGGAACCGTGTCGTGCGGGACTGTGTCGTGTGGGACCGTCCTTTGTGTGGATTATCTCCTACAGATTATTCCTGACGGATTATCCCTGGTTGCCCGTTTGATGATGTGTTCCACATCTTTCGTTCTCTTTCGCAGTTTGTGTGTAGGTGATGTTGGTTGACCGGTTTCCAGTAAGTCCATGTCGTGTGTGGGTCATGTTTCGTGTGTGGGTTAGCATCATGTGTGGCTATGTTCCTGGCTTGATTCCCCGGTTTGGAATTTCCCCCGGTGGCTCAATTGATGTTTTGTCCCGTATCGCCTACCTCCACTTTTGTTATTTGATGTGTCCAAGTTGAAGGCTCCCCCTTCAGCTTGAGGGGGGTGTTGGAGTTTACGCATTTAGTGTCAGTCTATGTATTAAAGTCCTCTATGGTTGTGCCTATGGGTTTTTTCCCACATTGCCTATTCTAGTTTATGAGTCCTTGTAAGTTGTATAAATCCCCCTTTGAGGGATGAATAAGATGCACTTGATATTTTCCTCTTCTTTCCAACAACCTCTTATGTCGTGGATGTCAGTTCAATTAGGCATGAAGAGTTATAGGTTATAACCGGATAGCAAAAATTAAGAGACCGCCATTACCCATTATAATCCTATTAGTTAAAGGATATACACTCTAGTGCGGTAGTAAATTGCACCTACCTAAAATTAATGAAATGATTTATTAAATAAGAATTATTCGATTAATTTAATTGGCTAACTAAAAGGCTAGAATGCAAAATTACCTAAATCGATGTCCGCGACGCCGACTAAATCTAGTCAGACACTGAAGTTTAAATTATTTAAAAACAACAATTTTGGATGTTACAACAGACAACTAATGAGATAGTCCATGGTCGCAATGGCGAAATGCCACTAAGGAACGAGAACATTCATTTAGAACACAAGTGGTCGAGCTATCTCAAGCAACTAATGATTCTTTGTCAACAACATCATGTTATGGGAGTGCATAGGAACGGGAGGTTTGATGAATAATGTCAAAAGAAGTACAAATCTCTTGAAATTCATGAATTAAGAGGTCTCTATACTAGTACGAATCTTTAACATTACTATGAATTTCTACAACAAAAGTAAAAAATATATAACATCAAAGAGATCATGAAGAAAATATAATCATCTCGATCTAAGTGATCGTTGATAAAAGATGCAAAACATTGATATCTAAGATAAATTGATATTTTTTCTGAACCTAAAACATCATAATGCAATAATAAGAGAAGCATTGCTTCAAGATTGATGAGAAGCAAAGCTAAAGTGATGTGCTTCCATAGATGCATGGCTCAAAACAAAACTTATAAAACTAAAAATCGGGGATAATCTGTTTACAGGTAGGAAGGGTATTTTAGTCAATAGTGCATAGGGAGGCAAGAACGGGATGTGGTGTCCAAAATGTAAAGTCTGTTATCCATAAGATCTCTACCAACGATACTTCGTGTCTAAAGATTTTGAATCACACAAGTATAAGAAAAAGTTAGTGAACAAACTCATGTAAGACTACTAAATAGTAAATACTATTTTATAATGAATTCATTGAATTTGAATTGAATGAGAAATAGAAACATGAAGAATTGAGTGAAGTTGAATTGTCGAAGTGAAAGGCATTATTCTGGATCCAGAAAAAAGAGTGGAACTATTAGCGATAGTAATATGCCTTTGTGATGTACACATCGCTGAGGTGTCATATGAATTGTAGCACCAAAATCTATATTCCAAGAGATAGTATGGAATAAATAAAATGTACAGTTTGTCGGTGCCAAAGAGAAGAATAACTAGATTATAATTAAGTAATCCATGAATCTAAGAAGATCCTTGACACCTGGAGAAAGGGCATCAATGCCGAGAGAGATGTTGCAAGACAGATGGAGTTGTTGCAGTCACTAGGTGTGTATTCATGCTTCTGGTAACACATTGCCTCGATATGGTTTTAATGCCCATAGAAAGAGCCAAAATTAGGACAGTCTATATGTCGGTCATGTTGATTTTCACACCTCTGGGGATGCCTGTCAACAAAATCCATGGCATGGGGAAATGCAGAAGAAGGCAGTTGAAGGCCATGAGAAGGAACAAAAATATTTCAATAGGAGTAACTTTGAGAAGCATAGAACTTGTGTCCAAGATTGAAGGAAAATCATAGCACAGGGTGTTCAATCAAGACAACATGTAAACAAGATAAAACTCGGGCTACCATCATGGCAATGGAAACAATCTCTCATTGGGCCCATTGAGCAGCAAGATCAATAGCCATGGGTGATGTCGGATCAATGCATCAAAGACATCTTTGAAATTGGTAACGGGGTGCTGCATGTCCATAATAGCACTATGAGTAAGAGAGATGAGCTCAATGAATAAATCATACAAATGCTGGAAATTGTCCTAACCGAAATGAAAGGAGTAAAGATCGTCCTGCAAGGCCTTGGCAGACTCATGTCCGATAACAAGTTTGTATGGCTAGCTTTCCATGGGATTCAGCTTCCATGCTTGGAATCTTTCACAATCTCGAAGCCACTGGAAATAATTCTCAGCATGAGGTTTACATGTCAAATGATGAAGATGGGCAAGCACCTCAAGTGCACGGTGAAAAGAATTAACCCACTAAGCATACATCATGTTTAATGAGATGGAGATGATTCACATTTTCTTATGAGACGCATGAGGGGGAGGGGATGAGACCATTGGAGTAATGTTGGACGAGGCCAAGGCCTCAAAACAAGTGCCCATAATTAAAACTGGAGGAGATCACTGAATCTATCTGGATGTCGATAAACGTATCAGGAATCTGATAAGAACAGAGGGCGTCAAAAGGGGCGGGTGGGATCCATCAAGATTCATAAAAAATCTTGCCAGAGGGGCCAATACAAACCGAAAAGCGGTTCTCGATAAGAATATGGACTACTAGAGATGCATCGAGATTCATAAAAACCTTGCCAAAGGGGCCCATGCGAACCGAAAACGGAACGTGGACTACTAGAGTCTAAATAGACCCTGTGTTCTTTTACTTGCAAAGTAAAGCGCAGTTTACTGACCAACATGACCATTTTTTTGGAACAATACAGTAAGCAAAAACAAATTGAATTATTACTTCATATCCTGTGAAAGCACATATGAAAAAATTATTCAAATATACACACTAATATTAAAAGCATACATATAATTATAGAAGTTAGATCTGCAATAACTTGTGGGAGACTCATGCATGGGTACCGGGCCGTACCAAAAAAGAAATGTCCTTTGTATGAATCTACTCTAACAGCCTAAGTCCTGGAGTAGATCATATTCAAACAAATATGGATGAGTTATTAAAATTGAGTTCAAATGCAGTGGAACAACTTTAGACTAAATTTTTTATTGTAAATAAATATATGAAAACTTATACGACAGTAAAAAAGTTTCATACCCCATCAGAAGCAAATAGAATAGACTGGAGGTTTGGTATTGAGTCGGCACTTTCGATCTTGACAATTACATGGATATCTGCATTGCAACCTAAAATTCCGAAATATCAAAAATAGAAAATAAGTAGAACGACTATAGATGGTAAAAAAATTATCTAATAACCGCATGTGAAAATTGATTAAAACCTTACTTTTAAGATAATCTTTCAATTCACAAACAACTTTCGCATCTTTTACAAATGATAACGCATAGAAGTCAATTTTATTGTCCACTCCAAATTTTATATCTTCCCAATCTTTTTCTGTCAGGGCATACATTAGGATAAATCTTTGAGAAACTTATAATTGCATATCAAGATTCAAACAGATTGTAAATTTTCTATCTGAAAGAAGAATACCGACCTGTTATGGAAGGTAAGGTAGCACTTTTTCCTCGAACATTCAGATGGCGTCTTGATTTCAGTTCTCCGCCATCAATTACTTGGCAGTTAACAGTATCGACAGTTTTTGCCTTCACACCAAGCGTCATCATCCCACCTATGAGTATAACACAATAGCAAATGAAGTAGAAGTCCCAAGAAAGAACATAGATCCTACAATTGTAATATTGTAGGTTTTGATAACCAGACTATACATTGAACCGGAGAAAAAAAATAAGATTCTGCAAATCTGATAGGGGAATTGGACTGTGATGGCTTAATAAATACAAAAAAATATTTATAATTATTTAAATAGTATAATATTTCTAATAATAACGCCAATAATATATGTAGAAACGTACACACAAGAGAGAGATAGAAAGTATTTTATTAATTTCTCAATTTTCTTTGTATATACATGTATTTGTACACTTATATAAGAGTAGAGAGGGGAGGGGAATACTCATCCTAAGATTTGGGACTAAACTTAAGGAACAAGATGAGCCTTATATGGGCATTTACATATTTCCTTCGACACTCTCCCGCAAGCTGAAATATACAAATCGTAAGCACCAAACTTGAACAAAAACTGATAGTATAATGGTCGAGGTAGAGCATTAGTGAGAATGTCAGCAACTTGTCCAACCGCAGGAACATGTTTTAATTTCAACTTCTTCAATTGAACCTTCTCCCGAATAAACTGACAATTAACTTTAATATGTTTGGTTTGCTCATGGAAAACAGAATTCTTGGCAATGTGTATAGCAGTTTGACTGTCACAGAATAGAGTGGCTGGTGAGAAAAGTTTGATTCTCAAATCAACTAGAAGACTCTCTAGCCAGGTAAGCTCAGACAAAACAGCAGTCACTGAACGATACTCAGCTTCAGCAGATGAGCGAGCAACAACGGATTGGTTCTTTCTACGCCAGGTAATAAGATATCCTCCGAAGTAAGTACAGAAACCACTTGTGGAGCGTCGATCATCCAGAAAACCATCATAGTCATCATAAGAGTAGGCAATCAGAGATAGAGAATAAGACAGTTTGTTTACAAATCCTTGTTCAGGAGCATTCTTCAAATATCTGAGGATCCTCTTGACCGCCTGGAGATGAGAGGTCTGTGGAGCATGCATTAATCGACTGACAACTCCAACAGCAAAGGAAATATCACGTCTTGTAATAGTAAAATAAATCAGCTTTACTACAAGACGTCGATAATACTCTGGATTTGGAAGTAGTAAGTCAAATTCATGAGCGCAGAGCTTGTGGTTGGCATCCATAGGAATGTCAACAGGCTTGCATCCAGAATAACCAGCATCATGAAGAAGATCAAGACAGTACTTCTATTGGAATAGGACAAGACCATCAGGACATATCGCTACCTCAAGAGTCAAGACCAAGAAAGTACCGAAGATTGCCCGGATCTTTAGTTTGAAAGACCGAGTTTAAGTGATGTTTTATCATCTGTATTCTTTTAAAGTCATCACCAGTAATCAGAATATCATCGATGTAAACTAAGAGAATCACTGTGTCGGTTGGTCGATGACGAGTAAAGAGAGATAAGTCAGTCGAGTTTCGAGTGAAGCTAACATCACGGACAATCTTACTAAACTTGTCAAACCATACGCGAGGAGACTGTTTGAGATCATAAATAGATTTCTTGACGTGACAAACACGAGACTCTCTCGTGATCTCAAACCCAGGAGGTTGGTGCATGTAGACAATCTCTAGAAGGTCTTCATTGAGAAAAGCATTCTTAACATCCAATTGATGTAAGGGCCACTGTCGATGTACAGCTAAGAAGATCAGAACACGAACAGTATTTAACTTGGCGACGGGAAAGAAGGTTTCATTATAATCGAGGCCTTGTTGCGGAGTAAACCCTCGAGCCACAAGACGAGCCTTTAGACGCTTAACCCCCCCCCCCCCCATCTGGAGCATGATTGATCGCAAACACTCATTTACATCTCACACAAGTTTGTCCTAGAGGAAGAGAGACCGGATCCCAAGTCTGGTTAGCCTATAGGGCAGTCATTTCCTAATTCATACTCGCATGTCACCCCAGATGTTGGAGAGCCTACTGCAAAGAGTTACGTATGAAAATAGAGAATAAAAAGAGCGCAAATTTGAGAAGAGGCGATGGAAGGATACATTAATTTGTCAAGGGATGAGTCGTAGAGGCAGGTGTCGGATCTTCAGACCGCGAGGTATCACTTGTGGAGGGTAGCTGCTTTAGAACATCAGATCTGGGAGGACGACGGGTGTACACACGAAGAGGTAGTTTGGGGTGTATTTGAGTCGGGGTTGGAAGAAGTGATGGAACATGAGACGTACCAGAGACGGTAGGACGTGGTAGAAGAGGAGGTGTAGGAGCTGGAGGAGAGTGAAAAGGTTGAACCTCGAGGAAAGTGACATCAGCATAAACGATAACTTTGCGAATTGTAACAACCCCTATTTATATAAAGCGAAACAAAAATAATAACTATTCTAGTGGCAATTTTGTTAATATGTGAAATGAGTTTTCGTTTTTCCCTCTCAACTCATAAGATGCAGCCCCTCCCCTCTCCCGATTAAATGTTTCTCGTTCTAGAGCTTTTCCCAAGCTTGTATCCCGCTCTATTCTCCCGTCTCGATCCCGTCAAGCTGCAACCCCGCCCCTCCCCCCCCCCCCCCACTCCCAAACGCAGGAGCCGATCACGCTGCTTGCCTCCTCCTGCTCCAGGAGTCGACGCTCCTCCTACCAGGGCCGACAGAAGCTTCGCCTCCTCCCCAAGCAGCCGACAACAACGGCTTTCCTCCTCATTTCTCTGGTCGGTGACCCCATCTCCTCCTGGCTCCGACAACAGCTCTCCTGTTAAGCCTCCCGACGAGGCTAGGCTATTCGGGCAACATTACCAGCGGCGGCAACGGCGCGTGCAAGGCAACAACGGGGCTGAACCAATGGGTTCAGCCCCCTCTTCTTAAAAATCGGCTCAAGGGGGCTGAACCACATTTGGTTCAGCCCCATGGGGGCCGGCCGGCCCCTCGGTTGGCCGGCCTGGGGTCACGGGTTATATATACCCGGACCCCTCTCTTTTGGAGGCATGCAAGAATTAACCAAGGTATTTCTCCCTTCCCTCTCTTTCAACCCTAGCATCTATCTCCTTCCTCTAGTTCTTCTTCTTCCTTAGTTGGTGCTTAACATTTGGTATCAGAGGATTCCTTCCTCCGTCATGGTGAATACACGCTCGCAAGAGGAGAATGCCCGCTTGGAAACCCTAGAGGAGATATGATGGGGCTTACCGATTCGGTAGCCGCCATCGAAGAAAATGTCAAAACGTCCACTCAAAGGCTGGAAGAGCGGATCGACGACCGCTTGAACGACATCATGACGCTATTAGCGCAAAATTTGAAGGGCAAGGCGGTGGCAGAGGAGGAACCGGGCGGATCGGGTGCGGGAAGTGCCGGATCGGGAGAGGCTGGCGTCGGACTCGCTGCTGCGAGCCAGGCGGGGGTTGGATCGGGTGCGGCGTACCACGGAGGGGCCGGATCGGCCTGGGGCGGCGTCGGGTTACCGGGATCGGCTTCAGCGCACACGCAGGGGCCCGGATCGGCGGGTGTTGCCGGTGGCTGGGCTGGATCGGGGGTGGCGAGCATGCCGGGGGTCGGGTTTGTCCCGGCGGGTTACGGTGGAGCGGGGAATGTAGCAGGAGGCTCCGGCGGGGTCGGATGGGCATCAGCGGCCCCTGTGGGGCTCGGATCGGGGCCGGCGAGTCACCAGGGCGCCGGATTTGGGCCGGGTGGCTTCGGCATGGCTGGAGGGGGCTTCGGAGTGGCTGGACCCCCCGGGGCAAGCACGGGGAGGGCCGGATTTGGGCCGGCAGGCCTGGACATGGCCGCCAGGGGTGGCGGCTACGCAACTGGTGTTGACGGGAGGGCCGGGACTTTTACCGAGCACGCTCCTTGGAGGCAAGGTCGGGATGGGTTGTTACCCCCACCGGCAGGAAGAGGGCAACCACCAGGCTTTGGAAGAGGGGTGCAGTGGGGAGAAGGGGGCCCTTCCGTCATGGGGCCCCAGTGGCGGGGGAACGCGGCCAAAGGCCGTACATGGCTCCCAAGTTGACTCGGATGAATTTCCCTCGGTACAGTGGGGGCGACGCGTTGGAGTGGGTACAGAAAGTTGAGTTGTTTTTCAGCTATCAGGAGGTGCCAGAGGCTCAGTGGGTGCAGCTAGCGTCCTTCCATCTGGAGGATGACGCATTCCAGTGGACACAGTGTTCTTGCGGGGACGGGAGTAGGTTCCGTGGGAGGAATTTGTGGAGGGCTTCACGGCTCGATTTGGGCCTTTGGAGTTTGAAGACTTTGAGGCGCTTTTACAGAAGCTACGGCAGAAGGGTACCGTGATGGAGTACAGGACGGAGTTTGAGAAGTTGACCAACAGGGTTCAGTGGGAAGAAAAGACACTCCTCAACTGTTTTGTATCAGGATTGAAGGATCACTTACGCGATGAGGTTCATGCCTACATGCCCCGTAGTCTGAACCACGCGATCAGCTTGGCGCGCATCCAAGAGGAAAAGTTAAATAGGCAGCGAGCCCGCAGTCTGGCAAGGCACACTACTACACCGGCCGCGGCCAGGAGAGAGACTCCAGTGACCGGCCGACCGAAGGTGACACGGTTGTCTTGGAACGAGTTACAAGCACGGAAGGAGAAGGGCCTTTGCTTTAACTGTGATGAGAAATTTACGCCAGGACACAAGTGTCAGAAGGTCCAAGTCTTTATGTTACATCAGGAGGAGCAGCTTGAGGGGGACTAGTTTCAGGAGGAGGATTTGGAGCCTGGGGGGGACTTCGACTTGACGGAGTTGGGTGTGTCCCTTCATGCCATGGAAGGGTGCAATCCACCTCCGCTTACTATGCGGCTGGCGGGGAGGATTCGGCAGGAGAGGGTGACCATCCTGGTGGACAGTGGGAGTACTCATAATTTTATTCATCCCGATGTGGCACAAAGGGTGGGGCACGTGATTGACGCAGGAGCGACGTTCCAGGTTATGGTTGCAGACGGTAGCAAACTACAGTGCCAGGGGGTGTTGAAGGCGATGGAGCTTCAGATGCAGGGTTATGTGGGGTGCACGGATGTCTATCTCTTACCGATCCGGGGTTCAGATATGGTGCTTGGAGTGCAGTGGCTACAGCAGTTGAGGAGGGTGACTTTTGATTGGGACCAGATGACGATGGAGTTCTCGCAAGGGAGGCGCCAGTTCTGTTTGAAGGGGCTCCGATCTTCTCCGATCAAAGAGATCTCCATTCGCAGCTTACAGCAGCTTCAGGAGTCCGCTAGTCTGATGACGGTCCTGTTGGGGGTGAGGTCTGGCGAGAATAGACCGACGGAGGTTCCTGACCAGATGCGAGCGTTAGTGGAGGAGTATGATGACATTTTCCAGGAGCCGGTGACGCTTCCACCGTCATGGTTCCGTGATCACCAGATTGTGCTACAGACGGGGGCGGAGCCGCCCAACACTCGTCCTTACAGGTACCCCCACATGCAGAAGGCAGAGATCGAGCGTAGTGTGAAGGAAATGCTTGAGGCCGGCATTATACGGCCTAGTACCAGTTCCTTCTCAGCACCGATTATTCTGGTTAAAAAGAAGGACGGATCGTGGCGTTTCTGCGTAGATTATCGTGCCTTAAACAGTGTCACCGTGAAGGATAAGTTTCCGATTCCCGTGATTGAAGAGCTCTTGGATGAGTTGAGTGGGGCGACTAGATTCACGAAGCTGGATTTGTGATCCGGCTATTATCAGATTCTTATGAAGGAGGAGGACGTGCATAAAACGGCGTTCAGGACTCATGACGGCCACTATGAGTTCTTAGTGATGGCGAATGGCTTGACGGGGGGACCGTCTACTTTTCAGGCCAATATGAATGAGATTTTTCGCCCATTCCTGCGACACTTCGTCTTGATCTTCTTTGATGACATTCTGATCTACAGCGCTACTTGGGAGGATCATTTACGTCATGTGGCTCAGGTCTTCTCTACTCTTCGGCAAAATAAACTATATGCTAAGAAGTCCAAGTGTTCTTTTGGACAACAGGAGGTGGAGTACTTGGGGCATCTAGTTTCTGCGGAAGGGGTGAAAGCCGACCCACGGAAGATCGAGAGTATGCTTTCGTGGCCCCGACCTCTGACCATCCGGGCGCTGCGGGGGTTCTTGGGCCTCACTGGGTACTACCGGCGTTTCGTACGGGATTATGGGAAGATTGCACGGCCACTTACGCAACTGCTACAGAAGGATGCTTTCTCGTGGCAGGATGAGGCCGAGACCGCCTTTCAGGCGTTGAAGAGGGCGATGACGACGACTCCAGTGCTGGCACTCCCTGATTTCACTAAGGAGTTTGTGGTCGAGACGGATGCTTCCGGCGTGGGAATGGGAGCAGTCTTGATGCAGGAGGGGCGGCTGATTGTTTTCTACAATAAGGCCTTGGCTCCACGGACACTGGGCCTATCGGTGTATGAAAAGGAGATGCTCGCGGTTATTCATGCGGTGGCCTTATGGCGGCCATACCTACTGGGACATCGTTTTAAAATACGGACAGATCATCAGAGCTTGAGGCACTTTCTCGACCAGCGGATTTCTTCCCTCTTCAACAGAAGTGGGTCACCAAGTTGTTGGGATATGATTATGAGATCGAGTATCGGCCGGGAAGGACAATCGGGTGGCTGACGCCCTCTCGCGCTTACCAGAGGGGGCCTTGGCACACATTTTGATGCCACAGTTGGAGTCGCTGGATGAGATTCAGGAGGAGGTGCAGCGTGATCCCGAGTTACGGGTTATTGTGGAGAACCTGCGGCACGCTCGTGAGGTAACCCCAGGTTATCACTTACAAAATGACCGGCTCTATTATTAGGGACGGGTGGTCATCCCTTGGCAGTCAGCTTGGAGGACGGTGATGATGCATGAGTTCCATTCGTCGCCAACGGGCGGTCACGCGGGTATTTCTCGCACTCTCCAGCGGGCCCGGGCCAATGTATTTTGGAAGGGGATGCGCCGTGACATTCAGGAGTTTGTTCAGAAATGTGATGTCTGCCAACGGTAGAAGTATGAGACTACTTCTCCAGCCGGGCTACTCACCCCCTTGGAGATTCCGCATCAAATCTGGGACACGGTTTCTATGGACTTCATTGATGGGCTGCCCAAGTCGCAGGGTAAAACAGTTATCTTAGTGGTGGTGGACAAGTTGTCCAAGTATGGGCACTTCCTTGCTCTGAGCCACCCTTACACAGGGGAGTCTGTGGCGGCTTTATTTGTTCGGGAGATTGTTCGATTGCATGGGATCCCTCGGGCGATCATCTCCGATCGGGACCCTACTTTCGTTGGCCGATTTTGGACGGAACTCTTCCGCTTGCAGGGGACTTCCTTGCGTTTCAGCACGGCTCACCATCCCCAGACCGATGGACAGACGGAAGTCTTGAATCGGGGCGTGGAAACTTACCTTCGTTGCTTTGTCATGGATGAGCCAAGGACATGGGCCAATTGGTTACATTGGGCGGAGTACTGCTTCAACACGTCGTATCACTCCGCTAGCAAGCTCACCCCCTTTGAGGTCGTCTATGGACGGCCACCTCCCTCCTTCAGCAGTTATGAGTCAGGCAGTACCGCGGTGGCAGCAGTTGATCGAGCCCTCTGTGATCGTGATCGGACCCTCGCCACCCTGCGCGAGAATCTTCGGGCGGCGCAGGATCGTATGAAGGCACAGGCAGATCGACATCGAACGGAACGGGAGTTCCAGATGGGGGATGAGGTTTTCCTCAAACTTCGCCCTTACCGGCAGTTGTCTGTGGCGCAGAGGACAAATCAGAAGCTGGCACCCCGCTACTATGGTCCATTTCGGATCACGCGCCGGGTCGGGCCAGTTGCGTATACCTTGGCATTGCCCGAAGGCTCACGGATTCATCCTACCTTTCATGTCTCCTTGTTGAAGCGTAAGCTGGGTGAGGCCGTTCCGGTCTTTCCCGTCCTGCCCGAGGCTACTTCCGGAGGCGAGCTTCGCCCCCTACCGGCGGAGGTACTCTTGATCAAGTGGCGACGTCGGGGCACAGTGTACTGTCCGGAGCTGTTAATTAAATGGAAGGATCTCTCCGCGGAGCACAATACGTGGGTGGACTTGCTGGAGTTCCGGGAGCTTTACCCCGATTACCCACTTGAGGACAAGCTGGCTTTTGATGGGGAAGGGAATGTTAAGCCTCCCGACGAGGCTAGGCTATTCGGTCAACATTACCAGCGGCGGCAACGGCGCGTGCAAGGCAACAACGGGGCTGAACCAATGGGTTCAGCCCCTCTTCTTAAAAATCGGCTCAAGGGGGCTGAACCACATTTGGTTCAGCCCCATGGGGGCCGTCCGGCCCCTCGGTTGGCCGGCCTGGGGTCCCGGGTTATATATACCCGGACCCCTCTCTTTTGGAGGCATGCAAGAATTAACCAAGGTATTTCTCCCTTCCCTCTCTTTCAACCCTAGCATCTATCTCCTTCCTCTAGTTCTTCTTCTTCCTTAGTTGGTGCTTAACATCTCCCCTTTCTTCTATTCAACCCCAGCAATTTTTCACTCTTCCTAGTGGCCAACAGTAGTCTCCTCCCTTTACTCCAAGGCTCCGCAGGCCTAATTCCTCCGATTCCTCATAGTTTTGGTCGGGGATTTGCGAGAAAATCGCTTAGGATTTCTTCCCCTCTCCTCCTTAGGCTCCGATTTTGGATCCTTATGGTAAGAATTTTCCTCCATAACCCTTTTCAAATTTTTTTGTATCTCTATTGAATTATCTGTGCTCCAAATCTCATATAGCTTGTGTTTCATGATTTTTGCCCCTATCGTAATCGTCTAACCTTTGGGTATTTGTATTTGTAGAAATGGAGAAAGCCAACCTTGTATATATGTCCACTTGATACAAATACAAAGAATGAGTACATATATATAGATGAGAGAAAGAGAGAGAAAAGTCCTATACACAATGTGGGACTAAAGAGAGGAGAGAAAAAACAATAAATGCTATACAAATGGGCCTAATGTTAAGTGGGCTTTTCCAACACTCCCCCGCAAGCTGGAGCGTATAGGTCATATGCACCCAGCTTGGACAAACATTGGTAGAACAGAGTGCTTGATAAGGCCTTTGTGAGGATGTCGGCAACTTGATCAGTTCCTGGAACATGTTTTAATTCAAGTTTCTTCAGTTGAACCTTTTCACGAACAAAGTGACAGTCAACCTCGATATGTTTTGTGCGCTCATGAAAGACCGGATTCTTTGCGATGTGTATGGCGGCTTGACTATCACAAAATAGAACAGCAGAGGAGGGGAGTTTTACTCCCAGGTCAGTAAGGAGACTTTCAAGCCATGTGAGTTCTGAAACAACTGAGGCCATCGATCTGTATTCAGCCTCTGCAGAGGAACGAGCCACCACAGCTTGTTTCTTACTCTTCCAAGTAATAAGATGCCCACCAAAATACGTACAGAACCCACTAGTTGACCTTCGATCGTCCAGGGAACCCGCATAGTCGGCATCAGAATAGGCAACCAATGCGGGAGCAGAGTCGGAGGTTTTGTAAACCAGCCCTTGGCCTGGAGCTCCCTTAAGGTATCGGAGAATCCGTTCAACCGCTTGGAGATGAGAAGCCCGGGGGGCATGCATGAACCTACTGACAACCCCAACTGCAAATGATATATCTGGCCTTGTGACTGTTAGATAGATCAACTTGCCCACAAGGCGTCGATAGTATTCCGGGTTCGGAAGTAGCAAATCGTCATCCGAAGCATGAGCGCATAATTTGTGATTTGCCTCCATCGGGGTACATGCTGGCTTGCAACCAGACTGACCAGCATCTTTGAGAAGATCGAGACAGTACTTTCGTTGGGAGAGAACCAACCCGTCCGGCCGCCGGGCGATCTCGAGACCAAGGAAGTAGCGAAGTTTCCCCAGATCTTTAGTCTGAAAAACAGTGCTCAGGTGTTGTTTGACGTCTTGAATCCCCTTTGAGTCATCCCAGTGAGAAGGATGTCGTCAACATAAACCAACAGAAGAATGGTGCCAGTGGCCCGGTGTCGGGTAAAGAGGGAGAAATCTGCAGAGCTCCGAGTGAACCCCATGTCCCGAACCACCTTGCTAAATTTGTCAAACCACGCCCGTGGGGACTGTTTGAGACCATAAATTGACTTTTTGAGAAGACAGACCCGAGACTCCCCCGTGGTCTCAAACCCGGGCGGTTGGCGCATGTAGACAGTTTCCTGAAGGTCGCCATTCAAAAAGGCGTTCTTGATATCAAGTTGATGAAGAGGCCAGCGGCGGTGTACCGCGACGGAGAGAAGAACGCGGACAGTGTTAAGCTTGGCCACCGGAGAGAATGTTTCCTCATAGTCGAGGCCCTCCTGTTGTGTGAAGCCCCGGGCCACAAGACGGGCCTTCAGTCGGGCAATAGTGCCATCCGGAGCATGCTTGATGACGAAGACCCATTTGCATCCAACAGGGTGCTGACCGGGAGGTAAGGGAACCAAGACCCAGGTCTGGTTGGCCCAAAGGGCCGTCATTTCTTCGTCCATGGCAGCCCGCCAGCCAGGATGGTGAAGCGCCTCCTGCAAAGAGTTAGGGACTGAAACAGAAGATAAGGAGGTGGCAAGGTGAAGAAGAGAGGGGGAGAGGCGATGGAGCGAGACGTAGTTCGCCATCGGATGAGCGGTGGAGACGGGAGCCGGAGCAGCAGGGAGCAGAGCACCAGAGGGCGAAGCCGACTGCAGAGGAGCCACAGAATGAGGAGAGCGACGAGAATAGACCCGGATAACCGGAGGTGGTGGACGGACCGGAGGTGGGGAAGGGAGAGAGGCTGAGGAGTGAGGAGCAGGAATGATAGGACGAACGACGGGAGCGGGAGGCAGAGCGATATCCGGAGCAGGGAAGAAAGGAAGATCTTCACGGAAAGTTACGTCAGGCGAGACAGTAACCTTGCGGGTAGTAGGCGAATAACATACATAACCCTTCTGAGTGCGTGAGTACCCAACAAAGATCTGCTTGGTGGCACGAGGGTCCAACTTGTCCGTGGAGGGACCGAGGTGGTGAACGTAGCAGGTACACCCAAACACCCGTGGCGGAAGAGGAAAAGGCGAAGTTGTGGGAAAGAGGAGGCTGAAGGGAGTAGCATACTGGAGGACGGAAGACGGGAGGCGGTTGATGAGGAAGCAAGCCGTGGAGAGAGCGTAGTTCCAGTACGGTTTGGGGACCTGCATTTGAAGCATAAGCGAGCGAGCGACATCGAGAAGGTGACGATTCTTGCGCTCGGCGACACCATTCTGTTGTGGAGTGTACGGACAGGAGGTTTGGTGAAGAATGCCGAATTCAGAGCAGAGAGTGGCAAACGTATGGCTGGTGTACTCCCGCGCATTGTCTGTACGAATAGTGCGAATAGGCGCAGAGAACTGAGTGCGAGTCTCGAGGATGAAAGCCCGGAATACGCGGGGAAGTTCAGAGCGATCCCGAAGGAGATATAACCATGTCATGCGAGAGTAATCATCAATAAAAGTAAGAAAATAGCGATAGCCAGAAATACTAGTAACTTTGTACGGACCCCATATATCGGAGTGTACTAAAATAAAAGGAGCGGAGCTCCGAGTACAATGAGGGGAAAAGAAGAACGGGGCTGTTTGCCCAAAATACATGTGTCGCAACGAAAAGCAGGGAGAGTGACATCAGGAAGAGCCTTCCGGAGGACTGGAAGAGGAGCATGTCCCAGACGGCGATGCCAATCCGAAGAGGAGGTAGATGCGAGGACAGTAGGAGAGTCGTCAAGGAGATAGAGCCCATTCTGCAGCCGTCCTCTACCAATGATAGTCTGCGTCTGCTGATCCTGTATGAGAAAAGAAGAAGAAGTAAATGTCACTGAGTAATTAGAATCAGTAGTAAGGCGACCGACAGAGAGTAAATTGAAAGGAGAGCCCGGAACATGTAGAGCCGAGCGTAGGAGGAGAGAAGAGGTGAGAGAAATATCAGCACATCCAGATACGGGAACCGACGCCCCATTAGCAACAGTAATGTACTTCGGGTGAGGTGAAGACAAGTACTGTGGTGGCTTAACAGAGGTGATATGATGAGTGGCACCAGAATCAAGGATCCAGCGCGTGCCAGAGGATAGGCAGGCGATACCTTCATTGGAGAGAGAGGCAGCAGAGGCAACCGAGGCAGGCGGACGGCTGAGCAAGCCATGAAGATGCTGGAGCTGAAGACGAACCTCGTCGAGCTCAGTACGAGAGGAGGCAGAGTCGGTAGTAGCAGCAGAGGCATGTGGACGAGGAGGACGGCCATGTTTGCGAAAGCAAGTGGCCTCAAGATGACCAACTTTACCACAGAACGAGCATTGAGGCCTAGACCGGCCACCGCGACCCCGGCCGCGAGAGTCAGAACGGCCACCACGGGCAGAGGGGGGAAGAGGTAGTAAGGGAGCAGGTGCCTGTTGAACAAGGGCCGGAGAAGGAAGTCCGGGAACATCCGGAGGCGGGGAGACTTTGAGAAGCATTGAGCACACGTCGGAAAAGGATGGTGTAACAGTAGAGGAGAGGATGTGAGCCCGGACACTGTGAAGATGAGGGGGTACCCGGGCCATCATCATGGCGATACCCACAGCTTCCTTCTGGGTACGTTGAGCAGCGAGATCTAGAGTGGGAGGCTGATGGTGGATCCAAGCCTCAACCAGAGACCGGGCTTGAGCAACAAAGGACGTCAAGTCGGTGGCGTCACTGCTGTCAAGGGCCTGGAGAGCGGTGATGATATCATAGAGATGGTGGAGACTATCTTTGCCGGAGTAGAGGGTGTGTAGCTCGTCCCACATGCCTTTGGCCGTCTCATGATACATGGCCAGACGATAAGATTCGCCATCAAGAGAGTTGAGGAGCCAAGTCTGCACACGCACATCATTGCGTAACCACTCCTCAGTAGGGACACCAATAACGGTCTGGGTCAGATGATGAAGGAATCCCTTGGACTGAAGGACACGGCGAACGGAGTGTGCCCATTCCACAAAGTTCTTCTTGCCAGTGAGCGAAATTGTGGTGATCCGGAGCTCGTCTCGGACTTCCGGTATAGAGGCCGGGCGTTCAGGAGGAACTGCCGTACCAACGGAGTCTGCAGAGGTAGACATGGAGGCCGCAGCGAGCTTGAAGGAGGCCGCAGCGAGCTGGAAGGAGGCCGCAGCGAGTTGGATGAGACCGCAGCAGGCTGGAGGCCGCAGCGAGCTGGAGAAGACCGCAGCGGGCTGGAGGCCGCAGCGAGCTGAAGGAGGCTGCAGCGAGTGGGAGGAGGTCGCAGCGAGCTGGAGGAGACCGCAGCGGACTGGAGGCAGCAGCTAGAGGAAGCAAACAGTCAGCGGACTGGGTGAGGACGCGGCGACCTGGATGAGGTCGCGGCGAGCTGGAGTATGATGCGGGCTGGTTCAGGTCGCGGCGGTCTGGGTCAGACCGCAGCGGACAGGAGTGAACTGATAAGAGAGGACACGCCGGGGCTGACTTGCGGGCTGGCGAGCTGGCGAGCTGGCGGGCTGGCGGGCTGGCGAGCTGGCGGGCTGGCGAGCTGGCGAGCTGGCGAGCTGGCGAGCTGGCGAGCTGGCGAGCTGGCGAACTGTCGAGCTGGCGAACGCAGCGCGAACGGCGGATGAAGGAGATCAAGGAGAGAGGTCGCCGAGGTCGCGCCGGACAGGAAGAGGCCGCAGCGGACAAGGGGAAGCAGTGGACCCCACAGGATGGCTATAAAAGGAGGGGGGGCCAGAGGAGATAGGGAGAGAGGGGGGGGAAGAAGTGGATCCACGGGAGAGGAAGCGGACAGGAAGAGTGAGGCCGCAGGAGAGATGCGACTAGAGGGTGCGGACTGGACAAGGGAGGCCGCAGAGACCGCAGGCAGCAGGGCGGACAGAAGAGGGAGTCCGCAGGAGAGTCGAACCTCGCTTTGATACCATGTAGAAATGGAGAAAGCCAACCTTGTATATATGTCCACTTGATACAAATACAAAGAATGAGTACATATATATAGATGAGAGAAAGAGAGAGAAAAGTCCTATACACAATGTGGGACTAAAGAGAGGAGAGAAAAAGCAATAAATGCTATACAAATGGGCCTAATGTTAAGTGGGCTTTTCCAACAGTATTTTCTGATGTCGATCGTCGAATCTCTCAGCAGGATCTCTCCGAATTGGGGGTTTCCCCTAGCCTAAGCGTCGTCAAGTCTCCGTCTCCACGTGGTATCTCTTCTCTCCTCACTCATGAGGGAGGTAAAATTTTTTAACCTCTCTTTTGTTTGAGTCTTGCGATAAATAAATTGTTTGTGTTAGTGTAGTGGTATTTTGTTATATCGCTTCTGTCGTTCTTGTACAGGTTCAAAATAAGATTGTTAGCATTGCTCGCGCCGCTTAGTCGTCGCCGCCAGTTTCAGCTTCTTTAAGTCAAGTAGAGATCTCTCTCTCTCTCTTGCAAGCATTGAATTTAAATTAATGTCTCTGTTCTCTGATCCATGACTGCATTTCTATATATATTGATCTGTTAAATGGATTTGTATCCTAATTGTTTTGTCTGTTCTTACGATTCTATGATTTCACCCTGAAATGTCTAGTTTGTCAAATGAATTTAAATCTTTAATGTCCAATCTGATAAGTTAATAATTTAAGGTTTGATATGTTATATTTATAAAAAATTGTGATCATAGATGATTTTTAATTGAATACGCGCTTAGAAGGGGGATTTGCTCAATTAAGATAAAAGTGGAAGAACGATATATTGTTGTGCACGTGTAATAAGTGTCTTAATTGTAATTGATAATGATTTTAGATAGTAAACAAATTGATGATCTGTGATTTTATACAAAAGTTTGTATCGAATACATGTTTAGTTGGAAGACGAATATGCATTGAAATGGATTAATCGAATTAAGTATTTTGGTATACGAGAAAAATGATGTATAGTAGTAGTCATATCACTCGTAAATACTTGAACCCGCAAAATATATTGATCCCTATATAGTTTAGTCTGTGTCATTGAATCTTGTGTCATCGAATCTAGTTTCTTAGGTCTGTCTGATTCTAAGACTTGAGCGAATATTGTTCTATAACTCGATTCCTCTTTTGTCGTGTTTGTAAATCTACTCTTGTACATCTGAATCACTAAATTTGTAGCATGTCTTATGTTAGTATAGAAAAACGTGAACCATGTATATAATTTCTCAAGTATCAAATATAAAGTATGAGTACATATTTATAGGAGAAAGAAAGAGAGAGAGAGGAAAGTCCTATACATGATGTGGGACTAAATAGATGAGAGAAAATAATAATAAAATACACAGGAATGGGTCATTGGGCCTTTGTTATATGGGATTTTCTAACACTCCCCCGCAAGCTGGAGCGTACAAGTCATATGCACCCAGCTTGGACAGACACTGATAAAATAAGGTACTCGATAAAGCCTTTGTGAGAATATCAGCAACTTGATCAGTGCCCGAAACATGCTTTAAGTCTAGTTCGATATTTCTCAAGTCTTCATTTGAACTTTCTCCCGAATAAAATGACAGTCTACTTCGATATGTTTCGTGCATTCGTGAAAGACCGGATTCTTTGTGATGTGTATGATTGTTTGACTGTCACAAAATAGAACAGGAGAAGAGGGAAGTACCACCCCCAGATCAGCAAGGAGACTTTCAAGTCATGTGAGTTCTGAGACAACTGATGTCATCGATCGGTATTCTGCTTCCGCTGAAGATCGAACCACTGCTTGTTTCTTACTTTTCCACGTAATGAGATGACCTCCAAAGTATATACAAAAACCACTGGTTGACCGTCAATCGTCCAAGGAGGCAGCATAATCGGCATCTGAATATGCAACCAGTGTTGGAATAGAGGTGGAGGTTTTGTAAACTAGTCCTTGACCCGGAGCTGCTTTAAGGTATCGAAGAATACGTTCAACAGCTTGAAGATGAGAGACTCGGTGAGCATGCATGAACCGACTGACAATCCCAACAGCGAACGATATATACGGTATTGTGACCGTTAGGTAGATCAATTTTCCCACAAGATGTTGATAGTATTCCGAGTTTTGGAGAAGCAGATCAGCATCAGAGGCATGAGCACAAAGTTTGTGATTTGCATCCATCGGAGTAATTGTCGGCTTGCATCCGGACAAGCCAGCGTCTTTGAGGAGGTCAAGACAATACTTCTGTTGGGAGAGGACAAGTCCATCCGGACGTCTTGCGACCTCAAGACCGAGGAAGTAGCGAAGATGCTCCAGGTCTTTTGTCTGAAACACGGTGCTAAGGTGTTGTTTAACCGCTTGAATCCCCTTCGAGTCATCCCCAGTAAGTAGGATGTCATCAACATAAACTAACAGAAGAACAGTTCCTGTTGCCCGGTGTCGAGTGAATAGGGAGAAGTTTGCTGAGCTCCGAGTGAAAACCATGTCCCGAATAACCTTACTGAACTTGTCAAACCACGTCCGAGGGGATTGTTTGAGACCATAGATGGATTTCTTCAGAAGACACACACGAGACTCCCCCGTGGTCTCAAACCCGGGAGGTTGGCGCATGTAAACGGTTTCCTGAAGATCGTCATTCAGGAATGCATTCTTGATATCCAGCTGAAGAAGGGGTCAGTGACGATGCACGGCCACTGAGAGAAGGACGCGAACGGTGTTGAGCTATGGTCACCGGAGAGAAGGTTTCCTCATAGCCAAGACCCTGTTGTTGAGTGAAGCCACGGGCCACCAGGCGGGCCTTCAGACGGTAAATGGTGCCATCAGGAGCGTGTTTGATGACGAAAACCCACTTACACCCAACGGGTGTCTGACCGGAAGGTAAAGGGATAAGGACCCAGGTTTGGTTAGCCTAAAGGGCCGTCATTTCTTCTTCCATAGCGGCCCGCCAGCCGGGATGTTTAAGAGCCTCCTGCACAGAATTAGACACAGAAATAGAGGATAATGATGTGGCAAAGTGACGAAGTGGCGGGGAAAGGCGATGAAGAGAGACATAATTCGCCATGGGATGAGCGGTGGAGACTGGAGCCGGAGCAGCAGGCCGCGGAGCGTCAGAGGTTAAAGCTGACTGTAGTGGGGCAACGTGACGAGAAGAGCGGAGAGAATAGACCTGGATGGCAGGCGGCTTGGGAAGAGTTGGAGGCTGAGCAGGAAGGAGAGATGGTGGAGAAAGATGCACGACGGGCTCAAGAACAGGTATGACAGGGCGCAAGACGGGCTCAGGAAAAGGTGTTGGATCCGGATCAGAGAAGAAAGGAAAATCCTCCTGGAAGGTGACATCAGCAGAAATAGTGACCTTGTGGGTAACGGGCGAATAGCACACGTAGCCCTTTTGAGTGCGTGAATAGCCCACAAAAACATATTTGGCCGCACGGGTATCCAACTTGTCCGTAGACGGGCCTAGGGTGTGAACGTAGCACGTACACCCAAAGATGCGGGAAGTAAGAGAGAAGGCCGGAGTGGAGGGAAATAGGAGGCTGAACGGAGTAGCATTGTGGAAGACGGAGGACGAGAGAGGGTTGAGGAGAAAACAAGCTGTGGAAAGCGCAAAGTGTCAATAGGGTTTAGGAACCCGCATTTGAAGCATAAGAGAGTGAGCCACATCAAGGAGATGGTGATTTTTACGCTCCGCTACACCGTTCTGCTGATGGGTATAAGTACAAGACGTTTGGTGAATGACCCCAAACTCAGAGAAGAGGGTCGCGAAATCATGGTCAGTGTACTCGCGTGCATTATCAGTGCGAAGAGTTTTGATGGGCACGGAGAATTGCGTGCGAGCCTCAAGCAAGAAGGCCCGGAATACGCGGGGAAGCTCAGAACGATCACGAAGGAGATACAACCATATCATGCGGGAATAGTCATCTATAAAGGTAAGAAAATAACGGTAGCCAGAAATACTAGGAATCTTGTACGGACCCCAGATATCGGAGTGTACCAAAACAAAAGGAGCAAGCTCCGAGTACAATGAGATGGAAAAGATGAACGAGCTTGTTTGCCAAAAATACATGTTTCACACTGAAAAGCAGGAAGAGAGATATCGGGGAGAGCCTTCTGGAGGATAGGGAGAGGAGCATGACCAACACGCCGATGTCAATCCTCGGAGGAGACAGAAGCGAGGAGAGTAGGAGAGTCATCAAGAAGGTAGAGCCCGTTCTGCAGTCGCCCCCTACCAATGATAGTTCGCGTCTGCTGATCCTGTATCAGAAAAGAAGAAGAAGTAAATATCACAAAGCAATGTAAGTCAGCAGTGAGGCAAGCAACATAAAGTAAATTGAATGGAGAGCCCAGAACATGAAGAACCGAGCATAGGGAAAGCGAGGAGGTGAGAGGAATATCAGCACAGCCAGAGACAAGGACAGCTGCCCCATTGGCCACAGTAATGTACTTCGGATGAGCAGAGGACAAGTACTGGGGCAGTCGAACAGAGGTGATGTGATGAGTGGCACCAGAATCCACAATCCATCGTGTGTCAGTGGAGAGGCGGGCAATACCTTCATTGGAGATGGAGGCAACCGAGGCAGGCGGGCGGCTGAGCAGGCCCTGGAGATGCTAGAGCTGAAGGCAAACCTCGTCAAGGTCAGAACGAGGGGGGAGTCGGTGGCAGCAACAGAGGCCAACGGACGAGGAGGACGACCATGTGTGTGATAGCACGTAGCTTCAACGTGTCCGTCCTTGCCACAGAAGGAACACGTAGGTCGCAGCCGGCCACCCCGGCCTCGTCCCCGAGAGTCAGAGGAAGAATCCATGGAGAAAACACTAGCTAGGCGAGAAGACCAGCGAACAGAAGAAGAAGGCTGCGCGAACAACCCAGACGAGCAAAAACCCAGCACAGAGAGGAGACCACGCGAGTATGGGAGACCGCGCGAACAGAGGGGAGGTCGCACGGTCACGGTGTAAACACACCAGCGGCAAGGACGAAGTCGCGACCAAAATGCGGAGCCCGGAGGAACAAAACGAAGGCACGGCGACCAGAGAGAGGTCGCGACGAGAAGGAGAAGGCCGGGGCAGAAGTTCGGAGGTCGCACGGTCACGGTGTGGTCGCACCAGCGGCAAGAAAGAAGCCGCGGCCGAAGTGCATAGCCCGAAAGGAAAGGAAAACGCAGCGGACAGAGGCAAGCCGCGCGAAGAGACCGTAGCGGACAGAGTCAAGCCGCGCGAAGAGACCGCAGCGGACAGAGACAATCCGCGCGAAGAGATCTCAGCGGACAGAGGCAGGCCGTAATGGTAAGAGGAGACTGCAGAGCAGACAGGAGAACTCTGCAACGGTCACGGCAACAAAGCACCAGCGGCAAGAGACGCCACGACCAAGAAGAAGAGACCGCAGCGAATAGAAAAGGGAGCCCGCAGCGGAAAGAAAGAGAACGCCTTGGAACCAGCAGACCGCAGAGACCGCCAGGAACACCGCAGTGCAAGATAAGTTCGCGGGAAGCAGAAGGCCACGCGGACATAAACCGGAAGAGGCCGCCGGGCAAAGAGGAGTGGGCCCACGTAAGAGATTGAAGAAGACTATAAGAGGGAGGAGAAGGGAAGAGAAGGTGGAGCCACGGAGGAGAAACCGCTAGCGAGCAGGCAGGTTGCAGCGACTAGGCAGGAATCCGCACGGTCAAGGTGAGTGCACCAGTGGCAAAGGAGAAGTGCCACGACCTAGATGCGGAGCGTGCCGAGAAGAGGAGAAGCCGCCAGCAACAAGAGAAGCAAAGCGCAGCGAGCAGAGAGCAGCGACTAGAAAGAGTTGAGGCGAGAAAGACGCGGCGACTAGAGACAGTCGTGCAGATACAAGCAACTAGAGGCGGTCGCGCAAGAAGCAGCGACAAAGGAGGTCGCGCGGAGAGCAGAGACTAGAAGCCGCGAGCAGAAGAAGACGAGCGGCAAGACGAGGCCGCAGAATATGGAGCAGGTCGCAGCGGGTACCAAGGAGGCAGACCGCAGCAACACAGAGGTTGGGTCTCAGCAGGGAGGGCTATAAAGGCAACAGAGGAAGGAGAGAAAAGGAGAAAGACAAAGAGAGGAGCTCGCCGCGTAGCAGGCGGATATAAAACAGCTATCCGGCACCGAGTAGTACCGGTATAGGCGGACAGAGAGGAGGACCTCGCCGAGCCGACGGGAAGGAGATAGCCCAAGGTACGCGGTTAAGAAAATAGAGGCCGCCCAAGGAGGACCGCAGGCTATGATAACATCTAGAAAAACGTGAACCTTGTATATAATTTCTCAAGTATCAAATACAAAGTATGAGTATATATTTATAAGAGAGATAAAGAGAGAGAGGAAAGTCTTATACATGATGTGGGACTAAAGAGATGAGAGAAAATAATAATAAAATACACAGGAATGGGTCATTGGGCCTTTGTTATATGGGCTTTTCCAACAGTTAGGAATCTCCTAAACTATGAATCCTTAAAGTCGTTGATGTCAAAAACAATCATTAAATGATAGTGCTAAATTGATGTGACGCTTTAACTCGAGTTTCCGCTTGACCGACAATGGAAACCACCAAATGGTCATAGCAAGCATAATTACTTTGATAAGCCTTGTATTTAGACTTGAATTAGAATCATGTGCATCAAATAAAAACACAAACACACTTCATTGATTACAGCTTATGATATTACGTGATCGATTTTATGTTATGCTCGGCAGTAAGCTTAATTCAGGTTATTTTTTGTTGACTCTCTTACTCGTCTGTTTTGTTAGCATCGCTTCATGAAAATTGGTACTTGTATATTTTTGTTTCTACTGTTATGTACTTTATTTCGCTCACCTGTTTATTTCAACGTTCTGAGGTTTTTCCTTTCTGTTTTGGAATTGTCTTAGTGCTTGTGAAAGCGTCGTCAAGTCCTCGAGCTCAATCTGCTTAAAGTTTCAGGTTCTATGTTTACATTTCATTTAATGTCAAATATTTCTTTTATGTAATAATTGTATTCGGACATTTTCTCTGATATCATGGACAACCGTTAGGCTATTTAAATACTTTATGTACTAAAATTTGATATTAATGCATGTGCATCCTCTTTTGAATCATAATTGCATGTAATTTGTAACAGTGTCATGTAAAACATGATTTTTTACAAAATACATGTGCATTTTAAATTCTCACTGTTTTAAAATCTAAAAGTATTCACATAAAAAAATCAAACTGTTTTTACTTAAAAATAATTATTTTAACCTATAACCAGTATCTCTGCATTCGTCTTAGCAAACATGGTTTTCTTTTCGTTCATGCATGTGCCATCACGGCCCGCACGAAAAGCACTCTGACTTTTATCGAGATGGGTCGTGACACGACTGGTGGGAGACACATATCCTTTCTGAGTGCAAGAGTAGCCAACAAACATAAATTTAATAGCGCGATGAGCAAGTTTATTAGTGGAAGGACCAAGATTATGGACATAACATGCACATCCAAAAACGCGAGGTGTGATGGCAAAATTAGACGTTGAGGGAAAAAGAAGATTAAAAGGAGTCGTAAAGTTGAGAACGGAGGGCATGCGATTAATAAGATGGCAGGCAGTAGAAACCTCGAAGTTCCAGTAAAGTGTGGGTACCTGCATTTGAAACATAAGTTAGCGGGAGAAGTCAAGAAGGTGACGATTTTACCGCTCGACCACACCATTTTATTGGGGCGTATAAGCACATGAAGTTTGATGGATGATCTCAGACTCAATGCAAAGATTCAAAAAAGCATGGCTTGTATATTCACGCGCATTGTCGGTGCAAAGTATCTTTAGAGTACTCAAAAACTGAGTATGATTCTCAGTAATAAAAACACAAAAATAGAGGTGATTTCAACGCAATCATGCGGTAAATACAACCAGGTCATGCGTGAATAATCATCAATAAAAGTAACAAAATAACGATAATCATAAACACTAGAAGTTTTATCTGATCCTCAAATATCAGAATGTGCTAAAATGAAATTAGCATTACTCTGAGTACAATAGGAAGAAAAGATGAACGATGTTGTTTATCAAAGGTACATGATTCCCAAGTAAACTCAAGGATGAAGATATCTACAAGAGCTTTCTTGAGAATCTGGAGAGGTGCATGCCCAAGACGTCGATGTCAATCAACAAAAGTGACAGAGGGGAGAACCGTGGGTGGAACATCCAAGATGTAGAACCCATTAAACAACTGCCCCTTGCCAATAATACTTTGCATCCGTCGATCCTGAACAATAAAGGAGGAGGGAGAGAAATTTACACAACAATCAAAGTCCTGAGTAAGACGTCTAACTGAAAAAAGGTTAAAAGACGATCCCAAGACATGAAGGACCAAGCATAGAGAGATTTGAAGGGGCATATCAGCAGCGCTAGAAATCAGGGTGGTGTCACCATTGGCCATAGTAATGAACTTGGGATGTGCAGATTATAAGTACTGAGGCGGTTTCTGCGGAGTAATATGGTGTGTGGCACTCATATCCACAATCTAGTTGGAGTTATAGAGAGACATGAGATACCTTCATTTGATATCGACACAACAGAGCCAGATGAGCGGCCTATCATCCCTTGGAGATGCTGAAGCTGGGTGCGCGGGGCCTAAATATCATAACCGGTGGTGGGGTTAGGATCGACCGCAATGGAAGCATTTTGATGTGGGGGCAAACCATGATTGTGATAGCAGATGGCATCAAGGGGACCATCTCGACCTCACTAAGAATACCCAAGATAAGGTCTTTCATTACGTCCTCAACCCCGTCCCCGAGAAGTTGTGCGACCACCACGAGCCAAAGGAGCAAGGGGTGTCACAACCCGCATTTTCTCCGTATTTAAATGCGGGTTGTGACAGGGGGGAGGTGAAAGGTTGCTAGAGGGGAGTCGGATATAGAATCCCAGAAGCATCGGGTGGTGGTGTAACCTTCAATGGCATGGAGCACACATCCGGCAGGGAGAGAGTTGCATAGGAAGAGAGAATGTGAGCCCGAACGCTGTGAAGATGAGGTGGAACAAGAGCCAACATCATGGTGATTCCGACCGTTTCTTTTTGTGCCTGTTGTGGTGCAACGTCCATTGTGGGAGGCTGATGTTGTATTCATGCATCAACAAGAGTCTTGGATCTCACAACAAAGGGGGTTAAGTCGCCCACCGCTCCGGGGACAAGTGTCTGAAGATCTGTGATCATGTCAAACAGGTATTGGAGGCTGTCATTGCCAGAAAAAAGAGAGTGGAGTTCCTATCACATGGCTTTGGCTGTCTCATAATACATGAACATCCTATATAGTTGATTGTCCATAGAACCGAGGATCTAAGATTAGACATGGACATCATCATGGAGCCAATCCTCAGTGGGTGTGGTAGGAGTTTCCTTTGTCAGATGATGAAGGAGGCCTTTGATCTGCAGAACATGACGAACGGAGTGCATCCACTCAACAAATTTCTTCTTCCCACTAAGAGAAATGGTGGTGATCCTAAGCTCATCACGGATTTCAGGAAGAGATGTAGCAGCATGGGCAGGAAGAGAGGGATCAGTAGTCAAATCCATGAAGCAATAGCAGCGGCAAGGCAAAGCAACGGCTAGGCAAAGCGGCGGGCCGCTAGGCAAAGCGGCGGGCGGCTAGGCAAAGATCCGGCTAGACGAGCAGCATCATGCCCGAAAACGGCCTTGAAGTTCGATGCGCGCAGAAAACAGATTTTTGCGTGCATCTTAAAACGAAACGAACGACATCGATTCGTCTTCCTCCTCCAACAGATATTCCTCAATCACATCCAGAATTCATCCTCCCTTATTCACCCTCAAAAGGCCAACTCTATTCACGAAACCAAGTCCTCATCTTCACATAGAAGGAAGGAGTGGTCGAATACGTCTTATCACTAGGACTCAAGTCCTACTATGGCCTCTTCCTAGGAAACTTCTTCTCACGAATCAAGATTCTTTTGAATCGATATCTCTCATAGGAATAACTAGAGAACTAGCATCAAGGGAGAGGGTAGGAAGCTCAATTCATTTTCGGCGGTTCCGACATTTCCGGCGATGGATCTAGTCATCCTCCTTGGCGGCACGGTTCTTCCCTTCGTTGGCGGCATTTTCCACGGGAACGGACGGCTCTTTCTCCCGGAAGTTCCACTCCGGTGGCATTTTTCCTCTCTGACAGTTTCGCACAGTAACGGCTTCGGCAAGAACGGCAAAGCGGCATCTAGGGTTTTCGGTTCATTCCTTTTTATAATACGTATTAGATTAAGTGACTTCCGCCACGTGTCATCTCCCCATTGGACCACCCATATTAAGTCTCATTTGAAGTGACCGGTCCAAGGAAAGTCAAGCCGCACGCATCCCGAGCCCTGTTCAACCCACGCGTACAGGACTGCGGATTCTGCCTGAGCCGAAAAACGCACAAGTCAAATTCGGCGAGTATCAGGTTTCATACTCGACGAATCGACGGATATAGTTGGGTATACTTGACGAATTCTTCAATGTTCTCGTTGAATCGCCTAAGTGATAATCGACGAATTCGTCGAATATCCTTAATAATATTCGACGAATTCCCCTTGGCCGAAAATCCAACTTCTATCCCGTCGAATTCCTTCAACGATATTCGACAAATTCGTCGAATATCCTTAGTGATATTCGACGAATTCCACTTAACTATTTCTCCAAATCCTTGTGTCGAGTGCGTCGAGTATCATACATCGATACTCGACGAATAGTCCCCTTACTCGATGAATTCGTCGGATATCATTGGCGATATCCGACGAATTTCCCTGGGACTTTTTCTTCCAATGATATTCGACGAATTTGGTGGATATCTCTGGCAATATCCGAAATTGATTAAATAGGGAGGAGATAAAATCCTCTTATAAAGGAGGTCCTGGGATCGATTCCCGGCCTCAACAACCCGTCGCACGGTTTATATCCAAGGCTGAGAGCGGGTTGGGGTGCACTGACTGCAGTCGGGCTGTGGGCCCGGGTCTTGACTTTTATATGGTTGGCCTTGACCTTTCTATGGTCGGTGGGCCAACTTTCAACACTTATCATTAAAAGCCTAACTACAACTAATCATTCTCCAAATAAAAAATAATTAGTAACGAGATTAAGAAAGTTTACATGGATGTAGGTAAAAGTTAGGTTTGTTTTGAGTTCAACAAGGGAGAGTCAACCAAAAGGGGGAATTGAAGAAGAGCTTTACATATCAGAAATTGATTAAATAGGGAGGGGATGAAGCAGTGCAAATGAATTATGTAGAATGTAGTCAAGCAAAGGGAACTTTTAATTTATTTTTGGGAATGTAGAAGGATGTATTGGAAGGCTAGTTAAATGGTATAGGTATACATACCGTAAATTTGAAGTTTTGGGATATTTATGGGAATTTTGAGGATTATTTAAGGGATTAAATGAAATAGGGGAGAAATAATTATTAATTAAGGTTTGGAGAAATTTAATGAAAGTGGAGAAATGAAAGAATTTTATCTTAAATGGAATTTCACTGTGGGGTTCAAATGGGTTGGAGAAGTTAGGAAAGACGTTTGATGCTTTCAGTTAAGTGGAGTAATGCATCAGGGAAGATGAAGTTATTTTGGAATTAGGGCAAAACATTAATGAGGTTTGAACAAATGAACCAAGTTTACAGTGGTTTTATGAATAGGAGTGAAGACATCAATTGGGAATTCACAATTCAATTGGGGTTAAGGTTGTAGAAACCGAGGAGCAAACCTTGTATATACTTCTTCATATCTCAAATACAAGAGTGAGTACAAATATATAGGAGAAGAGAGGAAGAAAGAATCCTATACAATAAATGTGGGACTAAAGGAGAAAGAAGAAATGGGCATTTACATCATTTTCCCTTATATTTTCTAACACTCCCCCGCAAGCTGGAGCGTACAAGTCGTAGGCACCAAGCTTGGACAGGAACCGGTAATACAATTTCTGAGGTAGTGCCTTGGTAAGGACGTCAGCAACTTGCCCAGAAGCAGGAACATGTTCAAGCTTTAGCACCTTTGATTGAACCTTTTCTCAAACGAAGTGACAATCAACCTCAATATGTTTAGTCCGCTCATGGAACAAAGGATTTTTCGCAATATGTATTGCAGCTTGACTGTCACAAAACAACGTTGAAGGTGAGGACAATTTAACCCCCAAATCCATTAGAATACTTTCAAGCCAAGTTAGTTTTGATGTAACAGCCGCTATCGCACGGTACTCAGCCTCAGCAGACGAGCGAGCAACCATCGTCTGCTTCTTACTGCGCCATGTGATAAGATTTTCTCCAAAGTATGTACAAAAACCAGTAGTAGAACGTCGATCATCCAACGAGCCCGCATAATCCGCATCAGAGCATGCAATAAGAGAAAGAGAGGAAGAGTCTCTTTCTATACCGCATCAGAATATGCAAAGGCTTATACACAAGTCTTTGCCCAGGAGCAGTCTTCAGATACCTGAGAATGTGTTCCACTGCCTGGAGGTGAGAAACCCGTGAAGTATACATAAACCGGCTGACCACACCAACCGCAAATGATATATCTGGTCTCGTAACTGTTAGGTATATCAATTTTCTCACAAGACGACGATAGTATTCCGGATTTGGAAGTAGAGAATCAGACTCAGATCCCTGAGCACACAACATATGGTTGATATCCATCGGAGTTTCCGCAAGTTTGCAACCAGAGAGACCAGCATCTTTCAGAAGGTCAATGCAATACTTACGCTGGGATAAGACGAGGTCTCAGGTCGTCGTGCTATCTCTAGTCCAAGAAAATATCGAAAATTTCTCAGATCTTTGATTTGAAAGAGAGTTTAAATGATGTTTAACATGTTGTATCTCAGCTTAGTCATCACCAGTGATCACAATATCGTCCACATAAACCAGAACTATTATAGTCTCAGTTGATTGGTGACGAGTGAAGAGAGAGGAATCTGCCGAGCATTGTTTGAAGCCAACCTCACAAACGGACTTGCTGAACTTTCCAAACCATGTCCGTGGAGACTGTTTGATACCATAAATAGATTTGCGAAGTAAACATACACGAGACTTCACCGTGGTCTCAAACCCGGACGGTTAATGCATGTACATTGTTTCAAGAATATCGTCATTCAAACAAGCATTCTTGACATCCATCTGATGGAGGGGCCACTAGCGATGAACAGCTAAGGAGAGCAAGACCCGAACCAAATTTAATTTTGTGACTGGAGAGAACGTTTCCTCATAATCAAGGTCGTACTGTTGAGTAAAACCCTGTGCCACAAGCCGAACCTTTAGGCGATCAACTGTCTCATCCGCGGCATGTTTGATAGTGAAGATCCGCATGCAGTTAACACAACTGTGGCCAGGAGGAAGAGGCACAAGATCCCAAATGTGATTACCCCACAGAGCAGTCATTTCTTCATCCATGGAGGTCCGCCACCCCGGATGCTGGAGGGCTTCCTGTATAGAGTTAGGTATAGAAATAGAGGAGAGAGAGAGAGAGAGCAAAGGTAAGAAGAGGTGGAGATAGCCGATGTAGAGAGATATAATTGGCCAAGGGATGAGCCGTCAAGGGGGATGCTAGATCAACAGGCCGTGAGATCACACCGGTAGAGGGAAGCTGTTGCAGGGCATCTGGACGTGGAGGACGGCGAGTGTATACTTCAATGATAGGAGGTTTGGAGGGGACTGGTGGTGGTGTAGGAATCGGAAGCAGAGGAGTAGGGAGAAGTGGTGGAAGCGCAGACGTTACTGGTACTGTGGGCCAAGGTAGCGGAGAAGAAAGAAGGGGATCAGAAGGACTGGCGTGATATGGTTGGTCTTCATGAAAGGAGTCATCAGCAGACACAACCACCTTACCAGTGGTAGGATAAAATCAGACACCCCTTCTGAGGAGTACCCAACAAACATAGCTTTGGTAGCACGAGAGGCTAGCATGTCAATGGAAGAACCAAGATGGTGGACATAACAGGTACACCCAAACACACGAGGTGTGATAGAGAAGAGAGTCATGGATGGGTAAAGGAGAGTAATGGGTGCCACAAAGTTGAGGATAGACGAAGGCATGTGATTGATGAGGTGACAAGCAGTAGAAACTACAAAGTTCCAATAGAGGAAGAACATGTATTTGGATCATGAGAGATCTAGCCACATCAAGGAGGTGGCAATTTTTTTGTTCCGCTATGTCATTTTGTTGAGGGATATAGGCACACGAAGTCTGATGTAGAATACTGAATTCAAAGAACAGATTGGAGAAGGTGCGCCCAGTATACTCGCGAGCATTGTCTGTACGAAGTATTTTTACACAGGTAGAAAACTGAGTGTGGGTTTCTGTAAGAAACGTACGGAATGTAGTTGTGAGTTCGGTACGATCACGAAGTAAATATAATCTGGTAACCCGCGAGTAATCATCTATAAAGGTAACAAAATATCGATACCCAAAAACAATAGGGGCCTTATAGGGCCCCCAGATATCAGAATGTACTAAGGATAAAGGAGCATCACTCCGAGTACATGAAAAAGAAAAAGACGCATGGTGTTGTTTGCCAAAAATACAAGTTTCACAAAAGAACTCTTGAAGAGAAACAGTAGGAAGAGTTTTCTTGAGAATTGGAATAGGGGAATGCCCAAGACGACGATGTCAATCAGTGGTGAAGATAGTGGTGAGAGCAGCAGGAACAATGTCGAGAAGAAACAGCCCGTTAGACAGTCGCCCTTTACCAAGTATATTTTGTGTTAGTCGATCATGCACAACAAATGAAGAGCGTGAAAAAGTAACACAGCAATCAAGATCTTGTGTGAGACGGCTAACAAAAATAGATTAAAAGGAGAGCACGGAACATGAAAAACCGAGGATAAGGAGAGGGAAGGAGTAAGAGGCAGATGAGCAGTGCCAGAAATCGGGATCGTGTCACCATTAGCCCCAGTGATGTGCCTGGGGTAAGCAGTATCTAAATATTTAGGCGACCGCTGCAGAGAGAGATGATGTGCAGTACCCTAGTCCACAATCCAGTGAGAGTGGTGTGAGAGGCAAGATATACCTTCATTGGAGATCGAGGTCAAAGAGTCAGAGGAGCGACTAACGACCCCTTGAAGTTGATGGAGTTGAGCATGTAACGCAGCAATATCATCACCAGTGGCGGAGGGAGGTGTGGGAGCGACCGTTGCAATAAGGCGAGAGGGCAGGCCATGTTTGGGGTAGCAGGTGGCCTTCAGATGATCATCTTTGCCGCAGTAAGAGCACTTAAAGAGAGTTCGACCACCACGACCGCGTCCCCGAGACTGGCGACCACCACGAGCCGGTGGACCACGAGTAAATGGAGCGAGAGTGGCCACGGGCTGCTGAAGAAGAGAGGGAGAAGAAGGCAGAGCATCCGGAGGAGTAACTTTTAGAAGCATCGAGCATACATCCGAGAGGGATGGAGTAACAGCAGATGATAGAACATGAGCGCGGACACTATGAAGATGTGAGGGAACACGAGTCATCATCATAGCAATCCCCACGGCCTCCTTCTGCTGTCGTTGAGTCACCAAGTCCGTGGTGGGGGGCTGATTTTGGATCCAAGCCTCAACATGAATTTTAGCCCGCGCAACAAAAGAAGTGATGTCTCCAGTAACACCAGCGTCGAGGGACTGAAGATCACTAGGAATGTCAAACAAGTGTTAAAGACTGTCCTTCCTAGAGTAGAGAGAATGAAGATCTGTCCACATAGCGTGAGCCTCTCATGATACATGGTCATACGATAGGGCTCGGTGTCCAGAGAATTGAGAAGCCAAGATTAAACCCTTCCGTCGTCACGGATCCACTCATTGGTGGGTTCAGTGGAAGGAAGCTTGGTGAGATGATGGAGGCCTTTAGATTGTAGCACACGCCGAACAGAGTGTACCCATTCCACAAAATTTTGATTGCCACGAAAAGAAATAGTGGCAATGCGTAGCTCATCCCGAAGCTCAAGAGGAGCAACACGAGCATAGTCTGGAAGAGGAGAAGAATCAGCAGCAGTGGTGGAATCGGAAGCCATATTACTGAGCAGCAACTAGGCACAGAGACCGTGCGGCAAGAAGGCACGCGGCTTGCCGAACAGAACCAGCGGCTACTATTGAAGTGGCGCTGCGAGCAGCAAGTAGAAGAAACCGCACGGGCAACAGCGGTAAGAAGAGGTCGCACGCAACTAGAAGAGATCGCGCGGTAAGCAGCGGCTGAAGCGGAGAGAAGAAGTCGGCAATCCGCGACGGTCGGATTATGGTCACCAAACCGGCAAGAACAGACCGCGTGGTTAAACAGACCGCAGCGACGAACTGAAAGTCTCCAGCGGCAGAGCGGCAAAGCCGCAAAGGAAGAACGGAGCCAGCGAGAAGAAGAGGTACTAGACCGAGCGGTAAGTAGCAGACCGCAACAAGAGCAAAGGTCGGGCGGTAAGCAGCAGACCGCACCAAGATAGGAGGAAGCAGTCCGAGCGAGCAGCCAAGGCGAGCAGGCAAGGAAGAACCCTTTACGATAAGCAGACCGTGCGGCAAGAAAGGAAAGGAGGTCGCAGCGGACAAAGACAGGTCGCAGCGGTTAGAAATATAGGCCAGACGGTAAGAACCAACCACGGGAAGAGGGAAGGCCGCAGCGTATAGGGAGTAGCCCGTGGCGGTTAGAAGGAAACTAACCGAACAGGAGTGGGGTCCACGGGCCAGAGAGAGTAAGGCTATAAAAGGGCGTAGAAGAGGAGAGGAGGTGGATCCACGGGAGAGAAGGAGGCGGTTAGAAACTGAGGGAAGCCGCAAAACCGAGCGGTTAGAAGAAAAAACATGTCGCCCGGTTAAACAGGAGAACGGGGCGGTTAGAAACAGGCATGACCGGGTTGCTCTGATACCATGTAGAAACCGAGGTGCAAACCTTGTATATACTTCTTCATATATCAAAAACAAGAGTGAGTACAAATATATAGGAGAAGAGGGGAAGAAAGAATCATATACAATAGATGTGGGACTAAAGGAGAAAGAAGAAATGGGTCTATAAATTAGTGGTGCGCAAAAAAACCGGTCCTAACTGGTCCGGTTGGGACCGAACGGGTTAGGACCGGCTAGGGACCGGTCCCAGTTAGGACCGGTCCCAGTTAGGACCGGCTAGGGACCGGTCCCAGTTAGGACCGGCTAGGGACCGGTCCCAGAGGTCCCCCCCTTTTCCACCAAAGACCCGGACCGGGACCGGTAAAAGACTGGTCCCGGACCGGGACCGGTAAAAGATAAGTAAAAGACTGAGACCGATAAAAGACCGGTAAAAGTCTGTTAATTAGACCGGTTATGGACTCGTATTCATAGCTTTTGTACTATAATTCTCTTCATTTTCATCAACCTAGATGAGATTAGAGCCAAAACTTGATTCTAGACAACATTCATACAAAATCTAATAAAAAGAGGACCGCAATCGATTCAGAATAGCAGAATACCAATAAAAAAAATTGGTTCGGGACCGGTTAGGACCGGTCCGGCGGTCCGCCGGTCCCAACCAGTCCTCCTCAAGAAGAGGAAAACCGGTCCCGGACCGGGACTGGTTTGAGCGGGACCAGTCGGCCAAAAGATCGGTCTTTTAAAAGACCGGTCCTGGACCGGACTGGCAGTCTTTTTGTGCAGGACTGCTATAAATGGGTCTTTAAATCATTTTCCCTTATATTTTCTAACAAAGGTTATGGATTGATAATAGCTCGAATTTGGGGATTTGGGGAGTTATAAAGTGTGAATTCGGTAAAGATATTTTCATTTAAGTTATGGAAGACTTCGATGGGAATCTAAAACACTAAAATCATTCAGTTAGGATCAAAAAGAGAGAGAGAAACCCAATAATATTAAAAAACTTGAAAACAGGAAACATAACGAGGAAAACTTCTTGAAATAATTTAACCTATCAAATTATATGAAAATTTAATGAAATTTAAAACCTAAAGTTTTGATATGATGATATGAACAACATATCCAAATATAACAAAGATGTTCGCACCTATAGCAAACTAGATAAAGGAGGGAGAAAAGGAAAAGAATTAGCAGAAAATAAGTTTTTAACCAAGGATCTCACCAACTTTGATACCAAATGACATGATGGCGGTGAATGGATTGGGGAAGAAATAAGGATGAGAGGAAAAGATAAGCAATTGGACGTATTAGTTAGAACTCCAAGCACATAGCATTGGAGGATCCAAGCACCTAGCAATGAAGAAGAAAGCACATAACAAGAGCAAGAACAACACACAAGCACATATCAAGGAAGACCTGCACGAGTTTACCCAGAAAAAATATTGTTCAAATATCCATCCACACAAATAAATCGAAGCTCTATATAGAGAAAACTGAGGGAAACAAAGAACCAAAGAAAAACCTTAGAGCTCAAAGTTCTGCCAAAGGGCCCCATGCATAAACCTAAATGCCTAAGAAACTGTATTTCCATCCATTTTCAAATTTTGGGAGCATGTTATTTGATAGAAATTACTTTTTAATGATTTATCAGCATACATTCTAAACAAGAATAGTTGGTGAAAACAACCCATGTGAGTGCCACCCTCAAATGCCCAAAAATTTTAATTTAGTAAGCAGTTTGATCATTTAAACAAAATAATCATAGGTCCCATGTAAGAAAATGCTTACCATCAACCAATATAATGTCTCCAACATCCACATCGTTTATGAAGTCATCATAATTTACACTGACAGTATCCTCTGTGCTCGCACCTCTTTTGATGGTGAAATTGAACTCCTGACCTTCCACAAGTAAAATGGGTTGAGGCACATCTCCGCTTCGAACTTCAGGACCCTACATGAATTTTTTCAACTTCAAACATCAGTTATTAGCATTTCTCAACAAATTTATAACCATCAGAAGAATATATTGTCAATTTTTTCATCAAGTTACTGACTGTTGTCACATTTCCTGCTTATTAAAGATTCGTTGAATGCTCCAAGGATGAATTCATGACACAAATACCTAATTCAACAAGTGAGAAAGAAGTTCAAATATAAAGATAATGCAGAGGTATAGTTAGTTACCTTGGTGTCTAACATGATTGCAATAACATTATCTTTGCACTGGGCATTATACTCCCGAACCAAATCAATAGTTTGTCGGTGCGATTTATGATCTCCATGTGACATATTTAGGCGTGCAACATTCATTCCCGCCTGAGCAAGCTTCCATATCATTTCCCGTGAATTTGTTGAAGGCCCAATTGTGCACACAATCTTTGTTTTTCTTCGAGAATTTATAGGCATCCTCATATTGGTTGCAGATTGAAGACCTTGGGAGCTATTTTGCTTCACCTAATTCAATGTAAGTAATGAAAAGTATAATTCAAAGTTTTAACAAGTAACAACATGCATTTGTTCTGATACATTGAAAATAGCTACACCATAAAATGTCCCAAAAAAGAAACTTAGCAGTCAAATCAGCAATATACAGCGTGCTGAGCATAGCTTAAAGCTTCATTTAGATGCTTACTCAATTCATTAAATAATTACTAGAGCATAAAATCAATGTGTTCCTATTGAATACCTGATTCTAAAATTGCATAATTTTTGCATATGCCATCTTAATCAAATTCCGATTTGAAGAAATGATGTAACATCTGAATCCATGTAGAACAGTTCTTTTCTCTAATTATATTTGTTGGAAAAATAAAATCATGCTGAATTTGTTGGTATTATCTGATAATTTTTTAAACAGAGATAGTTTAATAAATTAATTTGTAGTTTTGAGTGTTATAGAAACTCTTCTAATTTGTAGTTTGAGCGCTATGTCTGGTTGTATTATTTTTTTCGTATTTTTTCTTTGATCTCTCAAATAATCCCTAAACATATCCCCAAAACTGTAGCCATCCATACACGTTCCAAGAGCAAAACTTCATGATCTTTTCGAAATGGGTAAGCGATAGAGAACTCACCACATTCAAAGGACCATTGACAGATACTGATCCAGGCCGCTCAATGTTCTCCGTCGCCTTCTCTGATCTCACCAGCAGACCTCTCCGGACTGATGCCGACGAACGCGACCCCCCTCTAGTAACTGGAAGCGCACGACTTACATGCCGGGAGGAAGCCAATCCAGCACGGTCACCGTCATCCGGCATCATTCCCATAAGCATTCTTCCAAACTCCGCTGAAGCCGCCATTATATTAGAAAAGCTCGCAGAGCAGAAGAGGAAAGGCAGAAGTGCGTAACGTAGGTGAGGAAGAGAGGGATCTGGTTTTATAGAGGTTTGATGGAGCTGGTGCGGCGAGAATTTCGCTATGCGATCTCTGGGGGGATGCGAATGCGTAAATGAAAAACTTGTGGACGGCGGAGAAGCGCGAGAGAGAAAGAGAGGGTGAAGGCGCTGACAGTTCTTCGATCTCTTCCGATTTGTGGAGCAGAATAAAAAAAAAATGGGAATTGATATATACGCAAATCACTTTTCGCTATCCGCAAATATTTGATATTCGCAAACAATTGTTTTTTAAATTAACTATCCGCAAACATATTTGTTATCCGCAAACCACTGTTTTATAAATTTGTTATCCGCAAACATAATTGTTAGACGCAATAATGACACCACAAATACATAGATATTAATAAACTTCCTAAAATATCATCATAATGTAATTAATTTTAGTTTTTCTAAAGTACATACGAACATAGTTAACATTCAAAAGAAGTTATGATTGTAGCCTAATATGATATTGCTTCACACCGATGTTTTAGCCTGCAAAAATGAAGAATATATCAATATTAATAGTTACCTTGAAAAGAAGTCAAAAGAAGTCGTGACTAGCCTCTAAAGTTGCCTTGAAAATATTTAGCATTGTTTTTTGGCATAATCTGTCACTGTATTTTGTCAGTGTTTTTGCCTGCATATGAAGAAAAATTAATATTAATAGTTGTAACATTACCATTTGAAAAAAAAAAACTTTAAGTGAAATTGCATAAAAAATGTTTACATATCACTTTTCATTATCAATTATCCAATGTCAGTAATGTACTTGGTCCCGTTGCCGGCGGTGGTCCTTGCATCCGTTCGTTGTAATGCACTCTCCAATTATAGGCAATATCGTGTTGTCGCGACGAAAGTTCGCATACGAGTCAGATTCGTCAACATGGAGCCCGACCACCACATTTGCATACATGGGTTCTCAGTCACCTTCTTCGACGCCTCCAAGCATGCAATCTCCTACTTATTATTTATTATATCTATATATAAGTGTAAACATATATGTATGGATATATATATATATACGGGCTGTACGTTCAAGTCATTTTGGTGGTCAAGATGGTCTCAAATCGAAAAGTGATCAACACTAAAGTTGTAGATCTCGGCGAGACGAACAACTTTCATGTTGACCACTTTTTGATATGGAGCCGTCTTGGTCCTCGATTTGGGCCCCGAAATCGGGGGCGGCTTAACAGTTTACTGTAGCAGTTCCACCGCCCCCGATTTCGGGGCCCAAATCGAGGTCCAAGACGGCTCCATATCAAAAATTGGTCAACATGAAATTTGTTCGTCTCGCCGAGATCTACAACTTTTGTGTTGATCACTTTTCGATTTGGGATCATCTTGACCCCCAAAATGACTGCTGTTGGGTGGAGGTATATGCAAACCTTCGCCATCATTGTTTGCGGATATAAAAAAATAAAACCCTAAAAAACTACTTAACCCGGTTTGCGGATAGCGGGTGGAGGTTTGCGTATATCAATTCCCAAAAAAATTAGGTGCGTAATAGGGACCTTTTTAATAGGTGCGCCTGCAAATTTAGCAGTTTGATTTTTGTTTGGGAATTGGGAGGGTCCAGATCATTTGCAAAAAAAATACAACGGTATTTTCCGAATACTGTCCTATCTTGAAGCTAATTTGGACAGTTGGAATCAATATTACAGGATCAAATTTGTTCACATACGAAAAAATAAGTCTGGATACCCAATGGAAATTTCACGGTCTAGGAATCTACACCAACACTAAAGTTATTTAAGGAGTGAAAGAGTTATGTTAAATGCAAATCAAATGGGACGAGGTGTAGAGGGATAAAAAAAACTTCAAATTGTTTTTAGGTCAAACTGTTGAATTGAATTCTCTAATCGGAGTTCATTAGTTTGGGAGGAATTGAAGATCTGAAATTTGAATTAGATGTCATTTTCAATTATATTAAGATTTCAATTCTAATTCTGAAGTCTCAATTTCACTCCACCGATACTAGGTGCAACCCAATGGAAATCTCAATATGTGTTAGCAATGAGAAGAGATGTGTTATTAACAATGTTATATATAACTCCGCCCATATAGCCAGCCACGATAGTACTCCGATCGTGACTATGCCCGGGGGGCCCGGGTGCGTGCGCAATAGTACTTTGGTCACGGCATTTCCCCGGCACGATGCTTTCGTTGCTTGCAAGTCCCTGAGCTCCCACATGTTACTCATTTTTTCTTGTGCACAAGGTTTTGTGAAAGACGGGGGTGAACACATTTTTATTGTTGGTAAGAGTGTTTTTATGAGGGCACATTTTTAAAATTTAAGAAAATATAAAGGAATTGAAAATTTGGTAATAAAAAGGAATAAAATTGAAAAATTTTAATGTTTCATCAAAAGATATTTTTACTTTTTAATATAACGAGTGACAGGCACGGGCTCCGTCCCTACAGCCAATCACGGCAGTACCCCGATCATGATAAGCACACTATTAATTAACTAATGTAGAAATAATCATACAACATTTTTTATATTTGTTAAAAAAAATCGTCATTAACAAATCATTAATTTTGAAGATCAAAATGATGATTTTCATCATTAACTTTTACATCAATTTTAATAAGATTGACATGTCTAATGACAATATATCATGATAGGTATAGGAGTTTTACTAAAAACTTCAATTTTATAGATTTTTCGTCATTACTTTTAAGGGTTATATATCGGGACCTCCCATCAAAGTTTGAATAATTACAGCTTGCACCACTCTACTTTCGAAATTATATTTAACCCCTTCAATGTTTATATTTCAAAACATATGTGCCCAAAAAGTCCCCTTTGAAGATTTACTTCAATGGAGTACTTTTGTGGGTGAATGTTATGAAATGTAAACATTGATGAGAGGTTGTTGTCATTTCAAAAGTTAGAGGAGTGCAAGCTTTAATTACGCAAACTTCAAGGGGAGGTCCCGGTAAATAACTGGGGTCCGTTCGGCGTGCGGGTATTGAATTTTTGGAATTTGCTTTGATCAGGAACAAATATATGCAGTTATTGGTTTTGTGCAGAAAACAAATTCTGTTGTTTAGCTGCATTATGGTATTCAGTGAACAGAATTGACATTAATACATAAATGTTCGGTTGCGCAAAAGAATTCATTTTCTGAAATTGTAATTTTTAGAAATTAATTTTTTTTTAAATAATGGACTGAAAATAACTAAAACGGTTATGAAAAAAAGATCTATGAAATTGAAATTGAAGCATGTACAGAAAATCATAGAACTCCCCTAATCTGCGTATATGAAAAAAGGATCTAATACAACTACAGCTGAAAAGAAATGATAGACTGGACTTCTACAACGAAGATGGACTGAAAATGAATTCAAAGAAGATGTATTGAACTTCTATACAACTACAACTGCTAAATCAGAAGCCCTACCATACAGATTGGGGGAAAAATTGAAGCAGGGAGAAAATTAAAAAAAAGGAAAAAACGGCAAAAAACAAGAATCGATGAACAAATCCATAGGAAAAACAGTGGATCTGTCAATCTGAAGCTCTATCATACATATCGGGAAAAAAGATGAAGCAAAGGATGGAGTTACGTCTGCTGATCGTCTGCTGATCTGAGAAGATGAAAGTAAAGGAAGACATGCTCTGAGAAGTAGAAGCAGTCTGGGGGTGAGACAACGGAGATCGGGAAGAAGAAGGCGCTGCAATTGATCGGGAAGAAGAAGGCGCTGCGATCGATGGGAAGAAGAAGGCGTTGCGATCGATCGGGAAGAAGGCGTTGCGATCGATCGAGAAGAAGAAGTCGTTGTGATCGGAGGAAGAAGAAGTCGCTGCGATCGGAAGTAGAAGTCCTTGTGATCGGAGGAAGAAGAAGGCGCTGCTTGACAGACGGAAGAAGAAGGCGCTGCTATCGGACGCCGGGCTCGCAATCGGGCTGAATGAAAATCGCGAAAAACTGACCTCCGGAGGTAAGAATTCGGGTAGTGTGGTTTTAGGCAAATTCGAAAGCCGCCGGTTTTGCCATCAAAGCTATTTCCGTCCCGTGGAACACAGATTTTGGCTTTACTGTGACCCAAATTCCAATTCCAAAAAGCCATTTTCGTCCCGCCAAACGAACCCTTATTTTTAATTTGCGGAGCGAGTGTAATTATTTAAATAAACAATGTTTTTTTTAAAATAAATTATAATATATGTTCAAACTATGAATTTGTTCATGATCTTCAACAACTTTATGAAATTAGTTCTTTTTTTTGCATGATTTTAGTACAACTTTAATAACTTTTTAATTTTGGTCCATTCCGGTTTGCACTCTTAACTTATCAAAGGGAAAAATTCCCGAGCTCTCGCAGAATTATGTCATAGAGGATATTTTTGGGGATGAAAAGAATCTACAGAGACTACGGGTAGCCGTATGTGGGAGGAATGATATCGGAAAAGTAGTTGATCATGAGAATCTCACAGAAGGAGGATCCTCTCGCATCATCACACAGAAAAATGCATCCCTCCTATTCGCCATTGGCGATTTGAATTTGTCGAAATTGGAGTTAAGGAGAACCTTCCTACTCAAAACCCGTGCGTAGTACTTCATCTTCAACGCCAATTCTTCCAGCATATCCTCATGCAGAAATAGAGCAATTTTGTGGTTCACCACCTGGAAGAATCCAAACGCCTCCGACAACCGCCTCACGAACTCCACCACTGCCTCTCGACCCAAGACGATGCCAAGGTTTGTTGGAATGATGTCGTGGATCGGAGACTGAGCTTGCGGAGGAAGGAAAGCCCTACACTATTTGGACATGAGCCCTGAGAGACAAAGGTGAGGCTGATGAGATTTTTTTCATTTGATAAGTTAACGGTGACGTAAGGGACCAAAAATTAAAGGTTATTAAAGTTGAGGGACTAAAATCAAGATAAAAAATAATATAAGTATTGATTTCATAAGTTATTAAAGTTCAGGAACCGAAATTCATAGGTTTGCCATGTTTCCCAAAAGGCAATTTTTCTTAATCAATATTGTAAATATATACAGACACTGAATATAGTGGTCGAGTACTACATCCCATTAAATAATTTGAATCGTTCAAATGAAATTAAATAATCTAGATAATTCATTGGTGAGAGATATTGTAATATCTAGCTTTGCTTGAAAATTAAGGTCATGAAATTATCGTTCATCTGATTTGGGAGAGATATTGTAATTTAAAACTCTTCATCATTAGTACTTTTTCATCAATCATTTTTGACATAATAGATTTTTTAATTATAATTTATTTTTAATCACCTTGGTGATAAAAGACGTTATTTGGAAAAAGTAATACGTCATTAATAATAATAAAATATATAACAAATACATATATGTGCATTTAAAAAAAATACATAATAAGGTTTGTAGAATAAAATAAGAATTTCTATCACGCATTTCACGCAATATAAGATCTAAAATTAATTAAACGAATCAACGACCAAAAGTACTTTCATGGTAGCCAAGTTTGATAAGGAAAGTTTCTCACTATGGAGCTTCAAGAAGGTTCCCCAAGGGTTTGGCGCGGTAATGGTGCATGAACATGAGGGGTTAAATTGTCATTCGTTAGGTGATCCACTTTTATGTTCAAACAGATAATATTTGTTAGGCGATCTTTAAACGTTTTAACTCACCTGTTTATAACCGCCGCCACCATGCCAAGCAGCAAGTCATTTTCTCTTGCCAAAGCAACCAATGACAAAAATAAATGTACGCCGCACAACAATTGCTCAATGATGCTGACCCAATTACATCACAATTTTTTAAAAAAAAATTAGTGCTTGGCCAGAGTGCATCATGTGAGACTATTTATTAGGTATTATTTGATACGTCATAGTCGTATCAAAAACAAACACAAACAAGAACTTAGATTGCAATAAAGAAAATACATATATAATCAGGAAGCAGACTCCCGCCAAGCCTCAAGGCACTTCCCACTTCAAGAGAGTCAAACAATTAATACACAAGCGACATCAAAATCTTCAACACTAGGACTCATTATATAAATGAAACCCCTCATTACAGGACAAAAGACATAAAAGACAATTTCATAACTAATTATGAAATATAAGATAATCCTTAAATATCTATGCCTCTCAGAGAGAGCTCACATGTAGTGAAGATCTTCGTCTACGCGTGTGTGGACGAGGCGCATACATATCTTTATTCCATGGCTGCAAACAATAATTCAAGCAAAGCAATTTCATTTTGCAAGATATCTGAACAACCTTGTAGAAATATCAACGGGCAGGTCAACAAGTAGCACCTCTTGAATTTTTCTCAACCCTCTTTGCCTCCAATTCTCTTTTTTTTTCTGTATGATTAATAAAATAAGAAAGTTATTGTAGACAAATCAAAGTTGGTTATATACAAACTAATATTTAAAGTTTTTTAGGTCCTTTAAAAATACTATACACAAACCATATAAAAACCTAAAAATAAGTTAGAACTCATTCTAACCCTAGCCGCCACCTTCGGCTATCCCGATTCCTCCCCTCCCTCGTTCTTGATGGCGACGACACATCTCGCCGACGATCCGACAGACAGCAGTCCCGACGACATTCCTCCTCCAGTCAACGAGACTTTAGCCCCGGTTCTTCCTTCGACGGCAGCCCCGATGTCATTCCTCCTCCATACGACTTTCCCGGTATTTACCCTAACTTCGTCTCCATCCTCTCGGACGACCATCGGTTGCTCTTTGAAACAATTTTGTTAGAGCTTTTGATTGCCGGTATTTTCCTCAGCTTTGGTCTCTCCCAATTCCTCTCCTCTCTCACTATTTTTTTTCTAGGGATTCAGTCTACCCCATTTTTTCACCACTTCATCAATTAAAAATCGGGAGATTTTGTTCTCAGAGATTTTAGTTTTTCTTAATTTTAGTTCCAGATCCCTCCACTACTGCAACAAATAACTAATTTCTTAATTAGAAATCGGGAGATTTTGCATCAATAGGAAATCGGTAGTTCCCGATCCCTCGTAATTTTAATTTTTCTTAATTGGAACAGAGATTTTGTTCATTTTGTTCTCAGAAATTTTGTTCTCAAATTTCTTAATTAGAAATTGTTAGAACAGAAGTTTTGTTCTCGGGTTGTTCTTAATTAGAACAGAAATTATTATAACAAATTTTGATCTCAGGTTGTTAATTAGAATTTTTTTTGCTATAATATGATATAAAATGTTTACAAAAAGACTTTTTAAATTGGTATGTATATAACAATTTTGTCTACGTATAACCGTCTTTTATTTGTATTGGTTTATATATATAGTAAAGATTTGTATATAGCCGCATCCGATTTGTCTATAACAACTCCCTAAAATAATAGAGCATGTAAATTTACATTCCTTAATGCAATGCAGCAATGCATAAGAGCATATCACATATGCCACGGTAGCTATTTGGAAACTCAATTGAAAATGGAGCGTAAAATCTGTGAACGCCACAGATGCTTCCACATTCCTGGCCGAAACAGTGCCAGATCGCCAAAAAAAATGGCATGATGCATTTGGATGGACGGAAGGCAAACTATTTGGGCCCCGACATTTATGTTTGCCGGAACGGAGAGGGAATGGTGCCCTAAACAAGACCCCGGCGAGACTTTCATTTCTTACATCTCCATTCTCACAGCTTCATTTATCACTATCACCGCTGAAATAAACGGAGCCTAAAAACAAGAACTCCATCATCTTTTCATCTTACCTAATTGTTGGAAGAAATTTTTACTTGTTAGTTCTTCTATGATTTCTCCCACCTCACACAAACTATAATAGTAAGAAATTCGTAGCGGTGAAACTAATAATACAACAGGATTAGCCAAAAAAATTATCTTATTAGATCTGAGATTTCACGTATAAAATTTAACAACTTGGTTTCAACTTGAAATGATAGATCTAATGAACGTGATTTGACACGTGCATGACAAGAACATCCCAGCCCTAAATGAAACTTGGTTAGAGGGAGAAATCAAAATATGAAAGAGGAATGATATAGGAAGAGAGGAGGCGATCTTCAACCCACCTTGGATTGGAGAGAAACAGTGGGGAGGTTTCAAAAAGCCTCCAGTTAAGCCAAAATATTTATTAACATACAGGAAATAGAAATTGGCTCGGCTAGGATAATAATAAGAAACATTATATGACATGAAATATTTTTATTCACTTCAAGCTTAAACAGAATTACAACCTTAGCCCTCATCTTTGCTAGGGCATGTGACCCATAGCAAACTAGTGCAAAATGACATAACAAATCCCTTTACCCTAGTTTTTCTATCCATTATAATAAGCCACTCATTTTAACTCAAGCGCAGAGCAACGCCCGTCCATAGAGAAATAGAAAATTGGTACAGAGAACATTCCATGTGCTTAAGCAATTTGTAGCTCGATGCATGCCAGAGTGTGTACAAGACCATGCATAGCTGCTGCTGTCGATTCTGTTAGCAGATACCTCTCTAATCATGGGATAAGAACATTAGACTGCGGTCAAGTAAATCCTAAGTTATCTTTGTCTTTTGGAGAAGTAATGAACCGAGATTTTTTGGGTAAACAGACGCTGATATGGAAGGTGACCTACAGGAGATGTACTTCAGGTTACGTGATGATACTTGTAGAAGTTATTTCTTGGCACCAAGACGTACATCGGGTTATGTTACTGATGTAACCCAAGGTGGGGGTGTAGTTTTAAAGCAAAGAAAAATTCGATCTATTTAAAATTAAAGCGGCGCGAGAGGCTTTCCCGGTCAATCTCTAACCTAGGGCTGTAGTTTGTGAAATAAAATATTACGACCTTTTAAAATTAATGTGGCGCGAAGGATATTTGGGGGCTATTTTCTAACGAAATAAACGACCTAGGCGTCTCAAACAATATTAATGCTACCGCACGATTATAGCGACGTCATGAGGCATAATTCCACAGGCACATAAATTAGGTGGTCACAACAGCTCGTAGGAGAATACAATAATTAGGCGATGAAGTTAGTTAGGGCAAGCTCTTTTAATTTCCTATTCAATTAAATGGTGGCACAATAAAATAGACGTGGATTGAGAGCACGAGAATGACGAGGTATACCATGGGGGAGTAGCAACAATGAGATCAGGGCTGCCTGGACTGTGGACTGCTGGCTGGAACAACTCATTGGAGACGGAGTTGGATTTGTAGGACGCAGTGGTGGTTGGACTGGAGAAACAGGCCACCGAGAAGTGGGTAAAACCCAAGAGGACGCCTGGATCCGCCCGAGGAGAGCACAGGGGAGGTGGCGTCGCCCAAGGAGTTCTCCGGAGAGCTCGTCGGCGGCAGGGAATGGCTCCGCAGGTGACGTCGTCGATGAAGAGGGGCCCTGGAAGTTGCAGCGAGCTGGCCGAACAAGAAACCGCACGGGATCGTTGAGAGGAGGAGGAGGAGGACCTCGGCGGAGCAACCAGGGGCGGCGCTGCTAGCAGTCGAGGGAGGGGATGGTGGCGTGGGCTTCCGTCGGGGAGGAATCGCATAGGAATCGCGGCTCGGGCTTGCAACGCTGGAAGAAGAACCAAACGAAACCAACAAGGGTCGTTCAGTTCAATTTTCCAGCCGGTTCTTTTACAAAGAGGAGGGGGGCTTTTATAACCTAAATTTAGGGTTATAAAATGGCTAATGGCAAATGTCACATACAATGGCAGATTATTAAAGGAAGAAGGGGAGGGAAAATTCTACGGTGGGGACAGCTGTAGGCTTAGAGAAAGATTTTAATTAAAATAGTTAACTGATTCAAGCTTGCCCTAAACTAATCTATCCCCTAAATTATCGGACCTATGCATTTAGGGACTCGCTGGCCGATCACACCAACAAGCCAAATAAAACTTGCGCGAAAGCGTGCGCGATATATAATTACATCAAAAGCGCTAATACGTGCGCGATATAACTAGACACTACACAAAAATTCAAAATTGCGCAAAAACGTGTGCTCCAATATTAAAAGACACGTGCAATAAAAATAATAAAAACGAAGCGACGCGGGTTGCATCAATTCTCCCGGGATTGAAAGAGCTCGACCCCGACGAGACGCGATGTAACTTGCAAGTAAAGAGTCCACGCGTCGATCAAAGAGATGTTGCATATTGTCCTGCTGATGTCATGGCTGTGACCCAAAACCTGCAAGTAACCTCCCATCCCAAAAGTCCACAATCCATTAGTCAAAATTTCATGTCAAATATTTAAATAAACAGTAATTTTTAGAGCTTTCAGAGGATGACAGAAGCGGTGTGTGGGGAAAATATGTGGCAGTAGGGAGAACAGGAAGCAAGTGGAAAAAGCCCGTGGAATCAGTAACTCATAATGCAGCATACTCTCGTCCGATAGACACCTACGAACGTCAGCTAAACCAGGATCGCCTATAGTCATGATTTCACTAGATGAACTTCCGCTCGAGTCACAAAATTTTAAACAGATCCCAAATTTGGCGTGTAAAACTTTCCATAAAAATCCTTTGAAGCGGGTGTCCCGATGGGGAGTAAACAATCAAAGTATTGTCTCGACTCCCTCAAGACTGCAAAACCTAGAAGTGTCAGGACGCAAACAGCAGTGGTGTGGTGGTGTGACATGTTGTCCTATATCCATAAAGAAGTGATGCAAACAAAACTCGTGCTCGCCAAAAACGAAATCAATATAGGGTGGTGGCTCGAGGGCCACAGGTGAGGGACCACCAAACACAGTGTCCGTGAGCTCAAGGGTTTGTGGCGGTAGTGTGCCAAGAAAGTCAGGACACAAGACGCACGAGTTTGTGTCACCCAAGATGAGGGTCTCATCACTAATCAACTCCACTGGGAGAAGAGAAAGCGATGATCTGTCATCCGAGGTGAGTGACACATCACTAGTAAGTCCTCCCTGGAGTGGGGCCTCAGGAAACAACTCGGCGACTGAAGGATGTGAGTCAGTCGGGGAAAGCGGACACACTATGTCAATCGGGAGGAAGGAATGAGGAGGAAAGAACTCATCTTCCTGGCGCAAGGGCTCGGGAAGAATGACCTCGATCGAAGGGGGTGCTAAAGCGGGGACAGGTGGAGGTGCGACTTCAGTCGGGGTGGTAAAAATAGGTAAAAGTCCTTCCTGAAGCAGGGGGTCGGGAAGAACATCCTCGACTAAAGGGAGTGCTGTAGTGGAGACACATGAAGTCACGACATCAGTCGAGGTGATAAGTATAGGATGAAAATTTTCTTCCGGGAGCAGGGGCTCCGGAAGAATCTCCTCGACTGAAGTGAGCGTCACAGTGGGGGTGGGTGGAGCTAAAGTGCTCGTCGTGAAACTGAGGAGATGTGGAGGACGAACGAAACACCTAACCTCGGGTTCCACTACGTGATATGAAGTGGGAAGATATGCAGGAGCAGCATAATACATGCGCGTTGTCCCCTCCAGGTTGCGAACAGAGGTGCACAACCCACGCAAATTCTGTCGGACGTCAGCAGTGACGCTCTCAACATCCTTCATCAAAGCTCTAATACGCGCATCTAAATCACTCATCTTTTTTTTTAACGAAAACAGAAAAATTCTAAACCTAGAATTGGAAAGCGACTAGCGCTCAGCTATCCCACGATAGGAATGAGATATCCCAGCAGCCACACCAAACTGATGTGACCCAAGGTGGGGGTGTAGTTTTAAAGCAAAGAAAAATTCGATCTATTTAAAATTAAAGTGGCGCGAGAGGCTTTCCCGGTCAATGTCTAACCTATGGCTGTAGTTTGTGAAATAAAATATTGCGACCTTTTAAAATTAATGCGGCGCGAAGGATATTTGGGGGCTATTTTCTAACGAAATAAACGACCTAGGCGTCTCAAACAATCGCAATGCTACCGCACGTTCCACAGGCACATAAATTAGGTGGTGACAACAGCTCCTAGGAGAATACGATAATTAGGCGATGAAGTTAGTTAGGGCGAGCTCTTTTAATTTCCGATTCATTTAAATGCCGGCACAATAAAATAGACGTGGATTGAGAGCAATAGAATGACGAGCTATACCATGGGGGAGTAGCAACAATGAAATCAGGGCTGCCTGGACTGTGGACTGCTGGCTGGAACAACTCGCTGGAGACGGAGTTAGATTTGTGTTAGAATAACCCTTGTATTGGGCCCATGTATTGTTGGCCCATTTATGCTTCTTCTTCTTTAGTCCCACATCTTGTATAGGATTTGTTTCCTCTTTTTCTCTCCTATATATTTGTATACTCTCTTTGTATTTAGATACTCAATCAATATACATAAGTTTCTGGCCATTTCTACATGGTATCAGAGGGAGGTTCCGACTCTCGCGGTTTGCCGACGTCTGACCGCACTGTGTAAACTCTCTCGCGGTCTTCCTCCCGCGGCTTGTTTTTCGCGGCCTGTTTTTTTCTAGCCGCGCTTCCTCGCGGCCTGCACTCTCAGTCCGCCTCCTTCTGCCCTTGTTTTCTCTCCGTGGATCCACCTTCACTCTCCCCCCCCCCTCCTGCTTTTATAGCCTTTCCTCTCACCGTGGGACCATCTTCTTACCTGTCCGCTGCGGCCTTTCTCCTAGTTGCGGCCTCTCGCCCGTCCGCTCCTGCGCTCTTTGCGTGTTCGCGGCCTATCTTGTCTGCGGCCTCTCTTCTGTCCGCCGCAGCCTTTCTTCTCGCCGCGGCCTCCTTCTCTGTCCGCTGCTCAGATCTGCCTGACCGTGCGGGCTGTCTCCTTCTCGCCTGCATCTTGGTCGCGATCTCCTGCCTTCTCCTGGTCGCGCGACTTGTCTCAGTCCGACGCGACTTGTCTCAGTCCGGCGCGACTTGTCTCAGTCCGGCGCGGCCTGTCTCAGTCCGGCGCGTACGATCTGCCTGACCGTGCGGGCTGTCTCCTTCCCGCCTGCATCTTGGTCGCGATCTCCTACCGTCTCCTGGTCGCCCGACTTGTCTCAGTCCAGCGCAGCTTGCCTCAGTCCACCCGGCTTTTCTTTATCCGCGGCTTTCCTCCTTAGTCGTCTACGGGCTGCGGCATGTCTCCATGACTTCCTCTGGTACTTCTCCCAGCTCAGCGGCCAGCCCGCCCCCTGTCCATCCGGCCTGTCCTCCAGACCGCCCGGCCTGTTCTGTCAAACTCCGTGACGAGCTCTGGATCACTACTATCTCTCTTTCTGGCAAGAAGAACTTTATTCCTTGGGTACATTCTGTTCGGCGGGTTCTCCAGGCTAAGGGCCTTCTCCCGCACCTTACTCAGGCACCTCCTTCTACACCTACGGATGATTGGCTTCGTAATGACGGTCATGTTCAGACTTGGATTCTGAACTCCTTGCATGGTGAGCCCTATCAAATGGCTATGTACCATGACACCGCCAAGACTATGTGGGATGAGCTTCATTCCTTGTATTCTGGCCGCGATAGCCTCCAGCATCTTTATGACATCCTCACTGATCTCTTCACTCTCGACACTGGCGGCGCCTCAGATATGACCTCGTTTGTCGCTCGGGCTAAAACGCTTGCTGAAGCCTGGATCCAGCACCAGCCGCAAACCACTGATCTTGCTGCCAGCGGGCTCAGAAGGAAGCTGCTTGCATTGCCATCCTTATGGCTCGACTTCCTTCTCATCTTCACAGTCTTCGTGCTCAGGTCCTGGCCGCTCCTACTACGCCCTCTTTTTCGGATGTCTGCTCCATGCTTCTCCGGGTCTCGCCTCCTCCAGATCTTCCAGCTCCTTCTCCACCGGCTCTCCTTCAGCATGCCCCTCCGCTCTTACCCTCTCCTCCCCCTTCTACTCGGGGGGGCCGGTCGGGCTCGCGGGGCCGTGGCCGTGGCGGTCGTGGCCGGCCAAAGTGCTCCTTCTGCGGAAAGGATGGCCACCTTGAGGCGACTTGTTACAAGAAACTCGGCTACCCCCCTCGCCCGATGGCTTCTGCCGTTACTGACGCTCCTCCGGATCTCGAGACCGTCCGTCTTCAGCTCCAGCATCTCCAGGGGCTGCTCAACCCCCCCTCGGCCTCCGTCGCCTCCGTCTCCCACACAGGTACTGTTTGTCTCTCCCACAGCCCGGGTTGGATTATGGACTCTGGCGCTACTCATCACATCACTTCGCAACGGCCTGCCGAGTACTCGGGTTCTCCTTATCCAAAGTCCATCACCGTGGCCAATGAGGCGCTGGTTCCTGTCTCCGGCTCGGCCGATCTTTCTATCCACCCATCCCTCCCTCTTCGCTCGGCTCTTCATGTTCCGAGTTCCCCTTTTAACTTACTCTCTGTTGGGCATCTTACGAATGACTTGGATTGTTCTGTTATATTCACTTCCTCTTCTTTTGTTACACAGGATCGGCGAACGCGGACTACCATTGGTAAAGGTCAGCTGCGGAATGGGCTCTACCTTCTCGATGCCTCTCTGATCGCTCTGTCTTCCGTCTCCTCCACTGTCTGGCATCGCCGCCTTGGTCATGCCCCTCTGCCAGTTCTCCAGCGGGCTCTTTCAGACCTTTCTTTTACTTCTTTTCAGTGTGATTCATGTATTCTCGGCAAACAGCCACGTTCTTCGTTTCCTTCGCATTGTACTAGGAGTCCGGCTCCTTTTGATCTTGTTCATTCGGATATTTGGGGACCCTTACGGATTCCTAGTATATGTGGTTATCGTTATTTTCTCACCTTTATTGATGATCATTCACGGACCACGTGGCTCTACTTACTTCGCGAACGCTCCGAGCTTCCCCGGGTGTTTCGGGCATTTATCCTCGAGACCCGGACACAATTCAATACCACCCTCAAAACTCTCCGTACTGATAACGCTCGTGAATACACAGGCCACGACTTTACCGCCTTATGTTCGGAATACGGGATTCTCCATCAAACCTCTTGTGTGTATACCCCGCAACAAAATGGGGTTGCCGAACGCAAGAACCGTCATTTATTGGATGTTGTCCGCTCCCTCATGATCCAAATGCATGTTCCTAAAGCCTACTGGAACTTTGCGGTCTCCACTGCCTGCTTTCTCATCAATCGCCTCCCTTCCTCTGTCTTCAATTATGCGACTCCCTTTAGCATATTGTTTCCCTCCACTCCGACTTTCCCTCTCTCGCCCCGTATCTTCGGAAGCACCTGCTATGTCCACTGCCTCGGGCCCTCCTACGATAAATTGGACCCCCGGGCGGCGAAACACATCTTTGTTGGCCACTCTCACACCCAGAAGGGCTATGTTTGTTACTCACCCGCTACCGGCAAGGTCACTGTCTCTGCTGACGTTACCTTCCGGGAAGACGAACTCTTCTTTCCTGCTCCCTCCCCTACTACTCCACCACCGCCTCCTCTCCCGCCGTCCTTCCCTCGTCTCGTTATTCCTGCTACTCCACCACCCCCGCTCTCTCCTCCCCCCGCTCCTTCTCCCACCAAACCGCCCGTTATCCGGGTCTACACTCGTCGCCCTCCCAGTTCCGTTGCCCCTCTGTCGCCGACCTCTGTCATGGACACTTCGCGTCCCTCTGATCAGGTAACGCCCTCCACTGCCCATCCTCTGGAGGCCTACGTCTCTCTTCATCGCCTTTCTCCACCTCTGCACACTTTTGCTACTTCTCTCTCTTCGGTTTCTGTTCTTAACTCCGTACAGGAGGCGCTTCAACATCCGGGCTGGCGGGCAGCCATGGAAGAGGAGATGTCTGCTCTCTGGGCTAACCAGACCTGGTCCGTTGTCACCCTCCCTCCGGGTCAGAAACCGGTCGGGTGCAAGTGGATCTTTGTCATCAAACATGCTGCTGATGGGACGATCGACCGTCTGAAGGCTCGCCTTGTCGCTCGCGGCTTCACTCAACAACAGGGGCTCGACTATGAGGAAACATTTTCTTCGGTCGCCAAGCTCAATACCGTTCGGGTCCTCCTCTCTGTCGTTGTTCATCGACGGTGGCCTCTCTTTCAGCCTGATGTTAAGAATGCTTTCTTAAATGGGGATCTCCAGGAGACGGTCTACATGCAACAACCGCTCGGGTTTGAGACCACGGGGGAGTCTCAGGTTTGCCGCCTTCGCAAGGCTCTGTATGGTCTCAAACAATCTCCATGGGCCTGGTTTGAGAAATTCAGTAGAGTACTTCGAGCTGTCGGCTTTAGCCGAAGCTCGGCTGACTTCTCACTCTTCACTCGTCACCGACCATCAGGGACGGTCCTTCTATTAGTATATGTTGATGACATCATCATCACGGGAGATGACTCACAAGGGATACATGCCGTCAAAGCACATCTGAACTCGGTTTTTCAGACAAAGGACCTGGGGACTCTGCGATATTTTCTGGGTCTTGAGGTTGCCAGGCGACCGGACGGCCTTATTCTATCTCAACGGAAATACTGTATTGATCTTCTTCATGATGCTGGTCTCTTAGGGTGTAAGCCATGTGATACCCCCATGGATGTAAACCACAAGCTGTGTGCTCAGGCTTCTGACTCGGATCTTCTTCTCCAGAACCCTGAATATTATCGACGACTTGTTGGAAAGTTGATCTATCTTACTGTTACCAGACCAGATATTTCCTTTGCTGTTGGTCTTGTCAGTCGATACATGCACTCTCCTCGCAAGTCTCATCTTCTGGCAGTTGAACGCATTCTGAGGTACTTAAAAACAGCCCCGGGTCAAGGACTTGTGTACCGGACTTCCTCGTCTGCTCCTACCTTAGTGGCATACTCTGATGCGGACTATGCGGGCTCTCTTGATGACCGGCGGTCTACTAGTGGTTTCTGCACCGAGCAATAGTGGTTACTGCTGGCGATAGCTCCCAGGGATCTAAATTGTTGAACTTGAACATTGTGGACTCAAGAGAGGTGTTCATCTCTTGTAGCTGTGAACTCAAAGAGTGGGAATAACTCCCCTTTCGTAGCATATGGATTGGTATTGGAGTTTCTCACCTAGTCACCCATGACTCGAGGGTCGGATTATGCCCTTGTAGTTGATGACTCGGGATCTCTCCCGTAGATGGTTGAGTGGTACAGTAGGATGTTTAATAGTTGAATTATTGTGATAGGCTTTTTGTTTATAGATTGTTCTCTTGTTTACGGCTTCATACTTGCTCTTCTTTGTTTTATATTATATATATTTTGTGAAGTACTGGCTTGTAGGGTGTTGTAGCTCCCCAGGGTCCGCTAGGACAGACGGGAGGAGTGGTGTTGTTACCTAGTTACGGTCGGTTTGTAGTTGACCCTTTGTTGGATCGTTGTTGTCGTGTTGGATGCAGGGCATGGTAAGGAGGCGGAGGGCACTAAAGTCACCCAGGAGTTGTACCCATGCTCTGTTTTCCTGCTTAGTATTGTCTAGATGTTTTGTAGGCCAGTAAGCCAGTTGTGGGTGTTTGTACCCTTTTATTTTATCTAGACTTTTTGACTCTTTTTTAGAGCATGTAGGCCTTTAGTCCATGGACCTTCCCATTTGTTTTAGTTGTGAACATTCTCTGGTGTTTTGCTTTTAGCTTATCCGATGTGCACTCTTTTGATTTACTCTTACTAGTTGTGTATTTTTATATTATTTTATAGTAGTCTGTCGGTCATAATTCTATGAAGTGGGGCCTGGCTGAACCCATGTCATGGGGTAATTGCAGGTAGGGTGTTACATTTATTCTCTCGAATCTAAGTCTAAAATCCATGGACTGTGGTAAATTGGACTTTGATTCAAATCTAAAATGTTGTTTCATCTCCTCAAAAACATGCATCCACCACTGCTTCCCCAAGCATATAATGTATGATTTAAATTTAGTTCGGGATGAGATTATATGGTTCATGGCAACTTCAATTCTCTCCCAGTAACCCCACGCTCACACATCACACCGAAGGCATTACTCATCAAGTACTCGGTATCAACTTTTGACAAGACTTTTCAATCAATAACTAACAATTGAAACAAGCTCTTAAGAAGAACATGTCAGTTTAAGAGAATCAATATGGTGTCACATCAAGATCTAAAATGAGGGCGGCCTTTTAAAATTACTCCAAAAAAGTTAATGCAAAAACAATCTGCATATGGTCTTAATTAATCTTCAAAAAGACTTACTATTTGGAATAACTGATTCATTTAGTGGATATATAAGAAGCAATGTGACGCAAAAAAGGGCCTATGTGAAAATGGCGGTGCCAACACGATAATTCAAACATACGTGAATGTGCGGAATAAATGCAATCAAGCTCAAACTAAATGATGCATGCATGTTATAATTATTCTGGAGTACAATCTTAGCAAGTCAAGTTATATAGGCATTAGCAAATTTATACAATGTGAATTTTGAATTTTCGCGGCACAAGCAAATAATCATGTTCGTTCTCATAAGTTGCTTCTCACTACAACTTGTACAAATAATTTTTATAGGTTTTAAAAGAAAATGCAAACAACTATGCAACGAGCCAAATTCACAAACAGATATGAACTGTTTTTCAATATTCAATAATAAAGCAATTAAAACACAATACAATAATACCTCACAAAGCAAAAAGAATCCAGTAGAGGACTGGTGAAATCAGATTGGTGCGGCGTCCGTAATTGTAATGGTTGATGGAATCGGGTTATGCAGGTTGTTTGGTTAGTGAAAATGAGGGTTACTTGCATTGTTTAGGTTGCAAGAAAATTAACAGGGCTGCTAGACAGGACAATGGAAGGGCAAATTATAAATTTATAATTTGGGTTATTTGCTGGAGGATAGACATGCAGAAGGGCCGCTAGGTACCGGAGGCGTCGAAGGAGGTCGGGGCCACTATTTGTGGGCTGTTGGAGGATTCACGACAGGGGAATGGGGTGGGTGGAAGAGATGTGGTGGAAGAACAAAGACAGGAGGCTACTTGCGACTTGCTGGAGGGGCCTCGACGGGGAACGATGGAGGACGGAGGGCTACAGGGGGGTGTGGCTTGCGATGTGGTGAGGGGGAGGGCCGAACGACAAGGGCTTTGTCGGAGGCGGGAGCGGATGAAAATGGCGAAGCAGTCGTAGAAGCGATCGCTGAAGGTAGTGATCATGGCATCTGAAATCGGCAGGGAAGAGCAAAGGTCGGGATGCACTGTGTGTGGGTGAACTGTGTGGTTACAATAAGAATGCAGGGAATCGTGGGATGTGGAGGGAGTGTTCACGGAACAGTGGGTAAAATAATTTAAAAAAACAGATAAATGAACTGAGGCCTCGCACCCCGAGCCCGCGGCGTCGCACCACGGATGACTACTGGTCTGAAATCTCTCACAAATCAACAATACCTGAAAATGAGAACACCCGCCCCTATTTATAATGAGGGGGCGGATAAGCACCCGGCGTAACGGCTATGATCGTCTGTTACGCCCGGCGTCCCAAAACACTAAATACATGATTATAAAATAAAATAAAATACATATAAAATGAAAAACCATGCTCTGGCTACGCTCGCGGTGGCGATCTAATCAATGCATCTCCGCCAAATATGCAAAAACGGATCCCTCTAAGGAGTGGTCCGATCACCACCATCGAACACAATCATGCAGCTGATCCTCATCAATTCCCCTTGACTGAAAAACACTAATCTCTGAGGAATGAAGATGAATGAGTTGTAGTCAAAGATCGGGGGGAAGTCATTAAACTCTGTCGCCAATATCCAAGCATCAACAAAGATGAAGTGTTCACTCAAGTGCACCAAATAACGAAAAAGACCGTCTGTAGTGGTGGTGCACTCGTCCATCATAATATCACTAAGGCTCTCAGCACTCACATATCAATCTATCATACTCGTGGATCCAGAAAACCCGGTGGAATCATAGGAAGTGCGGGCAAGTCTGCGGGTGAACGCCCAAGGTGAATAGAGGAAGTGTCAAACTGTAACTGAGAGGGTGTCAGAACTCAGAAGAGGCTCAAGGTATGGGTCTCTATGCCCGAGAGGCTCAAAGTAATGCGTCAAATCTTTCGCATTAAATACGGAATGAATACCCATATCTGCAGGGAAATCGATCTCGAAGGCATTTATCTCAACTTTCTTTATAACCCTATAAGAACTCATTAGCTTAAGTTGTAGTTTAGTGGCGACTCCTTTTGGGAGTCACTCCTTGCAAAATCCGACCATGACATGAGCACACACCCGAAAATGTTGTTCATGTTCGTGCGTATCTGTCCATATCTTATATAATTCAATATTGTTAGCAGCTTTCTTCCGGATTAATTTATGTACTTCATGCAAAATGATGCAAAACACACAACATATATGAATCATGCAACACATATGAACCATGTACTAAAAATAAATGAACAGACAACAAATGCAAAAGATGAACTATTAACATGACCAACTCAGTAAACCGGAGATTTTAGGTACTATAAGAAACTCCTAAGATAGGTATAGAATCAGAAGGTTCAGAAGGTGGGTCATAGAAAAATTCGTCACGAACAAGATGAACACTCCAATGAACATCAGAGACATCAGTAATAAGATGTGTCAATTTAGTGTATGAACTGTCTCTGCAAGTGCGGGTGGTAAGATATAAGATCAACGAGTCAGTGAGCGCACTCTCAAACTCGATTGTGCTACTGATGATATAAATATCCCAAATGAGCAGTGATCCAACACGTGGCTCATCAGGGGATTCATCGGGAGAAGTATAATAATATTCGTCGTAAATGCAAAGAGTATGAACGTAGGTCCCCAAAATATCTAGAGTGCCATATAGACGATGATGCAAGTGAAGCGTAATAAACATAACATTTTCACTAAGGAAGTGTGACGCATCAGGGGGATCACCATGAGATACCTATGTAAATTTATCGTGAATGTGATGACCTAAAAGGAAGTGTGGGATAAGGACACAAGAATGTAACAAGAAGGTCGACGGAACGTCTCCAAGGAGAAAGAACTCATGTGGCTCTCCAAAAGTCTCAACAGGGGATTCATCAAAGAGTTTTTCATAGATGGATGATCATTAAGATGCGTAGCATCGATAATAAGAGTGTCCTTATCCTCAAGATGGGAAGAGAACAACTACAAAATCAAAACTATGTTCTCGACCCTCACTTGGGATATGCCTCGCCACGATAATATAGGGAGGTTCAGGCGAACATGCATGCAAGGGCGAGTCAATGATCGGAGCAGGGGTAGGGAAAGAACACATCACCATAGGTTCACTAAGTCGCTCAAGCTCGCTCTCAGTAGGGGTCTTAGGGGATGAGTCAAAATCAAAGGATGGATCACTCATCGGACTGCTCATAATGAAGCGCAAGATGGAATGTCTGTTAAGAGACTCAGAGTAGTGATAGGTTAACTTAGCAAGTATCTCAGATCGAAGCCCAGACTGAAATCGGGAAGCGGTCATAACTAGCTCCTCTCGGATGTTGCTACTACCAACTCATCAAAATATTCCATATACTCGGTGACAGATGCGGATCCCTGCTGAAGGGAGAATAACTGCTCGCGTAGGCAACTCCGATAGGAAGCAGGTAAATACCACTGACATAAAATAATAAAATATATTTCATCTCCACCCAACTAGTGATGCGGTGAAGACGTTCTCGCTCATGGGTCCTCTCAATGCTAAGCCAATATGTCATTGCATAATTTAGCAATCTAAGTTTCACGAATTTTATGGGGCGTTCACCGAATAACTCCAAATGATTGAGGTAATATTTCATGTTCACGAGCCAATAACTAAAGGACGCGGGGCTCGATGAGTCGTCAAACTAAGGGGCAACAGTACGAAACTGACACTCGAGATCTCTCTCAAAACAATGATCCTCATAATAATCATCCCTAAGGCAATCGAATTGTGTTGAATGATCAATGGTCTGCTCGTGTGCAGGGATATCTCATCTCTAGCATAGTGGGCTCGTGTTGGTGGATCAACACGATCTTTGGAAGTGGTGTGCAGCGATCAAGAAAAATCACCGTAGTAATGCGAGGATCTTCCTGAAGGGGCGCTATAGGAGCGGGTGTAAATAGACTCAGGATCCACCAAATAGAGGATCAGTGTCGTGACGACCACTATGATAATACATTGGGTGGCATAACATTTAATCCCGCGTATTTTAAAGTAAGTCCTAACCTGGGATCTAATACCAAATTAACGCAGGACGGGCCTATGTGAAAATGACAGTGTTGGCGCACTAATGCAAATCTACGTAAATGTGCGGAATAAATGCGATCAAACTCAAACTAAATGATGTGTGCATGTTATAATTATTCTGGGGTACAATCTTAGCAAGTCATATTATATAGGCGTTAGCAAATTTACACAATGTGGATTTTGAATTTTTGAGGCACAAGCAAATAATCACGTTTGTTCTCAGAAGTGGTTCTTTCCACTACAACTTGCACGAATAATTTTATAGGTTTTAAAAGAAAATGCAAAGAACTACGCAACGAGCCAAATTCACAAATAGATATGAAGTGTTTTCCAATATTTAATAATGAAGCAATTAAAACACAATACAATAATACCTCACAAAGCAAGAAGAATCCAGTAGCGGACTGGTGAAATCGAATTGGTGCGGCGTCTGGAATTGTAATGGCTGTTGGAATCGGGTTGTGTTGGTTGTTTGGTTAGTGGAAATTAGGATTACTTGCATTGTTTAGGTTGCAGGAAAATCAACAGGGCTGGTAGACAAGATAATGGAAGGACAAATTATGAATTAAAAAGTTATAATTTGGGTTATTTGCTAGAGGATCGAAATGCGGAAGGGTCGTTGGGTACAGGAGGCGTTGAAGGAGGTCAGGTCACTGTTTGCGGGCTGCTAGAGGATTCACGACAGTGGAACAGATGGGAGGAAGAGATGAGGTGGAAGAACGAGGACAGGAGGCTGCTTGTGGCTTGCTGGAGGGGCCTCGACGGGGAACGATGAAGTACGGAGGGCTACAAGGGGGGCGTGGCTTGTGATATGGTGAGGGGGAGGGCCAAACGACAAGGGCTTTGTCGGAGGCGTGACGATGGTTTCCCGTCGATTCCTATATGCAGTTTCGTAGAGAGAGAGAGTGCATGAGGCTATCAATTAGGGACGAAATAATGTCGGTTGTAGGCGAGGATAGGTAGGGGAAGAGGCGGGAGTGGACGAAAATGGTGAAGACAGTCGTAGAAGTGATCGATGAAGGTAGGGATCACGACATCTGGAATCAGCAGAGAGGAGGAACAGTCGGGATGCACTGTACATGGGTGAATTGTGCGGTTACAGTAAGAATGCAGGGAATCGTGGGATATGAAGGGGGTGTTCACGGGAACAGTGGGTAAAAATAATTAAAAAATTGATAAATGAACCGAGGCTTTGCACCCCGGGCTCGCAGCGTCGCACCACGGATGATTGCCGGTCTGGAATTTCTCACAAATCAACAATGCCTGAAAATGAGACCTATGTTATGATGCGCACTTGGAAGCCCATAACAACCTACCCCTAAATTATAACGAGAGGGGGCGGCTGGGCACCCCGTGCGAACGTCTATGATCGTCTGTTACGTCCGGCATCCTAAAACACTAAATACATGACAAGAAAATAAAATAAAATACATATAAAATGAAAAACGATGCTCTGTACGCGCTCACGGTCTCGGATCGCTGATCCAATCAATACATCTCCGCCAAATATGCAAAAACGGGTCACATTGAGTAGTGGCCCGATCTCCTCCATTGAACACGATCATGCGACCGATCTCCGTCACAATGGGCGAGCACTAACATTAGAGTTTATATTTGTTCGTTTAAGTTGTCATATAAGATTTGCAAATAATAGCACAATTCTGAGTTGCACAGAAGTGTGCATTCTGAAAATTGTCTTATATGTGATTTTCATAGCCATACAAGGGCTTCTCTATTATAAAAAGAGTATAAAAAACCTTATATATTTTGAGTCTCAATATGCAGCTTTCTTTTGTTGGATATGCGACACCTCAATTGATGTTACGTATGGATCCACTCAAATAGACTATCAAGAATGTGAATACACTCAAAAGATCCTCAATTGATGCTCGATGTAGATTTACACAAAGACTATTGACTCCAAAACAACAAAATTCTCGAATAACCTTAAGTATCATGAATACTTTAGTGAACATGTAATCCATAGCCTAAAGAGTGCAGTACAAGCTGCCTAAGTGTATACATGAAATAAAGAAATTTCTTGTAAATAAACTAAGTAGCGTATATTGCAAGCAGCTTGCACCATATACATGAAAAGTAATAACCTTATGAATTACCAAGATATTATGAATCAACTCCGTAGGGAAGAAGTGCCGCAGCCACCATTCTTCCTTCTTCGCGTATTATGTTATATGTAGATGCTGCATTTCTCTGTTTGACAAATGAAGTGAAAGTGCTTGACAAAATTTCTTAGTACAAAAGAGGACATAAAAGCAAAAGCAAAACACGGCTGAAAGATGCAGTACTCCTGATGATAACAGAAGCAGAACCAAAACTACTGTAGCAGTGAATTGGAAAGAATATTGGACATGAGAAATTACCGAGTCAATAGCTTCTAGTTTCATGCCGGTGGATCGGATGAATTGCCGAAGCTCTGGAGTTATAGGCTCAATATGTCTTCCACAGCCCAGAATAAGAATCTCTAGAAGAAATTTAAATTTGTTAAAAAGAGTTATTACTCTTTAGGCCACATGAGTTATTACTCTTTAGGCCACATTTTGGAGACCGGTATAAATTGGAACTCCAGAGAGAAATGGAGCTCACACTTTTTGGAGATGGAGCTAAAAATGAAGTTTTGGGCCTTTTTCGCCACTACAGAGGTCCAAAATGAAAGTTAAACACCCCAATTTCTCATGTGTTTTTATCCCACCAAAATGGAATTAATGCCCAAACAAACAGAGCTTTAGTTTAAGGGTGGAAATTTCAAATGCTGATTAAAGGACAGAAAAAACTAAGATAAGCAAATAAAACTTGAGGGATTAAAAAAACAGAAATGCTATCATTAACCGAAGTACAAATGTGGCATACCCCTCTGGAAAAACATTAAGAAACGCCACTTTTACCAATAGAGTTTGGAATACCTCCTTTCAGTTTATATACAGAACCCGCCCATCTACCTCCCAGTAACATAAGAAGAATCCAAAGGCATACACAATGGCCATTTTACATATCTATTTTGTTCTCTCAACTTGTCCACAAATATTAGATTAATAACAATTACTGATTGACCAATTCTGCCCTAGGTTCTTCCATAAAATCTGTTTTAAGTATATCGTTGTACCAAATACACAAGACTTTCTATCTATAAGGCTCTGTTTGGGACAGCTCTGGCGGATTGAAAAGCTGCTGTCCGGATAGAGTTGTTTTAAAATAGATTTCTGGGGAGCAGTTTTGAAAATCTGCAGAGTGTTTGGGTATTCTGTGCAGAAGTGCGCTCGGGATCGCCCGAGGAAGGACGTCGGGGGCTCGGAATCGCCAGAGGAAGGCCGTCAGGGGCTCGGAATCGCCGGAGGAAGGCCGTCCGACCTCTAAGCATGTTCCAACTGAAAAAACTATTAGATTTCCAAAACCTGTGAGAGAGAAAGCTATTTTGCAAGAGCAGAAGCTGGGGGGGAGGGAGATTTCTGAAAAGCTGCAAAACAGCTCCAGATTTTTGAAAAGCTCTTCACAGGGAGCTGTCCCAAACACATATAAAGCAGCTCTGGCGGCTGGAATAGAGATTTTTCAGCCGCCAGAGCTGCGCCAAACAGACCCTAAATAGTAAATAAGGATCAAAAACCAACTTCCTAACAAAAAGTAACAGACTGGAAGAATGATAGACGTGGCAGAAATAACATATTGATGTAGTTAAAATATAGATCACTCACCTGGAATTGGCCTCAGGATCTGGAAAATGGATAAGCTGCACTATGCACATAAAATTGAGTATTAATTTTAATGCAGCCCGTATAATAGTATTCCACCTATTTATAGTATGTTTGCCAGATAGACTTTACTAAAAAAGTTAAATTTTTTATATGACTAAGATTGAAACTTAGACCACTAAAAAGGTTAGCCATGAGCTGCCAAGTTACTGATTCAAAATTTACCCGAGTATAGTCTACAAGCAGCTCATTTGCATACCTCTCTGAGTTGATATCTGAAAATCTTTTGGGGGCCCAAGACAGAACTTTGTTCTCAACAATTAGCAAGCTTCCCTCATATTTAACATCATTAACTGTGAATCCTGTGTCTGAGTACCTGTGAAAAAGATTGAATCAAATTGAAGTGTGAACATCCATTGTCACGATGTAAAAAAAGCGTTATGCTGCAAAATAAAATGGAGAAATGATTAAATCTTTATGTTCCCACTTTAAATCATAAACAAGGCAGATGGAAAGAAATTCTAGAACAATCAAAGAAATGGGGATCCAAGCATAACGAAAAATACAGGCATTTGAGTTTTCATTTTAAAAAGGAGTAGCTAACAAATCACATGTTATGGACCCTATCAGGATGTTAATCATTATTATTACTTGGTTGTTTATTGTCTTTATGTAGTCTTCCTATTTAGTCGCATTCTAAGTTTGCCATAAATTTCTTATTTACTTGCATTTCAAGTCTGTTGTTTTATTTCCATTAAGAGTCATTTGTAAGTCTATTTAAAGGACCATTAGGGTCTTGTATTGGCATGAGAAGATATAGTTTGTTTTTTAGTCCTCTTGACTGTGAGATATTGGTAGCTCTCTTCTCTAATGAGCAAGCCTCGCTTAGGGGGACGCGGTTCCGGCTCCACGGTATCCTTCTCTGTCGTCGTCGTCGTCACCATCGTCTTGGCCTTCGTCCGAGTAGGACCGTAACAACTTGGTATCACAGCTTATCGGTACTCTTCCGCCGACGCACGCTAACACTTTCCCGTTCTGGCGTTCTGCTGACATCTCCAGCAAGTCTGTCCCAAGCATCAGCCACTTCCATAGCACACGACGCCTTCAACCAGAAGAGTCGCAACCACACTGGTCTCCCTCCTTTCCTGTGAACCAGAGAAAACAGAGATCTGACTCTCAAATTCCTCCAGCCAACGACATCCTCAGAATTCGTCGGCAGGAGATTTGAAGCACGTCTTCATCATCGAGTACTCGAGTAGACGCCCTGGAGACGTTGTCGTTCGACCCAGTAGCGTGGAAGCACACCTACCTCATAGATTTCATCGATCGAAGTTGCATCCCTGCAATCATCAAGGACGCATCCTCCTCCTACCTACCGTCGCACGCTTGATCGATGCCCTGAGTTATGCAACGGAAATGCCGAACAGCCACACACTCAGCTCCTGCGGGTTTCCATTCGAAGCCACTCCTTGATTCAAGCCAACGCTCACGGTCCATTTCATTCTTTCCATTCCAACGTCGACCTCGCCTGGGTTTCCAAATTGACCTAGTGGATTTATTAATTACTTACGATTCAAGCCGCAATTTCGAACGACCAAAATTTTAATAATTCTCTCCCCAGCCGAACCAGTTAAAATCAAATTAAAGCTCAAGTGATTTCAGGGAAAATTATTAATTCTTGGACTTTGCTGCCTCGGTAATCTTCGTCGTCTCAAAATTGGGAAGCATTGTGGGTCGCGTGGGACTCCAAAATCGCACCCGTCAGTTCAACACACCTACTCAAACTAAAACCGGTCTGTAACTCACTCAATATCCTTTGTCCAGTACAACATGGGTGACTCATCAGATCAGATCAGCCAACTTATGACCATGGTGTGAGAATTCATGGCACAACAAATTGCCGTTGTGGAACATCATCAAGAGGCTATCACTGCACTCTCCAAGTGCCACGACAATGTCTCCACCGCTCCCGCACACGAGCGCACCTACAGCAGTCAGGCACTGCAATCACCTACGGCTCTCGTACGCCCTGAAGTTGTTCCCACGCCGCACTACACTTGGTTGGATTTCCCAACTTACAATGGAAAGACAGACATTAGGGTGGCTCACCAAGTGTGAACAATTTTTTGACCACCAACACATTCCAACCGCAGAGCGGCTTCCCCTGGCTTCCTTCCATCTTCTCAACTCCGCACTACTCTGGGCCACTTGTCCCCTCATCGATCAACCAGGATTGATGTGGGAAGATTTTAAGCGCTTCTGAAACCTACGCTTCGTCTCTCCCATCCGCAATAATCCTCTCGCTACCCTCACGACGCAACATTAGACGGGATCTGTGGATGATTTTCTGGACAAGTTTTAGCTTCTTTTGGCACACGTCATGCTTCCACAAGAGATGCAGGTCGCCATCTTCACCGCCAGACTTCGCAGTCGTCTACGCCTTGATGTCGAATTTGAGGTCTCCTAGACTTAGGGCCTGCTGAGCTTGGCCCGATTGTGTGACCGTCGCCTCCAACTGGCACAGGAGGCCTATCCTCCTACCGACACAGGCATTCAGCAAGGACGTCCCGAGGCTCAACTAGCCCCACCATTCCATCGACTATCTCGAGCAGATATGACGGAACGATACAGGCAAGGATTATGTTATAACTGTGAATCTGTGACGAGCAATACACTCGCGGCCACAAGTGCAAATGACTTTTCTATCTGCACGTTGAGGACTGATGATGAAGGTGTCGGATAAAGCGAACACAATTGATCTCCCTCGAGCTGGGGGATAAGTTATTTCTGCAGGCCGAGAGAGAAGTTATGGGCCTTATTAGGATGTTATTCATTATTATTATTTGGTTGTTTATTGTTTTTATGCCGTCTTCCCATTTACTAGCACTCCAGGTCTGTCATGAATTTCCTAATTACTTGCATTCCAAGTTTGTCTTTTTATTACCATTAAGAGAGTTGTATGTCCATTTAAAGGACCCTTAGGGTCTTGTATTGGCATAGGAAGAAATAATGTGATTTCCTTACTCCTGTTTGTGAGATATTGGTAGCTCTCTCCACTAAGGAGCAAACCCCGTTTAGACAGCCACGGTTCCAGCTCCACGATATCCTTCTCCGCTGTCGTCACCTTCGCCCAGGCCTTACTCCGAGTAGAACTGTAACATCACATTTTATAAGATCTAATACTTTAATACAATCCAAAACATTTGGAAGTTACCAATTGGAGGAATTATATCACCTACAAAGGACCTACTTAAATTACTAGAAAAACCACATACTTTCCCACCTCCTCAACGTAGAAAATTCAAAAAATAACAACTTCGTCACTTGTAAATAGAACCATGGTATAATAAATGGAATTTGCTGAAGTCTATAAACAATGATCATTAACTGCACAAACCCTTGATTTCATTTTGGTAAAATTATGGTTTCGGTCCCCAATCTTTGCTCTCTTTTTGAAATCAATCCCACTATACTTTTTTGAAAGAATTCAGTCCCTCTATTTTATAAAACAACTGAAATCAGTCCCTCGGTCTACTTTTCATTAAATGCACTAGCTGCAAATCTACCATTTTTATAAGCAACATGTTTCGGAATATTTTTTATAACTAAAACACTATTAGCAAAAGCTTTCTTGGCAAAAGCAAAGGGAGTGAAACCATCTCCATCCTCGGCTTGAGTTTTGGTAGTGACACTGTATATATTTTTGCACTAAGCTTGAGTCTTTTCTTCACATTTATTAAAGATCTCTGTTTACTAGATTCGTCGAGGATGGAGAGGGTTTCGCCGAGGATGGAGAGGGTTTTGTTCCCTTTGCTTTCGCCGAGGAAGAGGAAGATTTCAGAGGGGCCGGTTTTGTGAAAATTAAGAATGTATCTAGTTATTATTTTTAGAAACTCTGTTATAAATAAAAGTATGCCCAGTCTTTACTTCTAGAACTTCAATTGTTATTAATAATGCATCCAATTTGAGAATTTGATTTCTTAATACAAAAAGCCTTTATCCCACTATAGTGGGGTTGGCTATATGGATCCTTTGTCGCCATTGTGCACTATTTTTAGTCATAATTTCACTAATGCCGAAGTACATCATGTCTTTCCTAGCTTCCTTATAGTTTCATTCCAAGTCTTTATCGGTCTACCCCTCCCCCGTTTAACATCCCTAGTGACAAAACTCTCACTCCGCCTAACAGGTGCTTCTAATAGTCTCCTTTGTACGTGTCTGAACCATCTTAGTCGAGCTTCTCGCATCTTCTCTACAATTGGTGTCACTCATGTCTTATCTCTGATATATTCATTCCTAATTTTATCTAGTCTCGTATGTCCTCTTAAACATTCTCATCTGCGCAACTCTCATTTTTTGCTTATGGACACAATTCAATACCCAACACTCAGAACCGTAAAGCATTGCTGGTTTTGTTTTGTTAATAATATATAAAAATAATAACGTTTCAAGAATGTTGCTTAGTTATTTATAAAATTTTCAGTTTGAAAATATGACACTTTGTTAAGAACGTATTTAGTTGTGAGCCACTTCCATCACCGATATATATTAGTGCTACTTTAAAAAATGATATTTCTAAATTAATTTAACTATCTCTAACATTGATGTCACAATGGTGTTACTTATACGAAAAATATTCAGAACTTAACATTTTCAGGTAGTGCATTTGATGAAAAGTAGATGGAGGGACTGATTTCACTTGTTTTATAAAATAGGACTTAATTCTTGCAAAACATATTAGTGTGACTGATTTCAAAAGGAGAGAAAAGATTAGGGACTGAAATCATAATTTTGCCTTTAATTTTTGTACGTAAGATTAGAAACCAAATGGGTCATAAATTGATCCTCAAAACCACCCAAAACCCCGAAGTACAACAATAACATGTTGGTGAAGAAATGCAGGGCCATGATGGAACAGATAGAAAACATTGTAGGAAATGGGAACACAGTATACCCTTTACATTAGAGTTGTTCTTCAAGGACGTTGCCAATGAGATTCATCTGGTCGAATAGGGAAAAACATGAACTCCAAAGAAGTTTCAACAATTAGCATGGAACCCATCGTAGAATTCTGAATGGGTGGATGGAAGGGCAAGGATTCCATTAAAGTAGTTCCTCTGGATGATTATGACTTCGTCATTGGGATGAAGTTTCAATCATTGTACCATTTACAAATAGTATGTGCATACTAGAAACTAGTGTCCAATGAGTGAACAAGGTAAGAAAATCACTAATGAGGTTAGAAAAAGTTTATAGCAATTCAGGTGTCAAAGTGAGAAGCGGACTTTGTGATGGGATCGTTCGTGCCTCATGTGAGAAATTATTGAATCGACACATTTTTTAATCATCAGATGGGCGAAAGGAGCCTGTGATCATGACCGGCCTGAATTTCCCTGTTTTTTATGTGTTTTTTTAGAGTTGCGATAAATTATCTACGGGGAAATTGTGGCCGTCGGACAATTTTAACCTTATTCTATCCCTTCATATCACATTAGCAGCCGGTTGAGAGGGTATCGAGAGTTGTGGTTTATTCCTGGAAGAAGAACCGCTCGGTCGTGAGAGGGGAGCGGCTCTGTCACCTTCACCGCTGCCACATTTCCTTGACACCGCCAGACTCCCGTCAATTTCCCACAACGCCGCACCTCTAGCTGCACCCTCCGCCTCTTGCCACCTCCTACTATCCCCCACCAGGTATTTCGCCCCTCCGCACTTCAAATCCGAGCATTCCCTTCCCTTCCCGCCCCAAAACACCGCCTGAAACTTCATTCCAGCACTTCTCCAACCCTATACCACCCAAAACCGAACCTCCCCTTCCTTCCTTGTTGCATATCCTAGCTTTATCACACATCTACACTCTAAAATGCATCTTACATCACTTCCCCGCAGAAGTCCCAACCTTCCTCACCACAAATTCCAGGATTCTAGTCCCTCTCTGCTATAAAAATCCACTGTCCAGCCCCTTCCCGCTGCAAAATCCCACGTTTCAGCACATCTCCTCCCCAAATCGCGATCCTCTAGCCCCTCCCCATCAGTAACCCTACTTTCCCGCTCCATGCCCAACACATTTAGCACCTACACAAGCAATTCCCAGCCCCCACCAGCCCTCCGCCTTTTCCACAAAAAACACCCTTTTGTATATCCACACTCCCACACTTCCCCGACAGCATACCTACCATTTTCCTTCTTCCAACAACCCTCCCAGCCCATTCCAGACCACTAAACAACCACAATCCCTCTCGACAACCCCCCCTCCCCACACACACAACAACATCTCCACCCCCAAACAGTTACCATCATCATCAGATCTCCCCCACAACATCCGGCATCGAGTACTTAGTGAGTTTTTACATAACAGTTCCATTTTCTCTATATTTTACGAGAATTAATTGTATTCCATGAAATTATTGGGCTCGTATCCATTTGGCTTATTGCACTGTCAATAGTGCATCGCTTATTCACCTGCATTTACTTTCAACGCACTCTCAATTAATATGTAATTGTTGTTTGTTTACTTTCATTGTAATATTTGTAATCAATTGTGACACTTGTATGACATTTTAAAATTAATTTGTTTAACTAATTGTGCGTCGAAAAATACATGCATGATTGAATCATTGCATGTGCATCGCATTGGGATCATCCTTTGTTAGTTCATTGGATTGCGTGCATTATGCATGTCTTTCTAGGGTTGGTTGTAGGTCAATTGCATTCATCATGTGAGTGTTTGCACTACATCTAAGGTTAGGGTTTTTGCCCACAGTCACTTATAGATTCACCTTGCGTCTCTTTGTGATTACCTTATGGGTTGAAAGACTCGCTGATGATAAGAATTAATCAGTGATAGTGGTTCACTTGGTGCAAAACGAGTGAAAGGTGATGGCCTACAATGGGATGGACGATTTAAAGTACATCTTGAGCACAAACAGGATGGTAGGTAGCAAAGACTTTGGTATGTGCATGGCTTACCATGCACTAAGGGGCAACTATTGTCATCAAAACCAGATGTGATTGTGCAATTGATGTGCGAACTGACTTGGCACACTCGTTGGATGCACAAGTTCGCTAATCAAAATAAAAAAATTGACTAAGCAGAGGGGTATATGGTCAAGATGCAGGATGTCTGGACGAAAGAAAAGAAAGCACCATCATACTCTGAAAAAATAATACTTGATCCAAAGGAATAGGTTTCACGTGAGTGAGGAAACGTGGAAGCAAAAATGGTTTGAAGCTCGATGTAGTGGGAGGGGAGGAGGGAATCTCACAAACTATAAGCTTATAGCTCATCCATGATACCCGTGGATGTTGGAACGTGTAAAATTTTTCAGAATGGTGTAGTTAACTTATGCATCTAGAAACTTTCAAATTCTAGTAGATAAGGTAGTTATGAAGGAATCTAGTGCCTTCTTCGGAACTTTAGGTGGATATAGAATTCTGGAAGGATGTGGATACCTCGTGGCGAGACTTAAAAGCTATAAAAAGGTGAGACATCTCTCATTTGTAAGTACCGTGTTTTACAAAGTAACATAAAGTTTTATTGTAGATTCATTCAATTAATAAATGTATTTAGTAGAATATAAATACTCCAAGGTTCCGTTCAGACGAACATAATTTGGCCTTCAAAACTGGAATTGGATGTTCAATTCCAATTAAAATAGACATTCAGTTCTAATTCTAGGACTTCAATTCCCTGCAACTGCAAACGAACAGACCCTAAAGGATGACTTGATTCCTTGTAAAAAGATACATAGTATATGTAATAATGGAATTGATTTAGTCCTGGATGCAGCTAGGAATAAGAATCGATTTTAAGCTCTGTGACCATTATTTCGTTTTTTTTTCACACAGAATGATACACCAGATACTGATTTCAATCTAGAAGCAAACAAATCGTTAATAAACTGATCCTCAAAACAACAACAACAACAACAAAGGAAGCACTAACAATAACATTCTGGCGCACAAATGCATTAAGATGATGATCCAACAGGTTAAAAAGAGTGTTGAAGCAGTAAAACGCACCATTTAAATCGGAGTTCTCCTTCTGGGACGCTGTCGATGAGATTTATCTGGTCGTATAGGGAAAACATTCGCCTGCTCGTTTATAAAAGAAAATAGTAATTATTGGTGCATCGAATTCTTCCCTGCATGGTAAATTGCTGAAGGAAGCAGCAAAGAAAAAAATCAATATGGAGAATGCAAGAGAAGAAGATGTCGGAAACCCCAGACCTAAGAGAAGGGAGCTTCTGATTTGCAGGATTTGTGGATTCCTTTCTAAGGGTTTTAACGAGGTACGGTAACATGGATCCCACCCTTCGCCTCCCGCCGCTGACCGCCATGCCCGACTACTGTTCTTCAACTGCGGATCTTTCGAGCGCCTGAACGAATTGCAGCCTAGGGGTCTGAGTGGGAATTAGATTGTGGATATTTATGGTGGGCCTTTTGTAATTCTGCATCTCCGAAAATATTATTTTTGACACTTTGCATTCTCAATATTTAAATATTATATTTTGCATTCTCATTTTTAAATTTTTGGCACTTTGCACCCTATCAAGGATAATTTTTGATAACTGAATTCAAAGTCCTAGGGTGCAAGGTGTCGAGAATATGAAAATGAAGGGTGCAAAGTGCAATATTTAAACATTGAGCTTGCAAACTGTCAAAAGTGATATTTTCATGGGTGCAAAGTGCCAAAAGACTTTTATGGTGGGACAATTTTTTTTTTGCATAACTTTTTCCCTATCTTTTTTTCTCTCCTGAGTTTGGTCAAAACCATTTGTATCATAGAATGTGTGTTTGGTTTGACAAAGATCATCACAGTCATCAAAAAGATAGATTGTTTTTGAGCATCAAATGCCTGAATTTTTTTTATGTTAGGTTGGGCGTTCACAAACGACGGTTCATGATCACTATGTTCACGACCACCACCGCAGCGCCAAAAAAAGTCTATTTCACTTTCGGAGAGCGATGGCAGTTAGAAAAGTAGTGGTAGCAAAATGAGCTATTGAAAAATGTCTATTGCGAGTGGAGATCTGTTTAAGTGAACTCTTTGGATAGCTTTTCAGGAGATATATTCGCATTATAAACTGTTTGACAAATTTTCGTTACCACAACTATTTTAGAAAAATATCAAAAGCACAAATCTATTTAGAAATGCTTTACTTTTAATTATTTCCATGCAGACTCACAAAGAGCACAAGTTTTGTGTAAGAATCAAACAAAAGGGCGCAACCAGACAAGTTTCAATTCTAATCACCATCCATCAATACTTTACATTACAATTTTGATCAAAACAGAACCACATTCCAACAAATAAATGCAAATCAATAAGTCAGGAATTGGCATTCAACAACAAGATAAAACAATAGGCAAAAAAACGTTATTTGATGTACCAAATGTTTCCATCTCTGTCTCACAAAACCCGCTTGAACAATTGTCGTCGAGCTCTAGTGGGCATGGAGCCTATATTCAACATTAGAATCTCAGCCTTGGTCAACTTGGAAACTTTTCCTTGCTTCTCTGCACCAACATATGGTGCGGGGAAGAAATGTGACCGCAGGTGGAAGAGAGAGCAAGAGAATCTGAAATTTTTACCAATTGTGAGCTCGGCAATGGCTGCTGGCCATCGTCGAGGAAAGCAAGGCTTCACGAGCTGCTGGAAGTTGTCGAGGAAGATGGTCGACTAGGAGGATTCTCCCACAGGAATTAAGGTTGTCGAGATTGAGTATATAAGGGTCACGAGAAATGGGTTTATGAAAAGCCAAAAACTTTGGTCAGGCTAGAGGTGCTGCCTAACTTTTCTAAAAAAGCCCGTATTTCTTGGTTGTGGTAGCCACCAGAAGCCCTCCCAAATGAATTTAAGGGAGCAATGGCGCTTTCCAACTACCGCATCGGAGCTGAAAGGCCGCCCAAACGGGGCCTTAATTTATCCATGGGATCATCCTATTGTCTTTGATGGTCACTTCTTATAGACTAGAAAAACAGACGACAAGAAATCTACTACACTAAACTCTGAAAAATAAGCCGACGACATAGAATCTGTTTCGCTCAACTCTGAAAAATCGGTCGACAACATAGAAATTGTAAGATATTTATTTTATTTTGAAAAATTATAAGGCTCTGTTCGTTTCAATGACATTGATATTGAAGTATTTACTTTTTATTCAATATCAGTACACATGTGAGATGACATTGAGTTTAAATCTAATTCTTTTGTTCGGAAGCATGATGACTTTCTGTCATAGGAATTGACCTTGATCATTTTTTGTTGTTAGTTTGCAGAAAGACATTTCGTCATAGGAATTGGCATGTATCAATGCTCTTAATGATCACAATTAAAAATCACAAACCCGATTTTTTCGTCCGACCACAATTTTTTCGCTTGTACGCGCTTTTTTTGGCCGGTCGTGATTTTTTCCTCAAGGCGCGATTTTTTCGCCCGAACTCGATTTTTTCGGCCCGAACGCAAAATTTTTTACCGGACGTGAAATTTTTGCCTGAACTCGATTTTTTTATCCCGGGCGCGTTGTTTTCCCTCAGAGGTAATTTTAAGCCCGAACGCATTTTTTTTGCCCGGACGTGATATTTTTCGTTCATACATGTTTTTTTTGGACGCATCTTTTTTGTTCGGAAGCGATTATTTCACTCGGATACGATTATTTCGTCCGGACGCTATATTTATGCAAGCACTTAATTTTTTCTTCCCGAACATGAAATTTTCGCCCGAAAACGATTTTTTTGTCGAGACGCGATTTTTCACCCGCACTCGATTTTTTCGGCCCGAACACAAATTTTTTACCCAAACGTGAAATTTATATGCCAATACGTGATTTTTTTTGCCCTGACGCTATTTTTTTGCCCCTGCGCATTTTTTTCGCCCAGATGTATGTTTTTTCGCACAGGCGCGAATTTTTTGTCCGGGTATGATTTTTTCGCAAAAACATGCTTTTTTACCCGTACATAATTTTTTCTCCGAAACACGATTTTTTCGTCCAAACGTGGTTTTTTCGACCGGACGCGATTTTTTCGCCCAAACATGTTTTTGCGCGAATTTTTTGTCCGGGCGCAGTTTTTTCGCCCGAACATGCTTTTCACACAAACGTAATTTTTCACTCAAACACATATTTTCGCTCGGACATGATTTTTTTCACACAGACGATTTTTTTCTCCTAGGCGCAAAATCTTTGCCCAGACACAAAATTTTTTCCTGTGTGCAATTTTTTTCGCCCAAACGCGAATTTTTTGACCATATGCGAATTTTTTTGTTTGGGCAAAAAAATCGTGTCCTGACAAAAAAATCGCTTCCGGGGGAAATATTATGTCTGGGTTAAAAAATCGCGTCCGGGTGAAAAAATAGCGTCTGGGAAAAAATATTGCGGCCGTGCGAAAAAAAACGAGTTCCCGGCGAAAAAAATCACGTCTGGGGAGAAAACTTTCGTCCGGGCGAAAATTTCGTGTTCGGGCGAAAAAAAATCGCATCGGGCGAAAAAATTGAGTTCGGCCGAATAATTCGACCCCGGTAAAAAAATGCGTCCAAGCAAAAAATTGAGTCGCGGTGAAAATTTCTCGTTTGCGCGTCCGGGAGAAAAAACTGTGTCGTTGCGAAAAAAATCACGCCTTGGCAGAAAAAATCACATTTGGGCAAAAAAAATGTCCGGCCAAAAAAAACGAGACCGGGCAAAAAAAATTTTCATGCGAAAAAATCGCGCCCGTGCGTATAAAAGACGTCTGGCCAAAAATAATTTCCGTACCGGCGAAAATTTTCGTCCGAGAAAAAAAAACCGGGTTCAGGCTGATATAAATGCTCTCCTTTTGAAAAAATTGAGTTTGTGATCTCAATATCTGTCGCTGTTGATGGACATTGGATATATGAGTTTTTAGGTTATGGTAAATATCGACGACTTTCCATCAGAAAGTCAATTCCACTTTAAAATTGTTGGTGCGAACAAGAGAAATGACATTCATATTCTCAAAACCAATACTTCAATATCAATATCTGTGAAACAAATGAGCCCTAAGTTATTTCAATAAGCATATTAATTGTCTAGCAAAAATACAAAATAATGTATACATTTTTTTCAATCAGTTTTTAGATTGAAAATTCAGTCGAATTTTTGGTTTGAAATTCGACCGAATAATTCTGTCGACCAAGTGAATACATTCAGGTTCGCAAAGAGGCAGGAGATCAGCTGGACTTTCTTCCTCTCCTAGAGCTCAGCAATGATGGAGAACTTCTCTCCATCCACAACAATTGGGGCTTCTTGAGTCACCTAGGCAGGTGAGTAGGTTCCAGGTGAACTTCTCGGGCATCTTCCTCTATTGGCTCCTCAACAGTTCATGAATGGATGGGGGACTTCGAGAACTGGCAGAGCTGAAGGAATCTCTAAGGAATGGACTTGCTCGATCATGTTGACCGTCATGATGTAGCCCTCCAGGGCTAGCTTCGAATCACTCTTAACCCAGTATTGCTTCCCTTGGATGGCGAATTTGATGTCTAAGCAGAAAGTAGACACCGCTGTCGAATGCTCATTGAGTACACGCCTTCCAAAGATGGCGTAGTAGTTGCTTGGAGCATCTACTCCAACAAATTGCACGAACTTAGTGATCCAACCGTGTGTCACTGAGAGGGTAACACTCACTTCCACCTTCCTCCTTTCACTTGAAAAACAATAGAGGGTCCCTTAAGTGGAAAGCAGAAGTTTTCCAATCTTCAGGGTCTCGAAAGTAGGCTTGAAAAGAAGGTTAACTGAGCTACTAGTGTCAATCAGAGACTTACCCAACGTGTAGTTCTCAATGATTGTCTTGACAACAACAACATCATTGAAGGGGGTGACTTCCTCCAGGTCGATCGTCCGCGAACGAACGTGAGGGCTGTGGATGGCCGCCCCACGCCGCTCGATCTCCTGCGGCGGCCCTCCGTCCACGCCTCCCCGGGGAGCACCGTCGGCCCGGCCTTCCTCTATTGTCTGATCGTTCCACTGCGATCTTTGTCGCCCGATTTGCAGATAACTTCTTGAGTAACCATCGGCATAACCACCTATTGTAGGCAAATGTCAATTGTCATGACCCGTCTAAAGCAGAGATCAGAGTGCGCTTCGGGAGAATCGTGATGCCACAGATATGAGCAAAAAGAAAATCATGTCTGTTAGACGGGAACTGAGATACAAATAATTAGTTTTAAAATAAACATTTCTGAGTAAAATAGATTGTTGTATGCGGAAATTTAAAATATGGCAATGTGAATTAGATGCACATGTATTTTAATAAAACTCGTGATACAAGTTTAATACATATTTTATGGAATGACAAGCTTAGAGGAATGAACATGTAAACAAATATCAAAATCCAGTACATATATTATAGCTTATCAATTGTCCATGATGACAGAGAAAAATGACTGATGATAATTATTACATAAAATAAATATCCGACGGTAAAAAAAATGCATAGAACCTGACATGGCAAGAAAAGAAACTTCTATAAGTATGAGCTTGACGCAGATCAAGCTCAATAAAGCAGGCGGCGCGGGCACGGACAATGAGGTAAATTCCAAAACAAGAAGGAAAAAATCTCAGAACATTGAAATGAACAGAAGAAAAATAAAATAAAGTACGTGCATGAAAAAGAGAAATGTTTGTGTACCAGTTTTCACAAAATAAAACTAGTAAGACAGGCAAGAAATAGGCAAACAGAAATAATTTAAAATTATTAGTCTACTCTGGAGAATAGCTTAGATTCGATCACGTGATGTCATAAGTTGTAAACAGTGAAAGGTATAAGCGTTTTTATTTGATGTAAATGGTTCTAGTACAAGTTTAAATGCAAGCCTTATCAAACACTGTGTTTTCTATGATCATTCATTGGTTCTTATTATAAGTCAAGTAGAAACTCGAGTAAAAGCATCACATAAATTCAACACTGTCTTTCAATAATTACTTATAACATTAATGAATTCAAGGGTTCATGATTTAGTTATTTCTATCATATCAAGATATGCTACTGATTTAATGATTCAGATATAAACGAGTATAATTTACAAACATAAAAAGGGGTGCATGAAATTAAATGATTCGTAAATTATGATTCTAAAAGGCACAAATTTTCATCAAATGAGAGAAAAATCAGATCATGGAACAAACTTTCCACGAGTCTTATAACCAGACAGGCATAAAAAACACGATTCGATGACACAAAAGAAACTAGATTGTTGAAGTCGGGAAAATTCCCTACTTCAAAATTCGGATCAAGACAACCTAAGCTTTTCGGTTCAGCGGTCAGGCTCGACAGCTAATAGGCTGGGACGCAAAAACAGTCATGCAACAAAAAGGACCCCAGACATTGCGGTAGGGAGGTCTCACCATATACATAGATGCTTAGAAGAAGTTTCCCCTTCACAACCAAAGATGGTCGAGCAGAGTATGAGGTAGATTCTAGCTGGCGATCAGGTCGAGATGATTACTAAGATGGATAATCACTAGCTCGCAACCTGTCTCTTTGAAGAAAAGATCCAAAAGTCCAGCTCGAAGTCTGGGAAATGAGGTGGTCGGGATCTTTGCAAGATTCTGAAGTCCTTTTTCTCATACACCTGGAGTCCTATTTATAGACAAATCCAAGGGGAGGGGGGTCTTATGTATAGCCTCACCCCCTGGCGACTATGCGACTTCTTGGGGTAGCTCGCACAGGTTGAGCGAGTAACTGGCCAAGTCGCCTCCCTGACAAGTATACGATGGGATCACTCCATACTCGCTCAGGCCTTTTACTGTCTTGAGCATTGACTCTGACTTCTGTCTTGACTTGTTGACTTTAACTCTCGTTGACCTGGCTCTGGGGGTTCTACCTTCGACGAATATGGATTATACACAATTCACGCTCACTGCACCAGAGTATTGAAGCCGAGAAAATTTCCTACTCCAAAATTCATATCAAAACAGCCTAAGGTCACCAGTTCAGCGGTCGGGCTTGACGACTAATGGGCAAAGACGCAAAAACAATCAGACAATAAAAAGGATCTCAGGCGCTGCGGCAGGGGGGTCCTGCCACGCACCCGAATGCTTTAAAAAAGCTTTCCCTCCATACCCGATGTTGACTGAGCATTGTACGAAGTAGATTTTAGCCGACGACCAAGTCAAGACAGTAAGTAAGATGGATAGTCGTTAGCTCGCGACCTGTCTCTCTGAAGAAATGATCAAAAGACTCAGCTCGAAGTCTGGGAAATGAGGTGGTCGATATTTTTGTGAAATTTTGAAGTTCTTCTCCCCGCACCCTTGGGTCCTATTTATAGGCAAATCCAATGGCGACTGGATGACTTCTTTGGTGTAGCTCGCTCAGATTGGACGAGTAACTGGCCTAGTCGCCTACCTGGCGAGTATGCAATGGGAGCTCGCCATACTCGCATAGGTATTTTACTGTCTTGAGCGTTGTCTCTAACTTCTGTCTTGACTTGTTGACTTTGACACTTGGTAACCTGGTTCTGGGGGGTTTCACCCTCGACAAATATGGGTTGTAATACATAGTAAGATTTTTATTTTTGTGGGTTCAGGTATTCACAAGTGATAAGATTACAATGTATCATTTTTTAGGATAACAAGTATTCGACTAGATTAATCAATTTCAATGCACGATTATCTTCCAAGTAAACGTGTGTATGATCCGAACATTTTATATAAAACACAATGCATCTATTTGTTAGCAATGAATCTTAATATTTATTATTATTACAATTAATGTTCGTGCTCAAAAGAATTACTAGTATTTCAATTATCCAACAAATGAGATGCAATTCATCTAAGTGAAAATCCTATCAAAATCACTTTCATTCACCAACTCATACCATTCTAAGCATATCATAACCTAATCTAACATATTGACGATGTAGGTATTCAAATATAAATTCACACAATAAAAAGAAAAGATGCAATCAATTTAAGTCAATGTTTGCAAGAGAGACATTCCTCTACTTGCCTTAAATGAGACTAAATCTGACGGCGGCGGATAAACGACACAAGCAAGTTCAAATATCTTATTTCAGACTTGCTCAAGAATGACGAAAGTGATACAACAAAATGGGCTATGCTAACACATGCATTATGCGATGAGGAATTTAAACAAAGAGGGGTTAACAAATTTATCTATCTCAGAAGTTCGGGAGAGGAGATACCATGTGGAAATGGACTTGGAGAAACTCTAAATCAGAGAGGACTGGAGAGATTCTGTTGGCAGCTTCGACGAACTGTGTTGGAAAACACAAATACACTAGAGTTTGACTATTACAAAGGGGTAAAAAATTAAGAAACGCAAGTTATATGAAATCAAATCTGAGTATAGAGGGATTCAAGTATAAACACTAAAGAAAACGGAGTTGTCGGAGAAAGTGGAGGTGGTTGTAGGCCTTGAGGAGGAGGAGGTTCAAGAGGCAGACAAACCTGGGAGAAAAAGGACCACTGACCTTGAGGAGAAAGGGAAAAATAACCTCTCAAGCACCGACTGGTCGAAGAAGAGGAGGGGGAAACAACCAGCCACGAGCGGAAATCGTCGCTTAGGGCAAGAAAGGGGAGTCGCAAGTTATACGACGAGGCGTCAGGGACGAGCAGGGAGGAGCAGCTGGAGGAAGAATATGGAGTGGCGGGTGCGTACGGGAGAACTGTGTGGTGTAGGAGAAGTGCGACGCGCGGGAGTCGGGGGAAGGGCTGACCTACGAGTTTACAGGAAATAAAAAGGGGGGTTGGTCGGTTTAGGTATTAAAATGGTTACGCTATTTTTTTTGTTTATTATGGTCATGCCACTAGATTAAACCCCCGCTTCTAACTTGATTTAAAACATGGGTTGTTGCATTCTCCCCAACTTATAAATTTTCATCCCGAAATTTCTTAGGATTTCTTGACTGGGGCTCTTACGGTAAATAATTAGATGTTATTCATTTCAATAAGATTTGCAAATCAAGACAAAGAAGTTAACTATGAATATATTGAAGTGGAAAGAAGAACAAACTTAGAGACTTACCAAGATCAAAAGAAAATTTGAGGGTACTTGTCACGAATATAAGATTCAAGTTATCAAGCGTACTCCTCGGACTTGTCATGCATCCAAAATACTATGACCATATTAATGATTCTCTTTCGAAGCATACATACTTGATACTCCAAGATCTTAGAGGGCTCAGCAGGACATGAAAGATTGGCTTCGGTGATCACAAGAATATTTTCAATTGGCTCGAAATTTGTAGGCAAGACTCGAGAATTTGAGAGCGGAAATTGATTTTTGCATGAAGGGAAGACAAAACCTCAGGGAGGAAAAAAAGTTGAGTGACGATTGAGTGTTAGCAGAAGTAAGTAACCCTGTAAATAAAAAAAAACATAAAACAACGCTAAAGTAATTCAGCCTAAAATTTTACAAGAATACTGTTATTTCTTGCTGACACTTATGAGCTAGCTAGAAGATTAAACAAGAGGAACGTATAAGGATTGATGGACAAACAGAACAAATAGAACTGATTTCAAATATTGAGGACTAAAAATTTGAGATTCTAACACATTTCATATTGTTAGGTACATAAATCATGTAATAATTACTGTATTTTCATTGAACAACTCTAAGTAATGATTATGCAAATGCAATAATGAGATCATGTGTGATATCAAGCAAACAGTAAATACATATATGTACAATCATTATTGTTGTTCTTAGTTAGACACTTGTGCAATGATTTAAGTTATGAATGCAAATAAATGAATACACATGTCAAGTGCTCATTCCACTAAACATGTCATGCATATTATGATCTAATGTCATCGCACTTGAAAATATTGAACTACTCATAATCATTTAATATTCGCAAGCGATGTATATCATAGTGAAAATTTATATGCAAAAAAGGTTAAGTTTATCTATTATCTTTAGATGCTAACTTGGCTCCGATGCCATTTGCCATGACCCGTCTAAAACAAAGATCAGAGTGCACTTCGGGCGAATAGTGATATCATGTGTACGGGCGAAAAGAAAATCTTGCTTGTTAGGCGTGAACTGAGATACCGATAATTAGTTTTAAAATATATATTTTTGAGCAAATAAATTATTTTTATGCGGAAGTTTTAAAATATGGCAATGAGAATTAGATGCACATGTATTTTAATAAAACTCATAATACAAGTTCTATTGCATATTTCATATAATGACAAATTTAGAGTAATGAACATGCAAATAAATGTCAAATTTTAGTACATATATTATAACCCAACAGTTGTCCATGATAATAAAGAAAATGAATGATCATAATTATTACATGAAATATATATCCGACAATAAAAAAATAAAATGCATAAAACCTGACATGGCAAGAAGAGAAACTTCTAGAAGCAGGAGCTTAACGCAGATCGAGCTCAAGATACCAGGCGGCGCAGACACATATGCTAAGGCAAATTTCAAAACAAGAAGGAAAAAATCCCAGAATATTGAAATAAGCCGATGGAAAGTAAAAAAAAGTACGAGTGTGAAAAAATAAATATTTGTATACCAGTTTTCATGAAACAAAGCTAGTAAGACAGGCAAGTAAAAGAGTCAAACAAAAATAACTATAATTACTAGTCTACTCTGTAGAATGACATGGATTCGATTACGTGAAAGGTGCAAGTGTTTTTATTTGATGCACGTAGCTCCTATTATAAGTTTGAATGTAATGATTATCGGAAATTTTGTACTTGTTATGGTCATTCATTGGTTCCAATCAGAAGTCAAGTGAAAATTCGAGTCAAAACGTCACATCAATTAAACACTAACTTTCAATGATTGTTTGCGACATTAATGAATTTAAGAGTTCATGATTTAATGATTTCTAGCATATCAACAAATGTTACTAATTTAACGATTCGGATGTACAAGAGTATAATTTACAAACATAAAAAGTTATGTATGAAATTAAATAATTCATATATTGTGCATCTAATATGCACGAATTTGCATCAATTTGCATCAAAGGAGAGAAAAATTATATCATGGAACAAACTTTACTCAAGTCTTACAACCAGAAGACATAAGAAACAAGATTTAGTGTCATAAAAAAACTAGATAGTGAGCTTTATAATTTTGTGGGTTCGAGTATTCATGTGTGATAAGATTACAATGCATCACTTTCTAGGATAACAAGTATTCAATTAAATTAATCCATTTCAAGTCACAATTACCTTCAAAGTAAAAAGGCGTCTGGGAAAAAAAAATTTCGTCCTGGCGAAAATTTTCGTCCGAGAAAAAAAAAACCGTGCTCAGGCCAAAAAAATGCCCTCCTTTTGAAAAACCGAAGTTTGTGATCTCAATATCCATCACTGGAGATAGACATTGGATCTATGAGTTTTTAGGTTAGGGTGAATATCGACGACTTTCCATCAGAAAGTCAATTCCACTTTAAAATTGTTGGTGCGAACAAGAGAAATGACATTCATATTCTCAAAGTCAATACTTTGATATCAATGTCTGTGAAACAAATGGACCATAAGTTATTTCAATAAGCATATTAACCGTCTAATAAAAATACAAAATAATGTATACATTTTTTCAATCAATTTTTAGATTGAAAATTCAGTCTAATTTTTGGTTTGAAATTTGACCGAATAATTCTGTCGACCAAGTGAATACATTCAGGTTCACAAAGAGCTGAGGCAGGAGATCAGCTGGACTTTCTTCCTCTCCTAGAGCTCAGCAATGATGGATAACTTCTCTCCATCCACAACAATTGGTGCTTCTTGAGTCACCTAGGCAGGTGAGTAGGTTCCAGGTGAGCTTCTCGGGCATCTTCCTCTGTTGGCTCCTCAACAGTTCATGAATGGATGGGGACTTCAAGAACTGGCAGAGCTGAAGGAATCTCTAAGGGATGGACTTGCTCGATCATGTTGACCGTCTTGATGTAGCGCTCCAGGGCTAGCTTCGAATCACTCTTAACCCAGTAATGCTTCCCTTGGATGGCAAATTTGATGGCTAAGCGGAAAGAAGACACCACTACCGAATACTCATTGAGTACATGCCTCCCAAAGATGGCATAGTAGTTGCTTGGAGCATCTACTCCAACAAATTGCACGAACTTAGTGATCCAACCGAGTGTCACTGAGAGGGTAACACTCACTTCCACCTTCTTCTTTTCATCTGAAAAACAATAGAGGGTCCCTTCAGTGGAAAGCAGAGGCTTTCCAATCTTCAGGGTCTCGAAAGTAGGCTTGAAAAGAAGGTTAACTGACCTACCAGTGTCAGTCAGAAACTTACCCAACGTGTAGTTCTCAATGTCTGTCTCGATAACAACAACATCATTGAAGGGGGTGACTTCCTCCAGGTCGACCGCACACGAACGAACGTGAGGGCTGTGGACGGCAGCCCAACGTCGCTCGACCTCCTGCGGCGGCCATCTGTCCCCGCCTCCCCGGGGAGCACCGTCGGCCCGACCTTCCTCTGTTGTCTGATCGTTCCCCTACGATCTTTGTCACCGGATTTGCAGATAACTTCTTGAGTAACCATCGACATAACCACCTATTGTAGGCAAATGCCAATTGTCATGAGCCGTCTAAAGGAGAGATTAGAGTGTGTTTCAGGCGGATCGTGATGCCACAGATACGAGCAAAAAGAAAATCATGTTTGTTAGACGGGAACTGAGATACAAATAATTAGTTTTAAAATAAATATTTTTGATTAAAATAGATTGTTGTATGCGAAAACTTTAAAATAAGACAATGAGAATTAGATACACGTGTATTTTAATAAAACTCGTGATACAAGTTTAAAACATATTTTATGAAATGACAAACTTAGAGAAATGAAGAGGTAAATAAATGTCAAATTACAGTACATATATTATAGCCTATCAATTGTCCATGATAGTAGAGAAAAATGTCTCATAATAATTATTACATAAAATAAATATCCGACGGTAAAAAAAAATGCATAGAACCTAACACGGCAATAAGAGAAACTTCCATAAGTAGGAGCTATGCATTTTTTGCTTATAATATTTTAGTCATAATAATATTTTTTGCTTTCGAGCATGCGTCACTGCATACTGGTTATTATTGTTTAAGTCACTGTGAAATGATAAAATTATATATTAATTAAAATAATATATTTACTGGTCGGGATAATGCCTTAAAACGGAGTCAATATAATCCCTTGCCTCGGCTAAAATGACATCCTTTCCGGGTAATGAAAAATGCGGCGAAAGGATTCTTCCTTGATATTCTTCATTCTTTGGGCAACCGACACCCTTTTAAGCGGCCACCGGTCCTCTCAAAATGCAAGCGGAAGAATATCCCCAACTAGCGAGTCATTCAATGTACCACCGCTCAAGCTAGGCGCCACTTCGCTAAAAGCACGCACAAAAAAAATGAAACCATAACACAAGAGATCCAAAAACATAAGGGGTCCCCATTCAAATAAAAGTCGACTCACGGGCTACATCATCGTAAAAAACAAAAACAATCAACGACGCCGAGGTGCACCCGCAAAACAAAGCAAAGCAAACAAACAGAGGAAAAAGGGGCTCATAGGATCACTCCTCCGCGTCGACGCCAGCTTCGTCATCTGAGGCATCCTCTATGTCCAGGTAGTCGCACTCTGGTAACATTCAAGCAGCCCGTAACCCCATGCCAAAGCCCAAACAATGGTGCAGTATCGCGCTCGTCCGCCTTAAGCGAGTCGATCTCGATCGCCATCATCTCAGAACGAGCCTCCTCTGCAATACATGATCGCTTCATCTCAAAGTCATGAGATTCTTAGTATTCGGCTACCACGGATTCCCGCACGACCTCACCGTCCTCCAACTCCGCGGTCAGTCGAGCATTCTCCTTCTTCAACTGCCCCACCTCCGCCTCCTGCTTGGACATCGCTACATCTGCTGCCTCGGCACAATGGAGTGACTCCGCAATGGTCGCTTCAACAACAACTATCCTCCCGCAAAGAGCCCTGACTTCTGTATCAGCTGTGCTCAGCTTCCTTCGGAGAATCTCTACCTCAGCTTGGGAAGAAGACAACTGAGACTTTGTATTAGCCAGCAAGGAAATAACTTTCCTCTTCTTCTTCCGAGCAGCCAACAAAGAGTCCTCAGACCTGGCCAACTTCATCCTCAAGGAGATAAAATCATCCTTCGTGGTCACGTAACTATCGTTGCAGGAAGTCATGATGTCATTCATCTCGTCCCGCTGCAAAACGCAAGTAATAGATTATTCCAACACACAAACTCAAATCATAGGAGGAAAGACATAGAGGGCAATAAGCGTACCTTTCAGAAGAGCGACCAGCAAACAGAGCATTCCCACCTCTTTCCCTTTGCCGCCACTAGTGGTAGATGCAGGTCTTCTCGAGAAGCTGGATTGTCCGCAAGTAGCTCCGGGGATTCTTCAAGCTTAGCGGGTGGCAGATCGACAATCGGGTCACTCAAACAGCCATCAATGACTTCAATAATACCTCGGGAGCATCGGAGGATGGCCCGCCCTCTCACTGTCTCTGTGAAAAATCCATCTTTCTCTTCTTTCCGCGCTCCAATGGCACGACACAAATCCTCCTTGCATTTATCGAAAGGCCCGCAAGAACCAACCTTTTCTCATCAACGAACACACTAATCTTATGGAGAGCGACACTCAACTCGCGCGGATCCTCAAAACCAAACAGTAGAGAAAAACCATACTCCTTCCTCACAAGATGACGACAACGGTTTAGAGGATCCTGCTAGATCTCAGACAGCTTCCATGGGTTTTTAACAAACCTAAACATCATTCCCCTGCGATGATAGTCGATCTTGTCTTTGAACGACAATCACCTCTTATTGCTCCGCACCTCAATTCAATCCCTATGGCCAAGGCAAACTTCACACCACTCACGAAAAATTCGAACTGTTAGTGGGGAACCGTGCTCCCGAAAGAAGCAAAGCAGTCTCATAATCCTTGTCAACCATGCAAGTGAGAGTTACGTAATCTGAACGTTGCAAAACTGGAAAATTGCGATGACTCTATCAGTCGGAGGGATCTTAAAGTCCGCCTTCAGACATCCCTCCGTAGACGCAAAGTGATCCAAAGAAGGATTTAAAGCGTGTACCAGCAGGGAAGGTACCACGACCTCTATGCCCACCAAGGTTCTGAAGCGTTTCCTCCAACCGTTCACCCGGGTAAGGCCCGGAGTCGAAGGAAGACGCATCAATCACGGCGAAGCACCGCCCTTCGACAGCTGCAAAGAAAACGAATGTTATCATAAAAGCAAACAAACTAGGAAAAATCTCAGCAAAACCACAAGAGCTTGCAGGCCCCCGGGAAGAGGCACCGCAGCAGGCGCCTGGGCACGCGTTGCCAGGAGCACCCACATGCAAGCCCGTATGAACAACCGCTAGCCCGCTCAGGCGATACAACGAACGCGCTCCTGCACGGACAACACCGCGCGCCCACACGAATGAAATGTGTGTGTACGGGCACACGCAGGTTACCATCTCGTGTGGTCGCCCTTAAGTGCAGCCACCGCCGCGAGTGTGAGTGCCCCGACGCGCGGACGCCTTCACGTGCGGCCGCCCCGGTGCGCGACCACCTTCGCACGCGGGTACCGGGGGCATTAGGCCGCTCGAGCACCCTCTGCGCGAGCACAGTTTCCCGCGCCCTTATTAGGGCTCCACCACACTGTCTCATCTGCGCACTCACACATTGGCACTGCTACGTGTGGGATTCTCCACTCACACCCTTTTTCGCTCGTGTACTCCCCCATCGAGATATAAAATAATTTCATGGATAACAGTAACATTTTTTGAGGAGCGAAAAACCCACTCCAATTTATAGACTTCGTAGGAGGGCTCATAATGAAAGACCTATGTGATAACAAAACATCTCCTATCGAGTTTTCATGTCCCAAAAGAGGAAGCAATGTGAATACTATCTTGACAAAATATCTCGTAGGCATGACAAATAATACTCTCTGCGATATGGCGAGAAGTATTTCACCATTTTCTCACTCTAATTTTCGGCAAACGGTTATTCAAGTCCAAGCTAGATGATCGCAAGATTCTGAGACATCCGGAGCTATGGTCAAAAATTTTCGTTCTCAATCGCATCGCGGGTCATGACTCGCAAAAATTTGAGAGCATTTGTTGAGGTTCTCCCTGAAAAATTAAGAGTCAGGCCAAGGAGGATCAAGCAGTCGCGCCAGGATGAGCGCGCGAAACCACAACCGGCCTAAGCACGAGCACGACACTCCAAAGCAGAAACAACGCGCGCCAGCGGCCTCCGCCGCTTCCGGCAGCCGGCACCGCCTCCAGCCGGCACCGTTGCCTCTGGCCGCCGGCGCCGCCTCAGACCGCCGTTGCCATATTCGTCCGCCGCCAACCGCCGCCGCCATCGGGCACTCTGTCCGGACCGCCCGGAGGGCACTATCGTCATTTCACAAAAAAATAGCGACTTTCATCAAGGCTCAGACTCGACAAAAGCGTTTCCATCAAGGCTCCGACACAACAGGAGCGTTTCCATCGAACCTCCGAGAACTTAGCGACTTTCACCACCATAGCGCTTCCATCGAGACTCCGAGGACTTGTTTTTTCTTCATTGTTTTCATATTTTGCACTTGTAACGGAGAGGTAACTTGTCACCCGCCGAGGAATTATCTCAACTCTTGCAATATTGAGCGAAATAGTGGATTTTGGCTCGGTACAGATCCGACCACGTGGTTTTTCACCCTTTCCTGGTTTCCCACGTCAAAAAAAGTATTATCTCAACTTTTGCTTTTTCAGGCGAAATTTTGTCTTTTACTGCTGGTTTTCATTGACCGTTTGTGTGCCCGCCGCAATTCCGAGCTAAGGCGATCCATTTCTCCGGATTGAAAAAAATCGGGTGACACGCAACACCTTATATGCCGAAGAAATTCCAATCTTAAGCAAAAGAGGCGGAGAAGAATCTTGACTTGCCAGTGGCCGTAGAGTTGTATGGAAGTGAAAAGGTAGATGACCTTGATGATTTTTTTGACTCCGATGAGACAGATGTCGTACAACCTACTGCATTGAAGTCGCACTTGATTGTTTAATGAAAGAATTAAAGAGAGATCAGAGTGCCTTTTAAGCTATAGGACACTATATCAAATGCTTTTTAGGTAATTTCCTCGGACAATGTTCTTATCACGGAGCTATAAATAGTAGAGACAATTGTTAGTGAAAAGTAGCTCTGATTGAAGAGATGAAATCTCTTTTGAAAAATAAGATCTAGGATTGGATGAGTCTACAAGAAGGAGCAAAAACAATCAATTCCAAATAAGTGTACAAAAAAAGTCCACATAAGGGAAAGAACATCGAAGATACAAAACAAGATTCGCAGCCAAGAGTTTTCACGGATGAGAGGAGTCGACTTACCGAATGTCCGAGTTGATGAGCTTTAGGATTGTTGCGGCTTAACTCGACGTTCCGATCGGACCGGAATAAACTGGACCGTTTTAGCTTTCAAAATGGTCGAGCGCGCACACAGTCAATGAGATGGTTGATAGGATGCGCAAAGTTTTAACGTGAAAAATCCCTTAACGGGGTAAAAATCACGTGACCGGATCTGCACCGGTCAAATTCCACTATTTCCCTGTCGTTACAACTTGTTTGTTGAATCGAGGACGAGAGACCGCTACTCATTACAATTTGAAAATGAGAGAACACCAAGCGCCCGACGGACGACAAGCTGTTGCGCTCGACGTTTGTTACAAATTACACTTCGCAGCCATAGGCTTTGTTGGGGATCACCCTGACATTGAACGTGGGAGCGGAGTGATTGAATTTGCAGTCGCGAAAGTCTCCTTGAAGCGGAGGGATCGGGCTTCGTCTGGCGATTTGAAGGTGGCTCGAACACGGCTTGGAGATGGCTTGAATGTGGCTCGGGAGCGACTTGAAGGCGGCTTGAGCGCTGCTCGTAGGAGAAATTTGGCAGAGATTCAGCCCGAGAAAGAAGAAGGCTAGGAAAAAAAAAGGTGAGAAATGCGGAGGTTTGAGGCTCCTTTTATAGCCTTTACGAGGTGGTTATGGTAGTTATGCGGCTATCTGCACACCGTAACCGCCAATATAATCATTTTTAATGTAGTTTGAGGGCGCTCATTTGTGATCATATATTTCGCTATCCGTAGACTAATTAATTTAATAATATTTCCCCCCACTAATCTGACAGTTAGTGGGTGGTTACACGCGAATCAGACGACGATGATCGATTCAATATAATCAGACGGCGGGGAAGCGCTCCTTTGGGCGGGCAATGATCTTGCTGACAAACTTGTCGGCGAGGAGGGAGGTCGCCGTCGACGGCTGGGAGAGCGGGTGACGACTAAGCCGACAGTGGAAAGGGAGAGCGACAGGGGCGGCCGGCTCGGCCGCCCCCTGGGCCGCACGCCGACGTCCGAAGAGGCGCAGTTGGGCCGACCGCCCCATCGGCTGCGCCCCGCCGGCCGAAGAGGGCGGATGGCTTGGCCGCCCCTTCGGCCGCGCGCTGGCGGCCGGCCCGACTACCCCTCTTCGGCTGCCCCTTCGGCGGTGCGCCGACGGCCGGCCCGCCGCCCCTCTTCGGCTGCCCCTTTGGCCATGCCCCGACGGCCGAAGAGGGGCGACCGGCTTGGCCGCCCCTTCGGCCGCGCGCTAGTGGCCTCTCCCTCAGCGCACGCTGGTGGCCGACAGTGGCAAGATGAGTCTGCCGGTGCCCGGACATGACGCCGACCGCTCGACGCCGGCAGGCTTTGGTGGTTTCGCCATCATGCGTCGTGGGATCGATGTGCAACGAGATCAGATACGGTGATCGCGTGCACGGTCAATGTAACGACCCGGGTTTAGGCCCACTGGGCCGCCCCACGGCGTCGCCGACCTGCCAGCAGCACGGGTTTAGAGCTCAGAGGCCCACCACAACCCTTCCTAGGCCTGACGGCTTGTCTCGCCCCACGACACCACTGGTATTAAGCTTAAACATCAAGGACTACATGCCAAGCCGCAGCTCAGTTGGTGATGAGAGCTGGTTGGAAGAGCTTCTTATCAAGGTCGTGGGTTCGATCCCCAACAACAACCTACCGTGGTGAGAAACAATCACGGAGATGAGTTGGAGTGTATTGAGCCTGCAGACCTTGATGTTTAGCCTCACTATTAGTGGTGCCGTGGGGCGAGACAAGCCGCCAGACCCAGGAAGGGTTGTGCTGCGCCTCTAAGCTCTAAACCCAGGATGTTGGTAGGCCGGCGACGCGGTGGGGCGGCACAGTGAGCCTAAACCCGTTTCGTTACAGTCAAACCCATGATTCCACTAATTTTAGTGAAGATCATGAGGGAGTGCTGCTGATTGCAGTTCCAACTGACCATTTTGTAATAAGACCTCTCCTATTATGTGAAGTCAGGGTATCGTCGTTAGTATGAAAGAAAATACCCGCCCCTAATGTGACTCTTGTTTTTGGCCCACCAAAGATGATTAGGAGCAACGTTTTAAAAACCGGACCGGACCGGCCGGTCCGACCGGTTGAACCGCCGACCGGTCCTCCGGGCGGTCCGGTCTGGTTCCTAAAACCGGCCTGGCCAAGAACCGGCCAAGAACCGGAAAACCGGCCGGTTGAACCGGATAACCGGAAACCGGGCCGGTTTTTGGCTAACCGGGCGGTTCACAAAATAAGTATTAATTTTAAGCGTTTGTTAACCGCAGCCCGTTATTGGCTAGTCGCACCCCCAAAAACTCAAAATTTTTCGCTCCTTTTCGAAATACGCCTTGTACATGCATTATTAGGAAAAGTGCTCAACACGAAAGTTGTAGATCTCGTCAAGATCTACAACTTTCGTGTTGATCACTTTTCCTAAAAATGCATGTACAAGACGTACTTTCGAAATATGCTCAGGTTTTGCGCCCTTCAGAAATACGCCTTGTACATGCAATTTCAGGAAAAGTGTTCAACACAAAAGTTGTAGATCTCGTCAAGATCTACAACTTTCATGTTGAACACTTTTCCTAAAATTGCATGTACAAGACGTATTTTGAAAAATTGTGAAAAATTAGGAGATTTTGGGGTGCGACTAGCCAATAACTGGTTGCCGTTAACAATCGCTTAATAAAAGTGTGAAAAGTTAGGAGACCTTGCGGTCATTAATGTCAAAACGGTTCAACTCCGGTTCAACTCCGGTTCCACCGGTCAAACCGGTTAAACCTTGAACCTCTCTCATGACCGGTTCTATGTCCGGTCCGGTTCTCAAAACCTTGATTAGGAGCCCATAACTCAAACATTTGTTTGTGTGAAAATATCGGCTATACGGGTCATATTAAAATTCGGACATATATATATATTTTTGGATTATTCACGCTAGTGCTTGCACAAAGAACAATTTTTGCCCGCAAAAAATAACCCGCCAATATATTAAGCAAAAGACCTACTCAAGTGTATCCCGCCAAAGCTCCTCCTGGCTCTCGCCACCAGCCGCCGGTGAACTCCCGCTTCCATCCGGAGCATCCCAATTTCTAAATCGCCTCTGTCCCCTCTTTTTTCTACAAGCATTTTCCTACTTTCGTGATTCTTTCACTATCCGGAACCGGGCCCTTCCTTAAACCCTAGGAAGATCCCTTGAAAACTCCTGTTACCGAAATGAGCTACGCAGCCTTCAAGATGATGCATTGGGCCACCGGGATCGAGAATTGCGCTGCAGGGTTCATCACTCACTCCCCGGCCGATTTGACCGCCCAAATCCAACCCATCCACTCCGTCGACCCGGAGTCGGAGTGGCCGGCCAAGAGGCGGATCGGGCCCATACCTAATGTCGCTGTAACCGCGGCCAATGTCCTCGAGCTTTACATTGTTAGGGTTCATGAAGACGATGGAAGGTCGTCAGAGCTTTCCGGCGATTCACGAAGCGGAGGTATCATGGATGATCTCCGCGGTGCTCGCCTTGAGTTTGTTTGCAATTACAGGTGCTTAATTTCCTAGTACTCATTTATTTCACGAATCTAACAGGGAATTATAGTACTCGAGTTTAGGTTTGTCATTAGGACGAGCTCTGATGGTTGACATGGACATGTACTGGCTTTCATTGCATGTTTTTCTACATATAGAAGCTATAAACTTCATGTATACAGCTTCTTGACTACTGCTCTGGTGGAGCATACCATATTTTTTAATTTGTCACTATATTTAATTCACTTCACATACCACTGCTGCTGATAAGATTTTTCTAATTCTAGGTTTAGCTTTAGGCTCCCTTTGGCGTGACGTTTTTGCCTGCCATTTGGCACGACAATGGTTATGACCGCCACCAAGAGAATATTACTAGTTTTGAATGTAGAAATGAATGAAATTCCTTAGGCGAGGTTGGGTGTTCACGAACGACAGTTCATAATCACCACATTTACGATGGTTCATAATCACCACATTCACGATGGTTCATAATCACCGCATTCACGATGGTTCATAATCACCGCATTCACGATGGTTCATAATCACCGCATTCACGATGGTTCATAATCACCGCATTCACGATGGTTCATAATCACCGCATTCACGATGGTTCATAATCACCGCATTCACGATGGTTCATAATCACCGCATTCACGATGGTTCATAATCACCGCATTCACGATGGTTCATAACCAGCGTGCTCACGACGGTTCATAGCCACGGATGGAGCCTTAATCACAATTATTTGTGCCTAAAAAATTGTTAAATGATCCCATTTCAAGCTTCCCCATATATCAGTTGCCTCATTACCAATCTTTTTAATCAGATTCATGGAAAGAAATATTCCAAATGCTTCATTTTTTTTCCAGTAACTGAGTTAAGTTACTATTCTGTTCACTTAGATTGCATGGTAACATCGACTCCATGGCAATAGTATCTTCCGGTGGAGATGAGCGTAGCAAAACAAGAGATTCAATAGTGTTGTCATTCCAAGATGCAAAGATCACAGTGTTAGAATATGACGATTCAGCCCATGAACTACGCACAAGGTAACATGTGGCTTCTATGCTATTTTGGATTAAAATGGATGTATGCACAAAATGTAGTTTGGGCAATCTTCAGCAACATATCTATGAAGCCCGCACTCTAAATCGCCACTCACATCCTAATCATACTAATTTTTTTAATGAAGCAGTTGATACTTTGTTCCTGCAACTTTTCTGGGCTTCTTCTTATTGCAGTTCCATGCATTGTTTTGAGGGTCCAGATTGGCATTACTTGAAAAGAGGTAGAGAGTCATTTTCAAGGGGTCCCACATTGAAAGCGGATCCTCTGGGCCGATGTTGCGGAGCACTTGTGTATGGTCTTCAGATGGTTATTATGAAGGCTAGTCAGGTGCTATCTACTTCTATAATGTATCTTCAATTATTTTCATAATTCTACTTGGTAAATCCACAACGACGTTGCAACTATATAACAAAGTGTTATGGAGCTCACGCCGTTGGTTATCTAGTATTAGGAGTTTTATTTTATTAAGTGTATTAGGTGTTTTAATATCGTATGAGTCAAATCAAGTCATGTAGTCTTTTATGTGTTTTTATTATTTCGCTTAGTTTCATGGTATCGGGAATTGACACCTGTGCCATATAGGTTCTATATAATAGACCCTTGGGGTCATGTAATGGATATGAAAAAGTATTAAGTAAGTTTCTTTTTCTCTCTCAAGCTTCTCTCTCTCTCTCCAGTTCTTCTCATCTCCTCTCTCATTCTAGGGTTACCCCCTTGCATCTCCGCCTCTTTCCCACACATTCATCGGCCCGTAACAACTTGGTATCAGAGGCCTTTCATCCCCTCCGGTTGCCGTTCTTGCCGCTTCTTCACCGCACCCAGCCGCCGCTGCCCCCCTCCGATCGTCGCACATCAACAGCGCCCAACCCCTTGCGCCACTTCCAAAATATCCCTCGGTTAAACGATCTCCTTCCGCTGCCCTCGTCCAGATCCCCAACGCCACGACGTGCTTCTGCTCAGCCACTTCGATCCCCAGCGGCAGTTTGCCAACTGCTTCAGTCCTACGCCGGTCGTCATCTCCGCTCCGTCAGCCGCATCAGCTTCCCTGTGCATGCCCCTTCTGCTCTCCGCGACTCCGCCTCATCGTCGTCGATTCCGCGACACCAACAACGCCAGCGACGGCGCACCTCTCCGTCGTTTCAGACCCAACAACGCCATCCCCGCCTTTTCCACCGTCGATTCCTCGGCACGAGCCATCGGTTCTTTCCGTTGTCACCAATTCCTCGAGCCCATCCCCATTTTTTCCTGCAGTTTCCGCACACAAGCCACGCCAACACTATTCATTTCCATCCCTGCTTTTTTTACTTTTGTTTATTTTTCCGCACGCCCCCCAAACCCCTTCTTTCTTTCTTTGTTTCTTATCTGTCCTTGATCCCACCTTAGCCGTACCCTCAAGTCACCTCCAGCTTCAACACAATCCGCCCACCATCTCTTCTTTTATTGCCTTTATTTAATTCCCTAAAGCCCGGTACACCACACATCCCATCCGCCCATCCCATCACCTTTTATTATTATTATTTTTATATATTTTACTCTAATTACCTCCAAAGTCCCAACCACACCTCTCTTCCGCCTTTTACTCTTATTACATCATTTTCATAATGTTCCTTAGCGCAACCGACCGCACCGCGCTGCTTGCCCGACTCGCCGAGCTGGACCACCGCATTGCTCTACGCGCGGCTCAACTCAGCCACGTCGATGCTCAACTCGACCTCACGCTCGATGCCCTCCGCATGTATCACGACTCATTGGTGGTTTTTCTATCACCACCACCATCAGAGCTGGAGTCGTCGCCTTCTCCTCCAATGATGGTGCCACCACCGTCCTCCGCCGTTCATGACGCGCCGCCGCCGCCGTCATCGCTGCCACCGCCGCGGTCGCCGCCGTTGCCGCCACCGCTGCCGTCGTCATCGCCACCGCCGCCGTTGTCGTCGCCACCTCCGCCTCCGCGGCCATCGTCGTCGAGGCTGACACCGCCGCAGCCGTCACAGCCACCTCCGCCGCCGCCTCCTCTACCGGCTCTTTTCCCGCCGGCCCCCGCCTTGCCGCTCCCACCGGCCACGGCGCCGTCTCTTCTGCCGGCCCGTGCTCTGGTGACCCCGACGGACCTGTTTCTGCTACCGGCCGTCGTCTCTCTACCCTCCCTACTACTGTTGCTAACCATCGCTCCACCGGTCGTGCAAAAGCCATTACTTTCGCCGCGCGTCTTTCCCACGGCGTCGCCACTACTTGCCGACACCTCTTCCGCCGCTACGCACTATTGGTCCATGTTCTGGCGGGAGATCAAGCTTCCAGATGATCCAACCATCCAGGTGGAGTTCGAGCTTGGGGTCAAGCTCGATGTCAAGGACGGGTGGAGTGTTATGGAGCTCACGCCGTTGGTTATCTAGTATTAGGAGTTTTATTTTATTAAGTGTATTAGGTGTTTTAATATCGTATGAGTCAAATCAAGTCACGTGGTCTTTTATGTGTTTTTATTATTTCGCTTAGTTTCATGGTATCGGGAATTGACACCTGTGCCATCTAGGTTCTATATAATAGACCCTTGGGGTCATGTACTGGATATGAAAAGTATTAAGCAAGTTTCTTTTTCTCTCTCAAGCTTCTCTCTCTCTCTCTAGTTCTTCCCCTCTCCTCTCTCATTTTAGGGTTTACCCCCTCGTTTCTCCGTCTCCTTCCCACACATTCATCGGCCCGTAACACAAAGTTCTTGTCATTTCACTTAATTTTCAGAAGTATAACACACATGATTTTCTTAAAAGTGGATTAATTTGACTACATTCCTGAACTAAGAGCTATGGGCTGCAGATGCATATAACTTTTTGACGGTTTCTTGCTTTATAGTTCACTTCACTTGACCTCACACTCTTTCTGAGTATTTTTAGATTGATAGAATTTATTTACTAGTTTAGCAAGTCAGATTTAAAACATTGATGCCCAATGATCCTCTGATGAAAACTTTCTTGCAATGCACCGAGTTACCTCAGAAGTCATTCTTCTCTTTTACACGAGATAATTTGTTTGGATTTTGTTTTCTTAGGCAGTATTCTTTTGGATTTTGTCGATGGAGATACTTAATTGTAGGGTTATAGCTTTCTTCCTCTTCGGAGAGAGATTTTACATAAAAGTGTTCTTATGAAAATGAAATTTTTGATGATATTTTTGCCCTGAATTGAAGCATTTAACATCACACCTGCTGTTATGCATATGGACATACAGATTATGTCGCCTTCTCCATCCCGTTGTTTTATTTGATTCTCTCCCATACCACCTTTAAAATTTAAATAAACGGTACTTTTTACTCTTGTTCAATGGTGTTTTTCTTCATCAATTCATTCCTGTATTTGGTTGATATTTAAATTTTCTATTAACAGCACAGAACGTTAATCATTGATGACATCACTTTTTTCTCACTTAATATTTTATTTATTTAATTTAAGTTTGTAAACCGTTATTAACTAAAACACTACCTAGTATATTTCTGTAAACTTTCAGTTTGCGCATGCTTAGCAGCTTTTGGTCCTTAGGCAGGGCAAGGATTAGCTGTGGATGAGGAACCTTCTAATATAAGTGCAAGTGCTTCTGTTCACATCGACTCGTCATACATAATAAACTTACGTGATTTGGACATGAAGCATGTGAAAGATTTCACATTTGTTCATGGTTAGTTGATTCGTCTTTATCAAACTGTTAAACACCCAAGTGTTACTTTGTTGTTTTATGCCCTTTTGTATACTAATTACTTGGTTGTTCTATCACACCAAAGTATTATTTGATTCTCTATCATTATTTATTTCATTATTGTTTTCTCAACCAGCTGGGTAATTGATATAAGTTATACTTACCTAGCTACCTGATATGCAAAGAAACACCAATAAGTTGGGGAGCTAGAATTAATTTTCAAGGGCGTCCAAATGGAAGATTAAGATGGATAACATAAAAAAAGTTGCTAAAATTGATTTTGGTAAACTAATTTGATTCTAATAGTGTTTTATATAGGAATAATTTGTGAAGAGGGATTCATAAATCAGAATTCTAGTTGGTATCTGTTACTAAGGCAGTGGCACTATTTATAACACCTTGCATCACCATTTTTGTTCCTCTTTTTACCCCTTTTCCTTGTGATAATACAGTTTTCATTTCATTACGTGCTTTTACTATACAAGTTATATAGGAAAATGATAATCGTTGTTAGAAATCTTGTTTTGTTGGTCTATTTATTTTAATTCCATATTCACCCATGTGTAATTCAATAAGGTTCTCCTCCTCACACTCTCGTGCAGGGTATATAGAACCTGTTTTGGTCGTACTTCAGGAAAAAGAACCTACATGGGCTGGGCGGATCGCATGGAAGCATCACACATGCATGATATCTGCACTAAGTATTAGCACAACATTGAAACAGCATCCACTAATTTGGTCTGCTTCTGTAAGTTGCATCTCTGGGCATGCGATACATTATATTGGTCTACGTTTGATTACATAACATATGAAAATGGACAAGTTTATGTGCAATTTTACTTCTACTCTATGTAAGTTGGCTGCTAGCTGGTAAATCTGAATTAATTCAAGGATTTTGGCAGTTATTATATTAAGATTTATATGATTGTTGCTTTATGAGAGTTAGTGCAAGCAGTCTTTGATGAAAGCATTCACTGAAATTCATGTAGAATTTTGTTTCTGTTTTGTTTGTTTTACATCCTAACAAGATTGCAAATGTCGGATGTCGGGGACACGTCGGTTTGAGTTTTTATGTTATTTTTTATATATCGGGGATATTTCATATTGGTTTTAGTATTTAATTAATTTTATATGTATATATATAATTATGTGTTATTTTTATATATGTCACAATACTATCTATTTTACAATCTACTGAACTTCTAAATATTAAAAGCTATGTGAAACATTTAACATACAATACTTTAATGATAAGAATATGAAATGAACTAAATATTAATTATATGAAATGAAATAAATGTTTTATATAATTACATCATGAGAAGAAATACCCAAAATTACTTCATTAGTTTGAAAGAATCAACATCAGAAAAGCCCCCTTAACTTCATTAGATCGTTAGATCTTTAGTTATCGTTCAAAATTTCCATGCAATATTTTATTTATCCAATGATATTTTGCGTCATCAGTAGTATACAAAATTATTGTTATCATTCAGAGTCGAGAACCCAAGGCATCCAAGTATCTCACATGCTATTTATCAATTATTTTCTCAAAAGAAACAAGGTATTCAAGTATCCAATATTTTATTTATCAAAAGGCACAATGCAACAAGGAAACCAAAAAAATGAAGTTGGATATACATGCATTCATCATTCGTTATGGACATACATCATCGATTGCAAAATGAAGTTGGATAAATAAAAAATAACCGAGGTGTTTCAAATCATTTGTTGTCCAACAAAACGGATAAAATAATTAATTGCTAATTGCTAAACAAGGCATAAAAATAGACAAATATATCGCAACAACTAGGTACAAAGCAGCCATAAAAATAGCACACTTACAACCTCCAAGCAAGGAGCAAAACAACCAACAATTCAAGGCCACCAAGCTACATTTATCAGCAAGGTAGCGGGGCAACATGGCAACAGGACAACCAACAAACCATGACCACCATGCTATAGCCACCAACAAGGCAGCATGGCAGCAAGGCAGCCAACAAACCACGACCACCATGCTACAACCAGCAGCTAGGTAACCAACAAACCACGACAAATAGAAGAATGCAAGAGCGAGAGAATGAGAGGGAGTGGCAGAGAGAGTAATGTATATCGAGAGATCGAGAGGGAGAGACATGAAGAAGAATGCACCAACCGAGAGAGTGAGAGCACCATCGAGAGAGTCGAGAGCCCGAGAGAGAAGGACGCAAATACCAAAGAATGAGACAGCTGAGAGAGTGAGAGCACCATCGAGAGATTCAAGAGCACCAAAGAGAATAACCTTTTGGAAAGGGGACTTCAAGGAGGACTTCACAGAGGAACTAGCCTCTTGGAGTAGGGCACGCACATCTCTCTTGATTTGGATCTGTTTATTTCTAATTTGAGTTCAATTATTTTCAGATAGGTAACATCATCCTTTTGGAATTGGAGGGCATTTTACTGCTTGCATTTTTCCTTCAGCAATTATGGGCTTTTAACATTATAATGGTGCTTTCTGCCGAATTAGATATTATTTATTTCCTTTCTCATCTAATCTGTCTTTATCAGTAACAACTAACAACTACTGACGCTCTGTTTGTATGTATGCTGTTGGCATTTTATTGATCTGGTACTCTTGTGGACAAATAAAATAATAGAACTATGATTTAATGTGACCTATCCATGTTAGACCAACCTAGATACAGTTTCCATGAGCTTGTTCTGTGATTTATCACATTCTCATACAGGGTCGGCGAGCTACCTATTTTCTGGATCCAGTGTCTTTACACTGAATTTGGCAAGAAACATTTGCAACAATACTTTAATAATTTGTTAAATTCCTATCCATATGTGCAATATTCATAAGATTCCTTTCACTATGTTAAAAGGCTAATTGTTAGTTTTGCCATTTTTCAGGCTCATATCTTTTACTGGAGTCTCTTCTTACGCATTCATTTTGCAATTTGTATTTAGTTTCTCAGTTTTTCCTGCTAGTCTCTTTTGCTCTCGCATTCATAGTCTTATGAGAAAGGGATGCAGATAAAATCCTTTTTGCTCTGAACTTTATGATGGGGATTACGGATTGCACGTGGGCCGATCCTTTTCGGAACCCGCCACAGTCTGGATTTACAGGAAGCATAGTTTCTATCATTGTAGACGATCTGAGTCCGTGGTCGCGTTCAGAGCGACATCGAGATGTTTCAGTGTATTCTTTGTTATATGTTTGTATTTTTATTTTCATGTATTCAATATATTTATGTGCGGAACGATTTGGCCTTTCCGAACTCCGAAGTTGGCACTGAGTCTATAAATTGGGGTTTATGGATGATTTTAGACCACTGCAAGTTTTCTGGTTCTTGCAATCATTCCACGGTGTGAAGTTTTAGGTGCCGAAGCCTAGATTTCACTCAATCCTCCATTTGGCTGGCCAAACCCCTTCCCCACCCATACTAGCCACTGGCCATGTTTCAGTCCATCCACCGGCCAACCACTTCTCTCCCTCCATTCACCCCGTCATCACATGTAACTACCGTAACTTCCACTCCAACCTCCCCCAAGTCCTACAAGTACCAAGCAACTACCCCATAACTGCCTCTCTCTTCTTTATCCCCTGCTCAATTCAACCCACCGAACATCCTCCACAACTCCCTTCAACCACCCGCCTGCAGAGCCACTGAAATTCCGAACCCACTAGCACCCCAAATCCTACCCAAATTACCTTCCTAGTTCTGTGTCAGTGGACTGGAACCGCATGCTTCCAAATCTGGCCTATGACTTTCCTCATCTATCCCACTACAGCCCCCCACCCCCATTCCCACTCTCCCTTCACCCAAGCAGTCAATATACCCCTACCCGAGTCCATCACCCAAAAAATCATCCAGTATTTGAAATCTGCACCGAATCGCCTCAAGATTGCTGCCCAGCACCAAATCAGCCTCCCTTCTTTTCTTCTTGGCCTCTATTTATTGTATAAATTCATCTTTAAAGTCAATTTCAGTCTTTGTCGATTATTTGATGAAAAAATATATGATTGCGGATATTATTTCACATGCATTTTCCCGAATTGTTCTATTTGCGGAATTTATTTTAGTAACATTAATTGAAGCACTCTTAGTCGTAATTTAGCCTGAAATTGCTAGTTTCTTTAGTGTTTTACTAGATTGCGAGTGAATGCTGACTTCTTTATTAGTTTTAGCATTTATTGTTAATTAAACGTTGGATAATTGCTTGTGCATCACATCATTTTAAATTCCTCCACAACACTGCACTAATACCAATTCATTTAGAGTCCCCTTAGGGCACAATTGAACTACATCATCACATTAATCCTACATCACTTAATTTTCTCTTTTAGCATTTGTTAATTGGTAGGTACTGTCGCCGACTGGAACATTCTATGCTTTGCTCTGTGTTGCTGATGTTAGCATAATGGGCTTGCCTTTTTTTCTTTATTGCAAAATTTTTTTATTCATTTGAGTTGTCTTCCTATTGATGTTTTCCTCTTGGATTGTTCTTATTTCAGAATCTTCCACATGATGCCTACAAGCTCCTTTCTGTACCTTCTCCCCTTGGTGGTGTGATAGTGCTTTGTGCTAATAGCATTCACTATCATAGTCAGGTGATTTAAATCTTTTGATATTTAATCAAATTGTCATTTGGGTTACTCCAGGCTCAAATTTACCTGTTTTCTCCAGCTTCTTTATGAACTTTTCTTTGTATTTTGCAGTCCATAACTTGCTTACTTGGTCTTAATGGTTTTGCTGCTCAGCTGGAAAACAGGTTTTCTTGTGTTTTTTATATGTATCTTTTTTCTTTCTTAGGTATGAAGTGATCATTGTATAGAATGCCACCTTTTCCTTCACATTTCTTTTAGCTCACACTGATATTTGTATGGTTTATTATATATACTGTATAGAGATGGTACTAATTTAGAACGTGGAAGACACTGTGGAAAACGTTAATTAGACTATGCTCTAAACATTAAATAGCTGTAGTGATCTTTGGACCATTGTGAGAAGTAGCAAAAAAAATGCAGTTAATCCAATTGTTCATTATGGGAAGAATTGGTTAATTATTGGATTAAATTTTGGATTTTTTTGGGATCCAAGCTGTATCAGTAACTTTCTTGTCCATTTATAGAACTTGTGGCCCTATCCGTGCCTCTTTCCTTGATCCGTTTCCCTTTTACCATTTTTGGTTTACATGCCTATTTCGTGGGAGGAGCACGACCAAGCCCATCAAGAGCAGAGCGATCTGTCTGAGCGGCATTAGTAGAAGAGCGGCGACTATTCTCATCATTTAGGATCATACTTAGTGCTTCCTGAAGAGATGGAAGAGGCTTGCGGTGAATAACATGTAAGCGAATAATATCAAACTCCATATTGAGGCCCATAAGAAAGACATGCACCCAAAATCGGTTTTACCCTTCTAAAGGTTGATGACATCCTCATTGCATGCTTGAATGAAGGTATTGAAGTAATCCACTTCTTGATAGAGACATTCAAATTATGAGTTGTAGGAAGATACATACAAGGATCCTTGTTTCAACTCCAAAGCACGACGAGTGAGCTCATATATTTGCATCGAGCTAACAAACTGCGAGTATGTCTCATGTGCTTGAGTCCAAATTTCATGATGCATCCTCCGTCGCATCAGTTACTGCATGACGTCACTCGGCGTCATGCATTTTATTTACAAATTTTTTTATGGTTTTTTTTGGGGGGGGGGTCGCACATTTGCTTTGTTGTTTGGATCTTCGGGTTGGCCGTCTGATGAGACCCTGAATAAATAGGTCCGGTAATTCTGGTAGTTATGACGTAACAGACAAGGTTAAAATTATTTAAAACGCATACATTTAAAATTCAAAAGATAGTGATCATTTGGAATAAGTTTTTTTTAGAATTTAAAATTTGGGAAAATAAATTTGGCCGGCTCCTTGCTCGGAGAACATAATAAAAAAATGAATGAAAATCTTTCTTATTTGGCCGGCTCCTGTTGGAAAATAATAAAGGGTAAATGTCATTCTTTGTGTATTAAAGTAGAGCCGGCCCTTTGAACTGGACAGAGCCGGATAAGCAGAGAATTGATAATTCAATCAACTCTTTGCATTGTCGGCGCACCCTCTTCCCGTGAATTCAATTCTCACCGCCAAAGTTCCCGTCGCCGAGACAAGCATACATTGCCTTCCGCTGCTGTGCAAGCCGCCGACAACAGCCTGTGGCTCCCAATCGCCGTTCGATTCCGTCCAAGATCGTGGAACGTCCTACCGCCCCGCCGTCGACCGCGACATCTTTTCCAACGGGCCGCTACTCCTCTACGCCTTCTGCCATCAACGCCAGGGACTCGCTGACGACCCAAGCCTTCACTTTCGGCGAGTACCTGCGCCGACCTTTTCATCCACAGCCACAAGGGTCAGGCCGTCGGGTTCCAGACGTCCTCCCGGTAGAAGACACGCTCGACATCGCTTGTTCAGGCCGGCCGAACTCCGGTTTGATTTGCCTACAGATTTGATTCAACTTTGTCTCTTGTGGTAATGACTCTCACTCCTTGCTCGAATTAGTTCGATTTAAATTTATGCGACATTTAAATAATTAAGAGCTTGCCCCGAACGCTCTATCGCCTTCATTATCGTGTATTTCATAAATTGTTGTTTGTGGAGTGCGCTTGCGAACCTACAAGTCCCGCTACGATTCGATCTGTTAGTGCCGACGAGATTTTCTGAATAACAAATAACAAATTTGCGAAGTTTATCGGTAAGAGCAGTTTTATGCGCAAACGCTACGACTCGGCCGCTCGGCCACCTTTAAAAATAAAAAAAAAGTCTCGTCTTTTTTCAAAATCATAACTTAAAGTTTAAATAAAAAGTAAAATATTTCTTCAATTAAATTATTAATTCGAGAACCCTAAACCTAGTCTACATCAGTTTGGTATCAAAAACAGTCAACTCACTCCTATAGTGAGTCGGTCGATCCGGTTCTTTTTTTATTAAAAAATATATATATGTTAAAAAAAAAATATTATTGTGTCTCTTATTTAAAAATATTTTTTAGTTAAATTTTAAAATCTTTTTCTTATTTAAATTATTTTTAAATTATTTTAAAATTCAATTAAATTTTTTAAGAAAATTAAGATCAACTTATTTTAAATGGAGAGCTGCATAGACCGCATTGACGTCAACATAGGTGACTTAACCAATTGAATGAGGGAGCTGATGAAAACAGTAAAAGCACTCTCTGCCAACGTGAAAGACACGAACCACGTCGTAAACGGCTTAAGGACCTCCATCAATAACTTAGAAGCTGAACGCCAACAAGGACTAGATCAACCACCTCGCCAAAATCCTAGGCAAGAGGAACACGTCCCTGGACCACTAGAGCATGCACAACTTGAACCACGTAATCAAGCTCGTTGGGATGTAGGAATACAATTAGATGTCAAAGATTTTGAAGGACGGATAGAGCCTGAGAGTTGCTTAGACTGGTGTGACAGAATGAATCGTTACTTAGCTTGGAAGCACTTGCCTCCAGCTAGGCAAGTCGAGTACGCCATCTTTTGGCTAAAAGGATCTGCTTTAGTCTGGTGGGGACAGTTAGAGCGTTCTAGATTCAATTTAGGTTTGCCTCCCATCACAACCTGGAATGAATTCAAGGCTCAACTTATGAAATGGTACGTTCCCCATGATTATCTACAAACTCTATATCGTAAATTCCATAATCTACGACAGGAGATGTCCACAGTAGACGAATACACTGATGAGTTCCTTGTCCTACAGTCGATGCTAGATCTTTGTGAGGATGATGCCATGACAATATCCTGTTATCTTAATAGGTTACGCTATTCCATACAGTATCAGTTGGAGTTGCACGACCATCGCGATTTAGGGGATGTCTCTAGTTGAGCTCGTAGATTGGAGTCCCTATAGAAGCGCACATCCGGAGTGAAATCTACGGATAAGTCTACATCGAGTATCACCACTACCACCACAGCTCGAATCTCAGACTCCCCACCTTCCCGTCACTGCGGGGACTCCGACCCCATCCACTATCCCTTCCAAGGGTAAGGAGATTATCGGGGTCAAGCACAACACTGCAGTATTCCGATGCTTCAAGTGTATGGAGCCGGGACACAAATCATCTGATTGTCCGCGACGCCACTTCGTCGCTATTATCGATTACCCTAACAGTGATCCTGAGTATGGAGTCTACATTAATGAGTCTTACCTTGAGCCCGAGCCCGAGCACGAGTCAGAGGACGTCGTAGAAGTGGAAGGCGAGCACGCCAAACATTTAGTTTGCGTCCCGCGTTATAGTCTGATTACCCCTAACGAGCCTACTGAGGATGACCATAGGAGACACGAAATTTTTCGCACCACTGCACGCATTCAGGGACAATTCTGTTCCATTATCATAGATAGTGGTAGTATGGAGAACTTCGTTTCTCAACGCATGGTCGACATACTAGGACTTGAGACACCTCCGTTAGAACAACCCTACAGCTTATCTGGAGTCAATAGTCAATTGACTATACCCATCATGCATTACTGTCTAGTAGAGTTCTCTATAGGGAGCACATATTCAGATAGAGTTTTATGTCATGTCGCTGCCGTGGATGTCTGACACATCCTATTAGGGCGAGCTTGGCAGTACGATCGACACGTCATGCACGGCGACACGAGAAACTCTCACTCTTTCGAGCACCACGACCACAAAATATTCTTCTACCACAGAAGAATTGTCTTATTCCGAGGACACGTGAGAGTACCTTTACGACTTTTAGTGCACTTCTCACTGACTCCACCACATTACTACTCACCTCCCTCCCGCCTGAACCCCCATCCTATGAGGCAACTCATGGCCTAGATATGACACTCACCCCACATTTATCGATTCCCTACGTGCCACCTGACATTTTTCAGTTCGCCTATACTACGTATGATGAACGTTCACTCGACGCTCCTCACCCTGCCGAGTTCGTATTTAAAGGTTATACTTTTAGTTCACCTAATTATCATCTGGAACGAGGCGAATCTATGGAATTATTCCAACATAATAAATATTTTTATTCATATTTATGGAACACATTATGTGGGCAAAAGCGAGCCAACCTCGAAACTAGTAGCGTATATTACTCTCAGACTGATGAGCAGATCAAAGCCGTTAGTAAAAGTTTGGAGAATTTTCTTAGACAATTAACTGGTGAGAATTTAAAGCAATGGAACATTGTACCCCCACAAGCACAATTCACATTCAATAATTCTAAATATTGCTTCCATTATTTATCTCCTTCTGAGATTATCCATGTGTCATTCCATCCACCCGACTGTCATCACATCTCATTCCACGAACGTATTTCATTCAACGCGCAAGCTCATATTAATTATTTAACGGAACTGTATAAATTTGTTGCTAAAAAAATGCAAGCCACCTGTGGAAATTACAAATTCATGATCGGTCGTTATCGTCATGAGTTGTACTTTCCACGGGAGGATTGAGAGTTTGATTATTGCAGGAGTTCTTGTCTTTTTCAAATTTAGAAGTGTATCAAGCCACCTGTCAAGGCCCCAGACATACCACCTGATTTAGCACCAATGACGACTTCAACTCTCTCCAGTACCAGTCTTTGCGAGTTCTCGTCGGGGTCGAGCGCTTTCAACCTCCGGGGAATTGATGCATCCTTCGTCGCATCAGTTACTGCATGACGTCACTCGGCGTCGCCCATTTTATTTATGCATTTTATTTACAAATTTATTTTTAGGGTTTTTTTGGTGGGGGGTCGCACATTTGATTTGTTGTTTGGCTCTTCGGGTTGGTCGTCCGATGAGACCCTGAATAAATATGTCCGGTAATTTTGATAGTTAGGACGCAACGAACAAGCTTAAAATTATTTAAAACGCATACATTTAAAATTCAAAAGATAGTGATCGTTTGGAGTAAGTTTTTTTTGGAAACTTAAAATTTGGGAAAAGAAATTTGGCCGGCTCCTTGCTTGGAGAACCAATTAAAAAGGTGAATGAAATTCATTATTATTTTGGACGGCTCCTATTTGGAAACATAATAAAAAAATGAATGAAAATCTTTCTTATTTGACCGGCTCCTGTTGGAAAATAATAAAGGGTAAATGCCATTCTTTGTGTATTAAAGTAGAGCCGGCCCTTTGAATTGGACAAAGCCGGATAAGCAGAGAATTGATAATTCAATCAACTCTTTGCATTGTCGGCATACCCTCTCCCCGTGAATTCAATTCCCACCGCCAAAGTTCCTGTCGCCGAGACAAGCGGTCATTGCCTTCCGCCGCTGTGCAAGCCGCCGACAGCGGCCTGTTGCTCCCAATCGCCGTTCGAGTCCGTCCAAGATCGTGGAACGTCCCACCGCCCCGCCGTCGACTGTGACATCTTTTTCGGCGGGCCGCTACTCCTCTACGTCTTCTTCCATCAACGCCAGGGACTCGCCGACGACCTATGCCTTCACTTCCGGCGAGTACCTGCGACGACCTTTTCATCCGCAGCCACAAGGGGCCAGGCCGTCGGGTTACAGACGTCCTCCCGGTAGAAGACACACTTGACATCGCTAGTTCAGGCCGACCGAACTTCGGTTTGATTTGCCTACAGATTTGATTCGACTGGGCCTCTTGTGGTAACGAATCTCACTCCTTGCTCGAATTAATTCAATTTAAATTTACGCGATATTTAAATAATTAAGAGCTTGCCTCGAATGTTCTATAGCCTTCATTACCGTGTATTTCATAAATTGTTGTTTGTGGATTGCGCTAGTGAACATACAAGTCCCGCTACGATTCGATCTGTTAGCGCCGACGAGATTTTCTGAATAACAAATAACGGATTTGCGAAGTTTATCAGTAAGAGCAGTTTTATGCGCGAACGCTACGACTCGGCCACTCGACCACCTTTTAAAATAAAAAAAAGTCTCGTCTTTTTTCAAAATCATAACTTAAAGTTGTAATAAAAATAAAATATTTCTTCAATTAAATTATTAATTTGAGAACCCTAAACCTAGTCTACATCACTTCATGGGCAGGGTCAATGCACATATAACTACGATACACTAGAGTGGACATGGAGTGAAGTAACTATGAGACATCGCCGTGGTTCAACAACGGTTCCATCCAAAGATAACATGCTGTGTCCCTCGACCATTCAAGGTAATTCATGCCATTCAAAGCCACTGTAGTGATCCTCAACAATCTAGATTGCCTGTGGCTTCGAGGGGGGGGGGGTCGCTTGGAGGAACAGTCCGAGTGGATGAGATATATGAGGAATCACTCATGAGCAAGAAAAGAGAACCCACTAGAAAAATCAATCGAAATGGATAGTACTAATAAGCATCACATCCTATGAACCTCCCTTAGATTGATCCACCAGAGAGGGCACCATAGTATGTGACTATGACTTCTCCAACGGTTCTCATGGGGGACAAAATGGCCGAAGACCAACGTCCGCCCGCTGGACAGGCGGAGGGAAGCCAAAGGGTACTGTTGTTGGAGAAACCCTGTGCTGGAGTGAAGTTCTTGTGGACATGGACCGGAGGAGCTGCGCCTTGTTAGTGGCATTGAAAAACATGAAATTTGCGGCTTGTTGGAAGCAGCGAGCGGAAGAAGATGACGGCACTGGAACCGACTGGAATCGACGAGTAGCGGACGGGCGGCGAGAGCGGGAACACTGTTCGCTTAGAGTGGCGAGAGGTGCAAGAGCATTGTCAGGATCACGATCTGGATCATAGGATCTTACGATCCAGATTTTGTAAATCAATTCGGTTTTTGTAAAACGATCCTCGATCAAATCCTACCATCCGATCTGATCCAACCTCGAAATGATCTTATGTAAGATCTCGATCCTGACAACATTGCGCAGGAGTGAGCGTCAAGCGGTGCTGGATCGGGAGCAACACGACGATATTTTGTTTTCTCGTGGCTCTGATACTAAGGCTTCATTTGATTTAGCGGCGGCGGGTCGATCCGGTGGGTGGAAACGGAGAGTTCGAACCGGAGGGGGGAGGTGGCTATTCCAAACGGAGCTTTTTGAGGCGTTTCTCAAGGATGGCGGGTGGAAACAGAGCAAACGCCGCCGGAGGTTCATTTGTTTACCCTCCTTTCGGCGGCGTTTGCCCAAAACGGAATTGCGAAACGCCCAAACAAATAGAGCCTAAGTTGAATTGAACGAAAATCCAATTAGGTTAAAATCAATCCACCGTACAAGTGACCTAAGACCTTATAAAAGCGGACTCATAGACAATACAAGACAAGTGACAATACGATTATACTTGAATGAAATATAAAATATAACACATTCAACTAAGAAGACCATGAAAAATATAATCTCTAACTCTTATATTCAGTGATTCCTTAAGTACCTTCACATGTATATCTAAACCCTCTTGAATTGAACTTATGCGAATGAATTAAACCTACTTTACACTTCCACTCAAGTTAGTAATACTTGCACACATTTTCAATGAGGGATGCTTCACTCAGTCCTATTGTGAACAAGTCTTCAAGTTGATTTTTGACTGAATGAAGAGAACTCCATCCTCAATTTTCTCTTCATAAAGTTTTTATTAATTTGTATGATCATGGTGAACATGATTAAGTGCAATGCTAATAGAAACCTTATTGTTACAATTGTATTGTAATGGTCTCCGTTTCCAAGATATCCAAATCTCTTACAACATCCTCAATTATAAGTCTTCACAGATACCTTGAACCATATATCTCAACTCACTCTATACACTAGAACGAGGAAGAGCACTGTACTTCTGATGCGGAGCAGAGATGGGAACCCGCAACAGAGGATGAGTTTTGGGTCCGTTTGGGACCGATTGACGACTTACCATATATGGCTTGCTCGGACCGATGATCCGACTCCGTGGATGTGTCCGGATCCGCGTTTTGATGTTTTTTCGTATATAACTTTATTATTTTCGGACATTATTTCATGTATTTATTACCCCATAACCATACACAAATCATTGCCGTTGATTCCGAGTGTCCTAATTTCAGTTTCATATAAGTAGGATGTTAGAGATGCACTTTTCTTCTCACTGCTGAAATTTGGAGAGTTCTTCCTTCATTTCTGGTGATCCCCTCCGTGGTGCCGTCTCCGTGGAACCCCTTGGGGACGACTCCTCAGGTAAGATCTCGTATCCCATGCACTCCCCTTCAGTTTTCCTCCTAGGCGCCCACCCCCTCCCAAATCCAGCTACCGCCATCTTCATTTTACCTCCCAAACCTAGCCGACCATCCATCTCCTCCCAGATCTAGCCGGCCACTCCTTGCTCCATCCGATCCAACCCGCCATCACCTTATTCCCCCCTTTCCTGTTTGAACCACCGCCGCCCCTCACCCTCTGGGCCTAGCCAACCACACCCCTTTTGATACAAACATGAGAGGAATCCGGCGAGGAGAAGAGCTGACAGAGGTGAGGGAGAAGAGGGGGGATTAGGGTTGAGAGGAAAGCCTTAGGGAGCAACCCTAATTTTCATTCATCCAAGAATAATAATAAAAAAAATGCCACCCCTTATAGGCACGAGGCACGGATAACGAAAGCACATAATTAGATGCGTACACATACATAATACAAAATAACATAAAGCAAAAAAATAAAATAAAAATAAAATAATTATGTTGGTGTCGCATTTTCAGTCTCTCCTCCTCCAGACTGGCTCATCATCGTCTCCCTCTGCGAGCGGACTCGCTATGGTGTCTCGTCGGCGCGTGCGTGTTCCGTCGGAATGCGCAACCGTAACAATGCCGTAGTTTGAAAAATATGCCTTGTCCTCAAGGCAATGGTCGGAGGGGTGGCTGCAATCGTGATTCTGGTGCAGCCTCGTAGCTTCAGACTCCAGACAGTAAGATCCATCAACGGGGGTCTCCTGCGAGCCGGAGCCCTGCGGAAAGGCCGACTTCCATGGTCCGCTGGATAGTGTAGTGGGAGATCAGAGAGCCTTGGAGTGCGTAGTCACCGTCGATGCGACATGACTGGCCCTTGTGTAGGAACTGTATAGACAGTTTCCCAATTGACGCATACCTCGCCGAGCGTACGGAGCCAAGCCACTCCCAGAATGGCGTCGAGATCGCCTAAGCCGAAAGTGTAGAAGTCTGCGGTCACAAAATAGGAACCCACGAAGAGAGAGAGACAATAATGCAACAGCCTTGAGTCGGATGGTGGCGCCCATCGCCCACACAGACAGACAGACTGCAACATACTGGATGGGAACCGAGGAAAGACAGAGCTGCAACATCAAGTGCTCAGAGATGAGGTTGTGGCTTGTGCCGCTGTCCACCATGATGATGATCGGGCGATCCCACAGTGTGCCCGAGAGCTGTATAGTCTGCTGGCCGAAGGTCCCGCCCATCGAGGCACGATATAACTCTAGGAGGTGGAACATAGGTGCGGTAGGATCGAGAGGTGTATCCCCAGCTGAGAACTCCAGGTCTTCATAGTCGGTCAGGGTCACCTCAGGGTTGATGTCGCCGATGATGGCGTGAAACTCCTTCACGACGCACTCATGGTTGGTGGAGTACGGTTGACGACACCAAAAACAGAGACCCTTGCTGCGAAGTTCATTGTAATCACTGTTCGAGAGGCGCTGAGGGGCGGCTCGGTCGGTTTCCCCAAGGCGGCGGTCGTGGTGGAGTCGTGGCTGGCGGTCGCCAAGGCGGACGGGGCTGGTAGTGGTCGGCCGTAGGAGGAGGTGGTCTACTTCTACCAGACGCGTCAAATCCATGGCGTCAGAGACTGTGTGATGGTGATGCATGGGGAGAAAAGAGCTGATATGTGGCAGTAGACCCTGCATGAAGAAACCAAAAAGAAATAACATAAAGCAATACAACACCACCCCTTATAGGCACGAAGTGCGGATAACGAAAACACATAATTAAAAGCGTACACATACATAGTACAAAATAACATAAAAAAATAGAAATAAAATAATCATGATGATGTCGGGTCTTCGGTCTCTCCTCCTCCAGACGGGTTCGTCATCGTATCCCTTTGCGAGCGGACTCGCCACGACGTCTCGTCGGCGCGTGCGTGTCCTGTCAGAATGTGCAACCGTAACATCTTCTCACTATCTCCACCCCCCATCCGCCCCTCCCTCCCGTGCTACAACTTGTCGCTGCCCCGCCCCCTTATCCCCGATCCTATTCCCACACCCCAAGCAACCCGTCAGGCTGTTCCCCCTCAGATCTGCCCTCTTGCCCACCCCACAGCCCCCTTACCTATTGGATCCAATTTGCTCGCCACCCAACAACCCTTCCCCTTACCCGATCTAGTCCACCCACCGTCGGAACCCCTCTTTTAGCCCTCCAACGTTCAGATCTACTTTATTTACAACAGTCCTAATATTTGTGTTGTGTTTTGTATTGGTTATTGGTTATAAAACATTGTTGTGGTTTTGTTATTATATGATTGCTTGAGATTATAGTTTATTATGATATTTGCTCCTTGAAAAATCTCTAACTGCAGGAAGGATTGAGGCGCACGTGCTTGTTTTTGGCCCTCCGTGCGGAGGGAAGCCATCTTATGCTTAAAGAAAAATACTACTCTTGTTTATTAAATGATGCTATGTTAGTTATGTTATTTAATTACTTGTGTTAATTGTTATTGCTTAACTGCAAGTATTGCATGCATTGAGTCATTAGGAAGTCGGGAGCCAACCCTCACCCACTACTAGCGTGCATTCTAGGAGTCCGCTAGGACCACTACACATCCTACCCTGCGTCAAATTGGTATCAGAGGGCCAGGTTCAGGCTTTAGTTTGATACGCAGTAGTAGATTCTATAGATTCCTTCATGGCTAGGTATCACCGTTATTCTTCTCCTCTATTTGGGGATCCCGAGCCCATTTACACCTGCTTTCATAGAGTCCCTCTAGGGAGATCCTCATTTTACTGCGATGATTATCCTCAATGGCAGCACACCACTTCCAGAGATTGTGTTGACCCACCGATACGATCCCACTATGCCAGAGACGATCAATATGATGGTTGTTGTCATTTATATCCATGCACGCGAGCGGATCGTGTTGAACATTCAACACGACCTAATTACCTTAAGGATGAATATTCTGAGAGATCTCAAGTGATAGTTTTGTACTGAAGCCCCTTTTTTTGATGGCTCATCGAGTCTTTCAGTTATTGGCTCGTGAATATGAAGTATTATCGTGATCATTTTGAGTTATTCGATGAACGACACATCAAGTTTGTGAAACTTAGGCTTTTAGATCTGGCGAGAGCATATTGATATAACATTGAGAGGATCCGCGAGCGAGATTGTTTTCATCGCATCACTAGTTGGGTGGATATGAAACGTATATTGTGTTATAGGTATTTGCCCCCATCGTATCAGAGTCACTTGCTCGAGCAATTATTTTCCCTTTAGCAAGGATCTATGTCTGTCACTGAGTACAATGATCATTTTGATGAGTTAGTTGTGAGGAGTGATATCCGAGAGAAGCCAACCATGACTACTTACCGATTTCGGTCTGGACTTCGATCTGACATACGTACTGAGTTGTCTTATCACAGCTTAAATTCCCTTGTGTAGACATATTAGCTCGCCCTTCATCACAAAAAAACCTTGGGATCCACAAAAGCTGGTCGATTGGATTCACACCTTTACCTCTGTAGTACGAGCCCCTCCCATACCAAGGTCACCACGATGCCTACCATTGTCCTATTCGACATGACAAAGATGATACCTGATACAAATTTCTCTCAACCCAGTGAGGCACTTAGTCTGGTGAGTGGGTTGTCATTTGTTTTTGACTCTTCTCTTGTGATCCTAACTGAACGTGAGTTTGAGTGACCCATTGATTCTATAGTGATGTGTCCCTGACCTACACCACTTCTTCTGCCATATCCTGGGTTGGTTAGCATCCCTACCATAGATATATTTCTTGACACCGCGCCGACAGACCCATTCTTGAGAGCAGGTCTATGTCCCTCTCCCCTTGTCATGTCTCCGAGTCACAACACGACCGAGTGTCCAGAGCCTGATGTTGATTTCGTGATGACTATCTCACCCATTTATGGGGACATTACCCCTTACGTTGGTACTTATCTGGCAGATCATGATCTTGTTGACGGGTTCTATGACGAGCCCCCTATTGAGCCTCCTGATGAACCACCACGTCCCGGTGAGGATGAGATTCAGGTGATCCACTCATTTATGAGTATCGAGTTATTGACGTCTCTTTCGCTATCGTCTCTGATCTTGCCCCAAAAAATGAACCTTGAGTGAAGCATCAAGTATTTAGGGCTTTCCTCATGTACACTTGTGCATACTCTTGATATCTTGAGGACCTACTTTATGACACATTGCACTCTTTATGAGTTTTGGGATACCCCACTCACTGACCCACCAGACGAGTTCTTTATTTAAGGGGCACTCACCACAATCTTGAGTCACATCTTATCGTCGGTGTCTTTGGTAGTAATCGTCGCATTCACGATGAATTTTCATACATACCTCCCGCTGAGCCTCCTGATGCGTCGCAATCCCCAAGGGACATGCGACATCTTATGAGCTCATGTTTGAGTGTTGGTGTCTCACACGGTCACCTGGACACTCGCCGCACACTTGATGAGTTTTTTTACACTCCACCGAGAGAGCCTCCTCAACGTTGTCAAGATCGCGATTCGGATCGTAGGATCTTACGATCTTACGATCCGGATTTTACAAGCCGATCTTGATCGGTAATAAGATCAAAATCGACTCCTCTTTAAGATGGCGCGCGATCCAGATTGTGGGATCGTTAGGATGGCGATCCAGCTGCGATCTTAACGATCCGCGATTTCTTTAAATATAAAAAATTGAGTGATTGTTTCGGCCGCCTTCAGATTCCAAACCCTAGCTTTTCCTTCGCTGCTCCGGAGCTGCCGACGCCGGCCCCGACGAAGACGAACCAAAACTTCCTCCCGTGCCTCGACCCTTGTTTGCCATCGACTCAAGGAGTCTAGATCCTCCTCTGCCTCTCTTTCCTGCTCCAGATCTGCATTTGCTGCATTTGCCTTCGTCCGGAATCCAAACTCCGGAGTTCTATCCAGTTATGTATTTCAGTTTTCTGGTCATTTTTTATTTCTAACAATCTCGAACTCTTCTTTTCACTGATCCCTTCTTGAGGAGCTATTTATTTGATTCCTTACAATCCCCTTCAACAATCCCCTTCAGGCTTTAGCTGGATCCCTTCTTTCGGATCTCCAGATTTGCATCTGTTGCAGGCTCCTTTCATCCGGCCAACCTGCTCGCTGCCTTGATCTGTGTTTAGATATCATCATTTTGTTTACTAGATTCCTTACAATCCCCTTGAGGTATGTATAAATATCTGTGTATGTTAATTTTTGTATAGCTTAGGACAGCTTTCTTTGGTCTTAGTTTTAAAGTTCTTGAGATTTCTTTATTGAAGTTCCAATTATTAACATGATATCTCTTTAGGATTAATTCTTTGACCACCAGGCCTCTATTTAAAGCTTTGTAGGTTCAGTTTCAGTTGTGCTGATGTGCTGATGTGCATCAGTTAACTAACTATTTAAAGATTTGTAAGGATTCAGTTAACTAATTATTTAAAAATTTGTAGTTTTAAAATGCTGATGTGCATCATTTAACTAAAGACATTTCTGTTGTTAGTTGTTACTTTTTGCTTGTTAGTTTCAGTTTCAGTTGTTAGTTGTTACTTGATGACTTGTTGATGACCAACAGTTTCAGTTGTTAGTTGTTACTTGTTGCTTGTTAATTTCAATTTCAGTTGTCAGTTTTAGTTGTCAGTTTCAGTTGTCAGTTTCAGTTGTTAGTTTCAGTTGGTAGTTGTTAGTTTCAGTTTCAGTTGATGTTACTTGTTAAAGACATTTCTGCTGTTACTTGTTGTTTGTTAGTTTCAGTTTCAGTTGTTAGTTCCCAATGGTTCAGTTTCAGTTGTTAGTTCCCAATGGTTCAGTTTCAGTTGTTAGTTCCCAATGGTTCAGTTTCAGTTGTTAGTTCCTACTTGTTTCAGTATTGCGACATTTTACTCTCATTATTTATTTTGTTTTAGTTCCTATTATACCATTCGTTATAGTTTCCATTTTTGTTAAATTGTTTTATTATCTAGATGTTTGCTTCAGGCTCTGGTTTAAATCCCATTAGTAAAAAGTGCCGAAAAAATTCATCCGGTTCTAGAAGTGATCCAGATTGAGAGCATGAGATCAAAATTGAAAGTACAACAAAGTACAATGCAAATATTGTCTAGTCATTAGATCTGGTGGAATATACAGGTTCAAACATCATTTTGCAGGAACAAAATTTAACGTGGAAGCTTGCACAAAAGTACCCGAAAATGTGAGAAACCAAATTTTGAGAATTCTTCAAGATCATGGAGAGGACGCTATGAAAAAAGAAATATTGATGAATCCACAGTTGACTCTGAGGATGACTTGGGTGAGTTGGTTCTTGTAAAAAAATCAAAAGGAAAAGAGCCAATGAATGCTTTTGTGAGAAAGACAAGTTAATCAACAATTAGTCATATATTAAAAAAAGATGCACGTTAATGAGCATGTCAACAATTTGCTTCTTTCTTCTATACAAGTGCAATTCTTTTCAATTGTGTGAAGAACTCGGTATTCATAAGCATTATCGGAGCGATCAGCCAACATGGACCCGGAATGAAACCTCTTTCTTGTAATGACATCAGAGTTAAATACCTGAAACAGGAGGTTGACTCGGAATGAAATCTCTTTATAATGAGATCTATATCCAACTTTTTGGTGAATAGCCCAAAAGGTACCATGTTTTTGTCGTCCATAGATACTTATGATATTGCTAAAACATCCAAAATAGTTTTCAAATGTTAGACGAGGTTATGGAGAAGGTTGAGGAGAAAACGTTGCGCAAGTGGTAACTGATAATACATCAAACAACAAGACAGCCGGTCATATGTTGATGGAGAAGAGAAAAAATTTATATGGGACATCATGTGTTGCCTACTGTATTGACTTGATTTTATAAGATTTTAAAAAAATTGAGCTGCATAAGTTAACAATAACAACAAGTAGAAAAATAACAACATACATCTATTCTAGTACTTTGCTTCATACTTGACTGCTTGATTTTATAAATGAAAGAGAATTGATCCGACCTGCAGTAACCATATTTGCAACAACTTACTTGACATTGAGATGTCTTTCAGAGAACAAAGGTGGTTTGATGACAATGTTCACTTTCTCCAGGTGGAAGTCTAGTAGATTTGCTGGTTCGAAGGAGAGAAAATCGATTCAGAAAATTGTTTTGAACACATGGCGATTTTAGTCTCATGTCACAATATGTTTGAAAGCATCTTTTTCACTAATCAAAGTGCTTAAAATGATTGATTCAAAGAGTCCTATGATGAGATTCATATATAAGCAGATGGATAAAACAAAGAAAAAATTCAACTAAATTTTGATAACATCAAAAAAAGTTAGTAACTTAATTGTTTTGAATTCAAGCATTTATATGCAATGATTATTTTCTTTTATTTTTTGTGATAATATGCAATGTTATTTTTTGTAGATATGTGCTAATATGAGTCATCATTGATGAGAGATGGGCAAACCAACTTCATAGACCATTACATGCCGCAGCTTATTATTTGAATCCTCATCATCACTTTAGCCCATTGTACGATAGAAGTTTAGTGTTTTTGGCATTGATTATTTGTGTAATTGTATGATATCAAATTCAATTTCATCATTTAAGTCTTACTCTATGAATGTAGTAAGATCTTACAATCTTCGATCCGATCCAACCCCCAAAACGATCCCACCTAGGATCTCAATCCTGACAACCTTGAGCCTTCTTATAGGCCACCTCATTTTATAGATTTTCAGGCCATTGTCAGACTACCCCATAGAGAGCGTGTCGTGTCTGTCGTATTTTATTTGCATCATTTGTATTATCTGCATGAGTCTTTTGAGTCACTTGTTTGCCATTTGCATGAGCTGCATGAGTTGCACGAGTCAGTCGGGCGCAAAATTAATACACGCAATGAATACTATAAGGAATATGCAGATAAGTATAGGCGAGAAAAGATCTTTCTTGTAGGTGAGCATGTGATGGTAAGAGTCCGCACTGAGAGGCTCCCTCAGGGGCCTGCTAAGAAACTAAGCGCTAGATGGATCTATCCCTACACAGTCCTGAGACGCATCAAGACAAATTCTTTTGAGCTGGACATCCCCACGAGCATGAGTATCCAGCTCGTGCTCAATGTCGATGACCTGACGCCATACTTAGCACCTCACGAACATTCATACCCATATCTTGGTAGCCTTCTCAAGCCGTCACTACCGCTTTTGCCACCCACCACTCAGTCCACACCCGAGCCTTTGTGATGCGTCCTGCGACACATCATAATTTCGTTTATTATTTTTTGTTGCATTTGTAGCGTCGTTTATTTTGCATTTACTTATTTTGCCTAAATGTATTTCTTTTGCGCCATCGTTTCCATTTGCGGCTCATCGGGTTGACCGTCCGTCGAGACTCTTAATAAAAAAGTTCGATAATGCAGTAATTAGGACGGTAACGACAAACTTAGGTTATTTTAGGGAAAACATAAATTTATTTTAAATTGGAGCCAATAAAAAATAAGAATAAAATTATGGCTGACTAGACATGTGAATTGGTGCCAAATTTGAACAGTAAAATAAAAAGAAAGAGATATTCACGACACCCTCCATTGAATCAATATCCCTATATTATTTCTCACCAAATCCATGGGGCCCATTTCATAAATATCACCCCTGCAACGTGAAAAATCATCCCAGACAGAGCAAAGAAACGAGTTTTCCGTTTCTCTGCAAGTGCCAGACAACTCCGCCCTGTTTCAAACTGTCGGCAACCACCAGTTCCTCTGCAAACTCCCGCGTTCTGCGAAGGACTCAGCTACGCGTTCACTGCCGCCCGTCTTCGCCGCCCTGCTGCCTGATCCGATGTTTTCCCGCCCCGTCCCAGCGACTCTACCAGCTCTTGCATGAGGGGTGCCGTCGACTGCGACGTGCGATTCCGGCCTCCAGGGTTGTTCTTCTTCCGACTGCAGAATGTGAAGCAGTCCTCTGTTCTTCCTGCCGACAGGACGTGATTGAAGACACTGAAGTATGCTTTCTCCTTGCCCGACGAGATTGATTTGGACATTCTCCTCTGCAGTAGTTTTTGGGTACTTTTGCTCCAATTTCTTTTGTCATTTTTATGTGCTCCTCTAAATAAACCTAAGCTTGCCCCGAACTTTCTATTTGCTCCTTTATCGTTAGTCATAAATTATTGATGCAATTTTGCCTATGGTTGAATAATAATCTCGTGGAGAGTTCGATTCGTAAGACTCATGAGAAATCCATTTGAACGGTATTAACGAACTTCTTAAAGCTCAGAGCGACGAGATTGATTTGTGAGCAAAATCTGATTTGGCCATTCGTCCTTCTTTGTTCTCTCAAAAAATTAACCCATTACAAAAACAAATCTTATTTTTATCTTAAATAAAATATTTTCCAACGAATTAATTATTTTTTTTAAAAATCCTAACCCTAACCTACATCACTTTGCCACCGCATTCACTGCCCCTTGCTCAACCCACACTCGACCCCCACCTACCCGAGATTCTGTCTCCACCGGTTTCACCATTGGCACCACTGATTCCACCAGATTCTCCTACTAGTGCGTTGAGTGATGAACATATCTCCGAGATCATTACCCATGAGTCCGTCCCCCGTACGAACGGTCTAGTGAATCGCTACCTGGTTCGCTTGCACGAACGACCCTTCACCGACGACACCAACAGAGCTTGATTGATTCGCCCCTGGGCTTCGACTTTAGTACTACTATCTCCATTCATCAGAGATGAATGCTTTTCAGTCTGGATGTTACCGAGCTGCAGCCGGAGGAGCCGGCATGGCGAGTTTACACGCGAAGGCAGCAGGCTCGGGGTAAAGCTCACGTCTCGGAGGAGGGGGCTAGCAACGCACACGAACCGGAGGGTGACTCGCGCGACGCGAATGAACCGGACCCGCAGAGGGCCGAATGATATTTTATTCAGCTTGCTTTTAATTTCAGTTTATTTTAATTATTGTTATATTGGACCCTCACTATATAAGGTGGTGTGGTTGGACTTTTTGTGGATCTTTGGATCATTTGTCTAAGGAAGGGGGCTGATCCCTCTTGGTTCTCTCTAATCCTAATCTTCTCTTCCCTCTCCTCTCTCTCTGCTTTTCCCCTTTCTACCGCGCCGCCTCCAGCAGTTCCGCCGGGCGAAACCGCTGACGCCGGGCGACACCGCGCCGCTGTCCTCTTCACCCGATCAGTATTATTTGGTCCGACTTGCCGCTCCCCCCGCCTGCCTTCCGCCGGATCTTCTCCTTACTCACCGATGGCGCCAACATCCGAGCCCACCTCACCGACGGCCACGAGAGCACCGAAGACACCCGCGCTCGACTCGACCGCCAGGACGCCGGCCTCGACACCCTCCAATCCTCCGTCGACGCCCTTATCTCATGTCAGGCGCTTCTCCTCAGCCGCCTCGACACCATTCCGCTCCCGGTCTCCACAACTTTGCCGTCCGTCTCAACCTCCGCGCCTGACGCAACATCCATCTTAGGGATGCCTCCCCCCTGCACATGCCGATTCCGGCCGCACCCCCCGCCAACAACCAGGCGGACGACACCGCTGTTGGATATTCCCTCCTTCTCCGATGTCGATCCCTTGGGATGGATCGCCCACGCTGAACAATTTTTCGACCTCAATCTTACACCGCCGGCGGATCGGGTCGGCACTGCCGTGGTCGGCCTCAACGACTCCGCCATTCACTGGGCGCGTTGGCTCCGCCAAGTCCATCCCACCATTTCTTGGCATGAGTTCAAGCAAGAGATGCTCACCCACTACGACCCGCGCTACACCGGCTCTGCCATTGAGCGCCTTTGGAGTGTCCTCCAGATGACGGACTTGGACGCTTACATCGACGATTTCGTTGCCTTGGTGACACAAGTGCCCGACCTTCCACCCGACCGCTATGTGGGGTTCTTTCTTCAAGGATTGCTCCCTACCATCCGCTCCCGCATTCGAACCCATCACCCCCGCACTGTCTCAGAGGCATTGGAGCTTGCTCGTGCGGTGGAGGCGGACCTTGGCCTTCGGCTGATTCCATACCTGGGCCACCACGCACCCCGGCCGCAAGTGCCTCGGGATCGGCCCCCGCTTCCAGGGGCGTCCGACAGGGCCGCACCGACAACCCGCACCGTATTTCCAATAATGATTACAACGAACTCCACCGCAATTGGTTGTGTTTCCGGTGCCTCCAACCGTACTCTCCCCAACATGTGTGTACCGTCAAGGAGTTCCATGCGCTTTTCAGCGACTACGAGCCCGAGGTCACAATGACCGACTTTGACGCGCTCGCCATACGGGATGACGACTCTTCCGCACATGCCGAGGGGGCGGCCCTCAATGTGCTTGACCTTCCGTTCTTTTTCGTGCGCGGACTTATTGGGCCCCGGATAATGAAGATGACCGGGGTGATCCTCGACCAATAGGTGATCGTGATTGTTGATAGTGGAGCAAGCCACAACTTCATCTCGGCACGTCGAGCGCATGACCTTGCCTTTGCCGATCTCTCCGTCCCCGACCTTCTCGGTCTGCCTTGGGGATGGCCGCCGCCGACCGACTCTCGGACAGTGTGTCGGGGTCACTCTGTCCGTTGGCTCCTGCACTATCATGACAGATTTCTATGTGTTTGAATTGGGGGGTCTCGACGTCATCTTAGGGGTGGCATGACTCCAGACCTTGGGGGATGTCCGCGTAAATTGGGCCGCTATGACCATGTTGTTTCAACACAAGGGTCACACATGCCGATTGGAGGGCGAGGCGGCTCTACTTCGGTCACCAATCTCGGCGCGCGCTCTCACTCGGATGGCGGACGTGAACTCTTCAGCCTGACTTCTGTCCGTTTTCGCGGAGTCCCCCTCTCCACCCTTGGCCGTGGACTTCCAAGCCCTCCTTTATGACTTTGTGGACATCTTTGCCGCACCACACGGGCTTCCACCTGCGCTCCCAACCGATCACCAGATTGTGCTCCATCCAGGGGCAGCGGCCGTGTCAGTCCGCCCTTACCGCTACGGGCACGCTCAGAAGGACGAGATTGAACGCCTCGTGCGGGAGATGTTGCTGGGCGGCCTCATCAGATCCAGCCACTGTGCCAGTCCATTCTCCAGTCCGGTGCTGCTTGTGTGAAAGAAAGACATGAGTTGGAGCTTTTGTGTCGACTACAGGGAGGTCAACAAGGTCACAGTACCGGATAGGTACCCCATTCCGGTGATGCAGGAGCTGTTGGACGAGCTACACGGTGCCACCTACTTCATGAAGCTGGATCTCCGGGCGGGCTACCATCAAATCCGGGTTTGCCCGGATGACGGGCCGTAGACCGCGTTCCGGACGCATACGACCACTTAAAATTCTTGGTCATGCCGTTCGGCCTCACCAACGCGCCGACGACGTTTCAAGCGACCTTGAATGAGATCTTCCTCCGTAAGCATGTGCTCGTTTTCTTTGATGACATCTTGGTGTTTAGTCGTTCTTGGCAGCCACACCTTGATCACGTGCGGCGTACATTCTTGACGCTCCGGCAACACCAACTCATCCTCAACCGCAAGAAGTGCTCATTCGGAGCAACGACAGTGAGTTACTTGGGCCACACTATTTCGGCCGCCGGCGTGGCCATGGAGTCATGGACGCGGATAAGATCCAGGCGGTTCTGCAGTGGCCGACTCCTACGTCCCTGCGGGAAGTCCACAGATTTCTCGGGCTAAGCAATAGCCACCTGCTCTACCTCGCCAGCATGCGCGACCTGCCTCCGCAGTCCGCCAGGTCGCCGGTCCCTTTGTCACCCAGCAGGGGCGGCCAGCCTTTTCCTCCAACAGATGACGGATTTCAGCAAATTGGGCGACCTGCTTCTTCAGTCCGCCAGGTCGGTCAGTCCACCAGCGCGATCACTGGCAGCTCGCGGACTACATCCCAGCCAAGGCCTTATTCCAACAATAATCTCCTCCGCTGCGGGCTGGGCGGACTCGTTCTTCAGTCCAACCCTTCAGTCCGCAAACATTGATGAGCCCTAGCTCCAGCTTCTCAGCAGCAAGCAGCCTCGTCTCCGTTCAGCAGTAGAGGCGGACTCGGCCTATCCGCTACTATCGGCGATTCATCAAGGACTATGGCGCGTTGGCTCGCCCACTCACCCAGATGCTCAAGCTCTCGGAGGAAGGCCCCTTCTCATGGTCACCCGCCGCCCTGGCGGCTTTCTCAGCGCTCCAAACCTCCCTCGTGCAATGACCGGTTTTGGCTATGCCAGATTTTCATCAAACCTTCGACGTCGAATGCGACGCCTCCGACACCGGCGTAGGGGCGGTCCTCATGCAAGCTGGCCGGCCCATCGCCTACTACAGTCGCTCGTTCTCAACAATTAGGAGCCGTTCAACCTATGAAAACGAGCTCATGGCCCGTGTGCTCGCGGTCCAACACAGGCTGCCATACCTATGGGGTCGTCCCTTCGTGGTCCGCACCGACCACCACAACCTCCGCTACTTACTGCAACAAAAAATAGCAACTCCGACACAACAAGTCTGGGTGGCTAAGTTATTGGGTTATGATTTCACCATTGAGTTTCGCCCCGGTCGGTCGAACCAGGCGACAGACGCTTTATCCCGTCAACCGCAAGCCCTTGAGCTTGCGGCCATATCTCAGCCGGTTTGGGACGATGCGACCACAATACAATTGGATGTCGAGCAGGATCTCCACCTTGCGGCCATCCGGACAACCCTCTTGGCGAACCCAGCAGCTCATCCGCCCTACTCGCTTGTGGGAGACCGTTTATTCCATCGGGGCCGCCTTGTCCTTTCCGCTTCCTCTCCAAGCATACCCCAGCTACTAGACGAGTTCTATGCCGGTGGACAGGCGGGAGTGTTCCGCACTTACAGGCGGCTGGCGGCATACCTGTACTGGCCACAGATGTTCCGCCAGGTGAAGGACCATGTGGCCGCGTGCCTTCCGTGGCAGAAGGCCAAGTATGAGACTATGTTTCCCAGCAGCCAGCTACTGCCCCTGCCGATTCCGGAACGTATCTGGGAAGACATTGCTATGGATTTCATCACCCGGCTCCCTCGCTCGAACGGGTTCGACTGCATCTTGGTGGTGGTAGACCGCCTGTCAAAGTACGCACACTTTATCTCCCTGCACCATCCGTACACAGCAGCCACGGTGGCCGACGCTTTCATTGCTGAGATTGTTCGACTACATGGGTTTCCCCGCCCCATAGTCAGTGACCGTGACCCCTTGTTCCTCAGCAGTTTATGGACATCCCTCTTCCGCCTACAGGGTACCCATCTACAGATGAGCACGACCTATCATCCGCAGTCCGACGGGCAATCAGAAGTTCTCAACCGGTGCTTAGAGACATATCTTCGCTACTTTATTGGAGAACTACCAGGCACGTGGGCCAAATGACTGTGTTGGGCGGAGTACTCGTATAACACAACGTATCATCATGCGACGAACACCTTCCCATTCGAGACGGTGTATGGCCGCCCACTGCCATCCGTAACCCGCCACCTACCTGGGGAATGCCCCGTGGCCAGCCTGGCCGACCACCTGCAGGATCGAGACATCATCCTCGACGGCTTGAAACACCATCTTCGGCGAGCCCAAGCAAAGATGGTCTCCTTCGCCAACCGTAAGCGCCAAGATCTCACTTTCCTAGTGGGGGAGGTCTTCCTCAAACTGCAGCCTTACCACCAGCTTTCTGTCGCACGGAGGCCGTGTCTGAAGTTGGCACCACGTTATTATGGGCCATTCAAGGTCATCAGTCACATCAGAGCCGTGACGTACCGACTCTGCTTACCCAGTGACAGCCGCATCCACCCGGTTTTTCACGTCTCCCATCTCCGACGGGTGGTAGGCGACCACCCCGTAGTGGACCATATCCCGGTCGACCTCAAGTACTCCGGGTCCGAGCCCTTGTACCCCCAGGCCATTCTCGACCGTAGACCCCACTTACCCGGGGACGCTAGCCCGGAAGAGATCCGCGTCGCATGACAAATTGGTAGCACCGCCCGACGAACGAAGTTACTTGGCTCCTTCGAGATGATTTCCATCGGCAGTTTCCGGACCACTGCCTTGAGGACAAGGCCAATTTTCGAGATGACAGTATTGTTATCGAGTTGCAGCCGGAGGAGCGTACATGACGAGTTTACACGTGAAGGCAACAGGCTCAAGGTAAAGCTCACGGCTCGGAGGAGGGGGCTCCACACTAACCGGAGGGCGACTCGCGCGACGCGAATGAACCGGACCCGCAGAGAGCCGGATGATATTTTATTCAGCTTGCCTTTTATTTCAGTTTGTTTTAATTATTGTTGTATTGGACCCTCACTATATAATGGGGTGTGGTTGGACTTTTTGTGGATCTTTGGATCATTTGTTTAAGGAAGGGGGCTGATTCCTCTTGGTTCTCTCTAACCCTAATCTTCTTTTCCCTCTTCTCTCTCTGCTTTTCCCCTTTCTACCGCGCCGCCTCCAGCAGTTCCGCCGGGCGAAATCGCTGACGCCGGGCAACATCGCGCCGCTGTCCTCTTCACCTGATCGGTATTACAGGAGGAGTTGATTGGCGAGGATACTTTCAGCGTCGACACTTGGACGACTTCTGGTGGACCTCATCGAGTCTTACCTGACATACATCGAGAGAATTCCGATCTATATTCATCGAGAGATGAATTCTTTCATGGCGGAGATAATGATGCAGAGCGGAGACGTGGACCCACAGTTGAGGACAAGTTTTACGTCTGTTCGGTGCCGATTGACGACTTACCATATATGACGTGCCCAGATTGATGATCTGACTCTGTGGATGTGTCCGGATCCGCGTTTCGATGTTTTTTCATAGATAGCTTTATTATTTTTGGACATTATTTCATGTATTTATGACCCTGAAACCATCGACCAATCATAGCTGTTGATTTCAGGTGCCATAATTTTAGTTTCTTATAAATAGGATGATATGGATGCACTTTTTTTTTCATTGCTGAAATTTGGAGAGAAAGCCAATGATTCCCTCCTCGGTGTCGACTCCGTTGAACCCTTGATGATGACTCCTCAGGTAAGATCTCGTATCCCTTGCACTCCCCTTCAGTTTTCCGCCCCTCACAAATCCAGCCACCGCCACCTTCATTTTACATCCCAAGCCTAGCTGGCCATATATCTCTTCCCAGATCCAGCCAGCCACTCCTTGCTCCATCAGATCCAACCGTCATCACCTTATTTCCCCCTTTCCTGTTTGAATCACCGTCGCTCCTCACCCTCTAGGACCAGCCAACCGCACCCCGTCTCACTATCTCCGCACGCCAACCTCCCTCCCTCCTGTGCTACAACCCGCCGCTGCCCCACCCCCTTATCCCCGATCCTATTCCAACACCCCAAACTGCCCGTCAGGCTGTTCCCCCTCAGATCTGCTCCTCTGCCCTCTTGCTTACCCCACAATCCCTTACCAATTGGATCTAATCTGCCCGCCACTCAACAACCCTCCCCCTTACTTGATCTTCTCCACCCACCACCAGAACCCCCACTTTTAGCCCTCAAACTTTCAGATCTACTTTATTTAAAACAATCCTAATATTTGTGTTGTGTTTTGTATTGGCTATTTGTTGTAAACATTATTGTGGTTTGGTTATTATATGCTTGCTTGAGATTATAGGTGTTATGTTAGAATAATAAGTTTTATATTGTTACTGTATTATCGTCATGTACACCCATATATATATATATATGGGAGCCTCTAACGTAATGAACAATTCAATTCCTTTCCTCAACATGGTATCAGAGCCAATAGGAGTTTAGGTTTTTTCGGCTCTAGCCGCTCCCGCACAGGCGCATAGCCCCGACCCGCTTCCGCCGCTTCGCACAACTCCGACCTGCTTCCGTCGTCTCCGCCTCCCGCACAGCGCGCCGACTCCGCCTCCGGCTTTCCGCGCCTATTCTGCCTCCCGCACCGCTCGCCTCCGCCTCCTTCACATTCCGCTCCTTCCTCCTCTTCTTCTTCTTCTTCTCTAGGGCCGCCAGATCCATGGAGCCTTGAATCTCTCGATGCCGGCGGTCTCTTCGTTTTCTTCTCTCTTTCTATAAGGGCGGTTCTCCTTCCACATCCTTGGTGATTATTTGGGGCCTTCTCGATTCCTATTCGGGGTTTCCTTATGGCGAGCAGTGAGTCCTCTACCACCATGTCTTCTGGTGGAGTGACCTCTCCTACTCCGGCTTCTGTTGGACCTTATTGTGTCCCCTCAGATCGCGGTGCTCCTCAAATCACCACTTTAATGTTGGATGGTTCCAACTACCTCTCGTGGGCTTGCTCCATCTCTCTTGCTCTTAAAAGCCGCTGGTTATTTGGCCATGTCAGTGGCACGGTGAAGGTTCCCACGTCTGACTCTCCTGAGTGGCTTCAGTGGGAGTTTGAGAACTCCCTGGCGATGTCCTGGCTCCTTAACTCTATGACGAAGTCCATTTCTCGGAACTACCCGTTCTTGGATACCGCTGCGGATATCCGGAAGCGTGCAGAGACTACCTATTCTGGTCGCGACAATGCTGCTCATATCTATCAATTTCGTCGCCGGCTGTTCCTCCTGCGACAGGGTGATCGACCCCCCTCGACCTACTTCCCAGAGTTCACCCAAATCTATCAGGAGTATGATCATTTTGATTCTCTGACCCTCGTGTCTTCTGAAGATGAGGTGCTCGTTAGAGCAAGAGAAGAACACAATCACATCTTTGAGTTCCTCCACGGCTTACATCGGGACTTTGATCCGATCAACAATCAGATTCTTGACTACTCTCCACTACCTTCTCTGCCCGAGGTGTACAACCTTGTTTAACAAGAATTCAATTGCCGTCTGACTCTGCTTCCCGACTCTGCTCTCGAGGGATTTGCCCTTGTCTCTCTTTCTCAGCCTGGGGCTCGTCCTGCTCGTGACACTAGATTGAGGATTGCAAAGAGAGATCACCTAGTCTGTGATTGCGGGAAGGCCCATCATACTAGAGATACCCGCTTCAAGCTTCATGGTTTTTCTCCTCGAGGCAGCCCTGCCTCTCATGGTGGCCGGGGAGGTGGCCGCCCTCATCACAGGCCTCCTCGGCCCAGATTAGTCCACTGATCGGACACTGGGGAGGACTCTATCGCTCCTCACTCTCTGGTTTCCAATACATCTCCCCCGATTCTTTCGGCTGAAGAAATTCTGGCGGTCCGCCGGATGATGCTTGGACCTCCAACGGAGCCGTCCGGTTTTGCCTCCTCTTCCTATGCTCATCAGGGACCTGCAGGTGCTCACTCGGGTTCCTCCCACCTCTCCTCTCCGTGGATCATTGATTTCGGGGCTACATACCACATGACCGGATCAACCACAAGTTTTGTATCTTACACACCTCTGTCGGGCAGGGGCAAAGTGAATATTGCTGATGAATAACTATCTCCCATCGCTGGGAAGAGATCTATTCCTTGCTTTTTTCTTACCCTTTCCTCGGTTCTTCATGTTACTGCTTTCACCCACAATCTCCTCTCTATTAGTCACCTGACAAACTCTATGAATTGTTCAGTGACCTTTTTTTCCTACATCTTGTGTTTTTTAGGTCCTGAAGACGGGGACAGTGATTGACTCTGGTAGTCTGTGCAATGGGCTCTATGTGTTCGACCCCTCTGCTTCCACTTCATCCAGCATCGCTCGACCTCCCAGTGATCTTCTTGTTGCTCGTCCTTCTTAGTTGGATTCCTGGCATTGTCGGCTAGGACATCCTCCTGTCGCTATTATGAAGCTGCTGCTTCCTGCTATGTCTTTTAATTTGTTTTATGTTTTTCATTGTGATGTGTGTGAACTGGCTAAACATCATCGTAGTACTCTTCCTCTTATGTCCCCCCGTAGCTTTCTGTTTGTTGTTATTCATACTGATGTTTGGGGTCCTAGCCCTACTGTTTCTATTTCTGGATGCTCGTGGTTTGTTTCTTTCATTAATTGTTACTCTCGTTGTACCACCGTTTACTTAATGAAGCATAAAAGTGAGGTGTTCTATATTTTTCAGCGCTGTCACAAGATGGTGGCAACTCAATATGTTGCTCTTGTTAAAATCTAACGCAGTGATAATGATCACGAATATATTGACGCTCGTCTTGACAAATATCTCAGTGACCTAGGTATTATTCATCAAACCTCTTGTGTGTACACCCCTGCTCAGAATGGGGTGACTGAGCGTAAGAATCGACACCTCCTTGAGGTGGCTAGGTGCCTTCTCCTTCGGATGCATCTCCCGAAGTATTACTGGGGTGATGCTGTTCTCACCACGGCCTACCTCATCAATCGTCTTCCTATGCGGATCCTCGGGTTTCAGACCCCTCTCACCACTCTAGGGGTCCGTCTTACCTCTCTCTCACCCCGTATCTTTGGATGTGTCTGCTTTGTCCACACCCAGCCTAATACCACGCGCCCTGAAGTGTGTGTTTATTGGCTACTCTCCTACCCAGAATGGCTATAGGTGCTTCCGCCCGGTTATTAAGCGGGTATTTTTTTACCATGGATGTCATCTTTCGGGAATCTGAAGCTTATTATGGGAACTCTCTTTAGGGGGAGAACACAAATACAAAAGTGAGTTCCCCTTCTTTTCCTCTGTCTATTCCTCCGTTTATGGTGCCACCTCCCGTTCCGGTCACCCCACCGTCATCTCCTGTTCCTACGACTCCCGTTCCTCCGGCGCCTCCGGTGCCTCCTCCTATTTTGCAGGTCTCCACTCGACGCAGAAGGGGCACAAACACTCAGGTTCTTGCTATTCAACCTGTGCCGTCATCCGATCCATCGTCAGGTATTGACAAAGGTAGCTCTGCTTCTACTCTACGTCCTCTTTCTCACTTTGTGACTTATGACTCATTTTCTCCTTCACATAGAGCATTTGTCACCTCCTTGACCTCCATTTCTATTCCTCAATCTTGGTATGATGCACTTGAGCATAGTGAGTGGAAGACAACCATGCTGGAGGAAATGAGAGCCCTTGACAAGAACAGTACTTGAGAGCTGGTCCAACTCCTTAAGGGGAAAATGGCTGTGGGATGCAAGTGGGTTTTCTCTGTGAAACAAAACTCCTAAGGTCTTGTGAAACGATACAAAGCCAGATTAGTGACGAGAGGATATACGCAGACAACGTACTTTGACTATCAGGAGACATTTGCACCAATGACAAAAATGAACTCCATCAGGATCTTGCTTTTATGTGCCGTGTGCAAAGGGAGGAGTCTCCTTCAGTTGGATGTGAAGAATGCATTTTTCCACAATGATCTTGAGGAGGAGGTCTACATGATACTTACCTCCTGGTGGTAGCCAAGAAGGATCAATAAAGAAAGTTTGCAGGTTGAAGAAAGCTCTGTATGGCTTGAAGCAATCTCCACGTGCGTGGTTCGGGAGATTTCACCGTGCTATGATCTCTTTCGGGTACAAACAGAGCAATGCTGATCACACCTTGTTTGTGAAACATAATGAGGGTAAGGTGGCTGCTCTTATTGCCTATGTGGATGATATAGTAATAACCGACGATGATACCGAAGCGGTTGAACTTCTGAAATTCAGATTATCGCAGGAATTTGAAGTGAAAGACCTTGACCCCCTCAAGTATTTTCTGGGCATCGAGGTGGCTAGATCCAATCATGAGATCTTTATATCTCAAAGGAAGTATGTTCTAGACTTGCTTGAGACAACTGAAATGCTCGGGTGCAGGCCAGTTGATACCCTAATTGAGGTCAATCACAAATTTCGAAGAGATGACGGAGAAGTCATTTTTGATGTACCTGGCTTCCAACGATTGGTGGAAAAGCTTATCTATCTCTCCCACACTCGACCAGACATATCCTATGTTGCGGGGGTCCTTAGTCAGTACATACATTCACCTAGATTACATCACCTGGATGCTGCACATAGAGTTCAGAGGTACCTCAAATTCACTCTTGGCAAGAGAATTTTGTTCTCACCCAATGAGACATTGACCGTAGAGGTTTATACGGATGCGGATTGGGCAGGATCAGTTGATGACTGAAGGTCAACATCAGGGTACTGTTCCCTTGTTGGGGGGTAATTTGGCAACCTGGAGAAGCAAGAAACAACATGTTGTTGCCAGATCCAGCACAGTGACAAAATTTCGTGCTATGACACAAGGGCTATGTGAAGGGTTGTGGATCCGGACGATCATGAAAGACCTTGGCGTGAAGTGTGACGGTCCGATTAAGATCTATCGCGATAACAAATCTGTGATCAACATTGCCCACAATCCGGTGCAACACGGTCGCACCAAGCACATGGAGATCGACAGACACTTCATCAAGGAAAATATTGTTAGCGGGATTGTGAGTACCCCGTTTGTCCCATCAAATCAGCAGCTTGCAGATGTGCTTTCCAAATGGTTGAGTAAGAACTCGTTTGACAGAATACTGAATAAGTTGGGCATGACAGACATTACACACCCAACTTGAGGGGGAGTGTTGGAATATGTTAGAATAATAAATTTTATATTGTTACTGTATTATCGTCATGTACACTCATATATATATATGTATGCATGCATGTGTGTGTATATATATATATATATATATATATATATATATATATATATATATATATATGCTATGTTAGTTATGCCATTTCATTGTGTTAATTGTTAGCGCTTAACTGCAAGTATTACATGCATTGAGTCCTTAGGAAGTCGGCAGCCAACCCTCACTCACCACTAGCGTGCATTCTAGGAGTCTACTACACACTCTACCCTACCTCAACTTCTCTTTGCAAAGTTATCCCCCCCACCCCCCCCTAATCAGTTATTTCTGCTACATGATTCCGCAGTCTTATTTGATATTTTTGGAGGATTAATCCATGGTATCTCTATTGAAGTTTCTTTTGGATAAGGTTAAGTTGTGATTTTTGATGAATATGAACTGTAAACCTCCTTTTTATGCATTGGTGGATTTACATAATGCTATGACCAGTTGGTTTAATTGGTTTTGGTATAATTTATTATTTTTGTGTTGTTGTAAGTTGTGATGTGGCTCAATCAACATGTTAACTGTATTTACGATTGATTTTAACATCATAATTACATCATTATTTCATGATGAGTAACTTAGAAAACTTCCTTTGCTCTGTTTGGTTTTGCTGACATGTCTGTACTGTTAATATTGTGTTAATTGTTGGTATTACTTATCCTATGCGTCCATTTTTCCTGGTATCTCATTATAACATCATAGTGCTTTCGTAAAGAAAATTATTGAACTATCAAATAAAAATAGTTTATATTTTAACGATCACATTATTTATCTTTGATATTATTGTTTTATGGATTGACTTGAGGTTATGTGCCTACTTAGAGGGTGGTCGGAGGGTGACGGGAGGACGGTGTATGATACTGTTAAGAGATAATGAGGAAGCCCATTAAAAGGAGCCCATGTACAAGCACATGTATATTTTATTTAGTCCCACATTGTAGATGTAAAATACACTCCCTCTCTTCCTCTCTATATAAGTGCATGTACTCATGTATTTGACAATTAATAAAATTATTGTGTGGTTTTCTCTCACATACATCATTCTCTACATGGTATCAAAGGCATCGGTCCGTTTTTTTCTCCGCTCCCAGTGGATAGCTTTCTTCTAACCGCCGATCTCCTGTCTATCCGCGATCTGCTGCGGACTCCCTCTAACCGCAGTCAGTCCGCTCCTCTTCCGCGGCTTCCCTTTTACTTACCCTCAAGTTTGCCACACCCCTTCTTCCGTGGATCCACCCCCCTTCTCGTGACCTTTATATACTTCTCCGTGGGACCCACCAGTTTCTCCACTCTGACCGCTGCGACCTGCTTCTCCTCGCCGCAGACTTATCTGCTTGTCGCTGTTTGTTCTCCCTATTCGCCGCGGACTGCATCCTGTGTTCGATTGCGGCCTTGGTTCCTGCTCGCCGCGACCTGCCTCTATTTGTCGCGGACCCTCTTCTCTGTTCACTGCGAACAACATTCTCTTTTCGTTGCGGACTTGGCTCCTGCCCGTCTCTAACTGTTGCGGCCTGGGATCCTGCTTGCCGCGGCCTGCTGGATTCTTCTCTATTCGGCGCGGACGGCCTTCTCTGCTCGTCACTGCTTGTCTTCGCTATTCGCTGCGGACTCCTCTCCTTGCCGCTGCGACCTCTCCTTAGTTGCCGTGGATAGCTTCTCCTCTGTCCGCTACCCGCTGCGAGCTTCCTTAGCCGCGTATAGCTTCTCCCTGCTCGCTGATTGTGTTCGTGCGACTTGTATTGGCTGCAAGGGCTTGCCGCTGTGACCTTCCTTTCCTAGCCGCCATGGACACTGCAACACCCTCTCTTCCCGCGCGTGCTGCTCCACCGTCTGAGGTTCGAGATGAGCTTTGTATAACCACCATCTCTCTCAGCGGGAAGACTAATTTTGTTGAATGGGTACATTCGGTCCGCCGTGTTCGACAAACCAAGGGTATTCTCCACCATCTCACTCAGGCGAAATCTGCTGAGCCCATTGATGACTGGCTCCGTGATGACGGGCGGGTCCAATCATGGATGCTTAACTCCATGGACACCGAGCCCTACCGCATGACCATGTATTATGAAACGACCAAGGAAATGTGAGAAGAACTGCATTCTCTCTACTATGGCAAAGACAGCTTACAATACTTATTTGATATTATCTCTGCCCTCCAATCACTGGACCCTGGCCCCACAGACGACTTAAATTCCTTTGTCGCAAAGGCTAAATCTTTGGTAGAAGCCTGGATACAACATCAGCCCCCTCCACCGATCTGGCTATTCAGCGAGCACAGAAAGAAGCTTTTGGGATCGCGATGATGATGACCCGAGTTCCCAGTCATCTTCACAGTGTCGGAGCTCAGATCCTTTCTTCTTCCGTTATGCCTTCCTTATCTGATGTTTGCTCCATGGTGCTCAAGGTCGCCCCACCAACCGAGGCTCCCGCCAATTTTTCTCCAGCTCTACTCCAGTAGCCATTTTTACCTACTCCGACTCCTCTGGCTCGTAATTCTTCTACTCGGGGCGGTCGCTTCACGTCTCGAGGATGAGGCCGTGCCAGACACTCTACTCTCAAGTGTACCCACTGTGGTCGGGATGGTCATCTTGAAACCACCTGCTACCACAAGCATGGACTGCCTCCTCATCTTACTGCTACTACTACTGTTGCACCACCCCCCGCAACCCCTACAAACCAAGATATCAATGACCTTTGTCCACAGTTTCAGCAGCTCCAAGACATTGTTAATCGCTCCTCTGGTTCAGTTGCTTCTTTTTCCATCGAAGGTATATCCTACCTCTCTCATAACTCTCACTGGATTGTCGACTCCGGTGCTACTCACCACACTACCTCCCAGAAGCCACCTCAGTACATGCACTCTGAATATCCCAAGTTCATCACTGTGGCAAATGGCGACACAACTCCGGTGTCTGGATCTGATGACCTGCGCCTCACTCCTACTCTCTCATTATCCTCGGTTCTTCATCTTCCGGGATCCCCCTTCAATCTACTCTCAGTGAGTAGTCTTACTCAGGACCTTGATTGCTGTCTAATTTTCTCTCCTTCCTCTTTTGTTGTGCATGATCGTCGAACGCGGAATATCATTGGTAAAGGACGGCTGTCAAATGAGCTTTACCTCTTGGATGTCTCCCCTATTATCCTCTTTACTGTCCCCTCCGTCAACTGACATCGTAGTCTTGGCCATGCTCCCCTCCCGATTCTCAAGAAGGCTCTTCCTGATGTCTTTCTACAAGATTTTTCTTGTGAATCATGTATCGTTTGCAAACAACATCGTGTCTCTTTTTCGCCTACTTATACTCAGAGTTCTTCTCAGTTTTCTGTAGTACATTCTGATATATGGGGTCCCTATAAAGTCCCCAGTGTTTTTGGTTATTAGTACTTTGTTATATTTATCAATGATTATTCGCGTCTTACATGGTTGTACCTCCTTCGTGATCGTACCGAACTAACATCTATTTTTCGTACTTTTATTACTGAGACGCATACGCAATTCTCTGCTACTTTAAATATAATTCGCACTTATAATGCTCGTGAATATACTAGTAGTACTTTCTCCAATCTCTGCACCGAGTTTGGGATTATTCATCAGACATCCTGTGCTTATACCCCCCAGCAGAATGGTGTGGCCGAGCGAAAAAATCGACATCTTCTTGATGTCACTCGGTCCCTCATGCTTCAAATGCAGGTACCCATAAAATATTGGAACTTCGCTGTTTCTACTGCTTGTCATCTCATCAATCGCATGCCCTCCTCCGTTCTTGACTTCGCTTCTCTGTTTGGCCTTCTCTTTCCTACTAAGTCTCCATTCTTTCTTGCATCCCGTGTCTTTGGATGTACCTGCTATGTCCACTCTCTTGGCACGCCGACCGACAAACTTGCCACCCGGGTCACGAAGTGTATGTTTGTTGGCTACTCCCGCACTCAGAAAGACTATGTTTGCTACTCTCCTGATAATGAAAAGGTGTTCGTCTCCGCTGATGTCACCTTTCTTGAAGATCAGCACTTCTACTCCACCTCATCCGTACTGCCTCCACCCTCCACTATTGCGTGTCCGGCTATTCCCGTCACAACATTGCCCCACACCGCACCTCCTCCTATTCCACTCCCAGTACCAACAGTGCCTCAACCCCCTCCTCCACTTCCCCGTGTCTACACCAGTCGCTCATCCCGGATAACGGCCCTCCAGCAGCCCCCTTCTACTGATGCTATCTCGCAGATTGACGATCAGGAAACATCCTCTACGGCTCATCCAATGGAAAATTATGTCTCATTGCATCGCCTTTCTCCGCCCCTTCTCCAATTTGCTCTCTCTCTCCACCATCTCCATTCCTAACTCCTTGCAGGAAGCTCTCCAACACCCGGGATGACGTGCGGGCATGAACGAAGAAATGACAGCTCTCTGGGCTAACCAGACTTAGGACCTTGTCCCTCTACCTCCTGGTCAGCCGTGTGTTAGCTGCAAATGAGTCTTTGTTATCAAGCATGCTCCTAATGACACTATTGAACGTCTCAAAGCCCGCCTTGTGGCCAGGGGCTTCACCCAACAACATGACATTGATTACGACGAAACATTCTCTCCGGTCGCCAAGCTGAATACTGTTCGAGTCTCGATTTCCCTTGCTGTGCATCGACAGTGGCCTCTACATCAGCTCGACATCAAAAATGCCTTTCTCAATGGAGATCTTCAAGAGACTGTATATGCACCAACCACCCGGGTTTGAGACCACTGAAAGTCTCGTGTATGCCGTCTGCGGAAGTCTATATATGGTCTCAAACAGTCTCCTTATGCTTGGTTTGACAAATTCAGCAGAGTAGTTCGCGAGGTGGGCTTTACACATAGCAATGCTGATTTCTCTCTCTTTACACGTCATCAAGCAACATGCACTGTGATTATTCTGGTATATGTTGATGATATCCTAATAACGGGCGACGACATTACTGTGATCCGAAACATCAAAAAACATTTAAACACAACATTTCGGACAAAGGACCTGGGCGATCTTTGATACTTCCTTGGGCTCGAGGTTACAAGGAGATCTGATGGTCTTGTTCTGTCCCAACGGAAGTACTGTATTAATCTTCTGCAGGATGCAGACTACTCAGGATGCAAACCTGCGGACACTCTGATGGATGTAAATCACAAATTGTCTTCACATGATTCTGCAACTGATACTGTTCTTACAAATCCAGAGTACTACCGTCGATTGGTAGGGAAACTAATCAATCTCACGGTTACACGACCCGATATTTCATTTGCTGTTGGGGTTGTGAGTCGATTTATGCATGCTCCTCAGACGTCCCATCTTCAAGCGGTCGAACGGATTCTCAGATACTTGAAGACTGCTCCAGGACAAGAACTTGTTTATAAACCATCTTCCTCTCTGTCTCTTGTTGCATATTCTGATGATGATTGCGCGGGTTCGCTTGATGATAGGCGTTCCACGACTGATTTTTGCACCTATCTTGGAGGACACCTTTTTACCTGGCGTAGCAAGAAACAATCAGTTGTGGCTCGCTCATCTGCTGAGGCTGAGTACCGTGCTATGACAACGGTTGTATCTGAGCTCACCTGGGGAGAGTCTACTCAGTGATTTGGGCCTCATACTCTCTTCTCCAGCAACCCTGTTCCGTGACAGTCAAGCCGCCATACATATTGCCAAGAATCCTGTATTTCATAAACGTACAAAGCATATTGAAGTCGACTGTCACTTCATTCGGGAAAAAGTTCAATCAAAGAAGTTGGAGTTAGAGCATGTCTCTGGATCAGAACAAGTTGCTGATATATTTACCAAAGCTCTCTCTCGGACATTATATCATTAGTTTTTATCCAAGCATGGTGCCTACGACTTGTACGCTCCAGCTTGCGGGGGAGTGTTAAGAGATAATGAGGAAGCCCATTAAAAGGAGCTCATGTACAAACCCATGTATAGTTTATTTAGTCCCACATTGTAGATGTAAAAGACTCTCCTTCTCTTCCTCTCTATATAAGTGTATGTACTCATGTATTTGACAATTAATAAAATTACTGTGTGATTTTCTCTCACATACATCATTCTCTACAGATACAATGAATTTGGAACCGTGGTTGCCTAGGAGGGGTGTGCTCAGGAGGTGAGAGCTACCAATATCTCTTAAACAAGGGAGGAGAAATAGAAATACTTCTTTGATATCCATTCAAACATACACCACGCCTTTAAATAGGCCTACAAGACTCATTAATACAACTAACATTCATAAAGACACTGACCATGACTCTCTCAACTAGCACTCATAAAGACCCCTATTAAGTGCAAGACACTAATGATAAACCCATAGTAAAGATAATTAGGCCTCCAACTCATAACACTTGATCACTTGAATTTCAGGATTCATAGGCTTTCAATCTCTGATTTATTAACTTGGAGTTGAAGTGATGGTCTTTATATTCATTCATGATATTAGTGGTAATGTTTGATAGTTGTTGTCATGTTTTACTGACGCCATGTTTTTTATTGAGTTTTAGCATGGATATGCCAAAATCAACTTTTACCGTGGAGCTTGATGCTGCAAATGCCACATGGTTGTCACATGATGTTGCTATGTTATCGTCAAAAACAGGAGAACTACTTCTGCTGACTTTGGTAAATGATGGAAGGTAGATCTTTACGTTTAATATTTCTCTTGTTTATAGTTTGCTATATTCAGACTGTGAAGACTGTAGATTTAATCTTTACACGTCATGCTATGTTCGATTTTACATATTACTTCCATAGTTTTAAGTATTAAGAGTAGAAGTGAGTAGGAGAGAAAAAGAATCATTTCATTAATGCAATTCCTACCCATGTATATGTATCTGAGATATGATCAAAAGGAAATACACAAATACAAGTTTGCCACTAACACAACATATTACACTGACATATGAAATAATGTGAGACTTGATATGCTAATTCAACTCTCCCCCTCAAGCCGGATGAATAATATCTATCATTCTCAATTTGAGTTCATTTATAGAGATACCACAATTATGACCTTTTGGTTAAGACATCCACCAGCTGATTTTTGGAGTGAACCAATGGATTAACATTATTTTCTGTGTCAAGATGATCTTTTATAAAATATCTATCCACTTGAACTGGATTGTGAGCAATGTTGATGATGACTTTATTGTTTTAATTCAATAATAGAGGCTTAAGATGACGGATCTCTAGGCCCTATAGAGTAGATGTCAACCACAAGCCTTCATAGAGACCTTGGGACATGACCCGATATTCCACTTATGGATTGGATCATACTACCACATTTAATTTCTTGCTCCTCCAGATCACCATGCTGCTTCCCACAAAGGTACAAGAGCTTGTGGTCGACTTTCTATCCTTGACTTCCTACCCAATCAGTGTCTGCAAAAACTTCAATTTTCAAATGATTATTCTTGGAGAATACTAGTCCATGACCAGGGGACTTCTTAAGTCTCTCAAAACATGATGAGCTACCTCTTGGTGTCTGACCTCGGGGGCTTGCATGTCTACTCAGTACTCACAACATATGTAATATCAGGGCATGCATATGATAGCTATATCAGTCTTCCTACCAATCTATGATAGCTAGAAACTTCAACCTTATCCTTTCTTTATACTCACTGATTTTGCTATTCTTCTTAGTGGGAGTATCCATTGGAGCACGCCCAAGCATCCTCATTTCCTCCTGATTTCCATTGGGAAATGAGGATGCCTTCACTAAATCTCGCTACTTCAATTTCAAGAAATTATCTCAAACTCCATAGATCTTTGACCTCAAATTCTTTGGCCAAATGAAATTTAAGAGTGACACATCTTCTCAGTATCATCACCTATGTTCACAATGTTGTAAGTTTTGCGTAGTCTACACACTTAGAGGTGAATTTGTGTTTTGTTTTTGTAAGATTATTTTCGGAATTAATAACCAAGTCACAACACAAACCACAACCACAACACAAAGACACAATAATTTATAGTGGTTCCCCAAGATGGGTATGTCCACTTTCTCCTTTCGCCTATATAACCGTGTGCTAGTCTCAATAGTCTTTTCCAAATACTCAAATCCTCCAATCTGATAGCTCAAGTCAATGACTCCTACCTCAGTAACACACCTTGGTCCATACCTCAGATCCTCAAGCAAAAGGACCCTACCTCAGATTCTATTCCAGAATTTTGTAGCTTAGATTCTCTACTAGAATCCTACCTCAGGTTTCAACTGAACTCTACACTCAGGATACAAAGGACCTTTCACTTAGATTTCCTCAAAAATCCTACAAAATAAATAGTAAGTTGTTACAAATGTTCTTGAATATTTTCTCTGCATTGTAGAAAATCTCTCTTCTTGCTGCTTAAAAATGGAGCTTTGAATATAACAACTTTGAATTGATCTTTTCTTGTTAAGACCAAGTGATGAGCTTCAGAGATTACCTTCACTGCACGTGAGCTTTCAGGTGTGTTTTCATTTTTCAAACATTGGCGATGACGGAAAAGCTCTTTCTTTTTGATCGAACGATTAGGATTAGCTTTTTCCCGTCACATTCCCTTTATAGGACTTAGAATATTTTAACGGTCGAATTCGTGGCATGCTTTGTGTTGGAATTCTTTCCTTAAAGCACTGTTCTAATTGGCTCAGTTTGCGGCAACATTAAATTGGAAGAAGACAAAACATCGTGCTTGTTCAAATCTCAAGTTTTCAAGTCATTCATGTAGAGGTCTGGTCGAATGTTGAACATCTTGTCGAATGTCATTGTTCATTCTACTAAATAGCACAATCTGGTTGAATCTGAACTTATAAAGTATTCTGCTTCTTTCCCTTTCTTGGTATGCTTGATGCCTTGGTCCAGTCAAATAATCAGACATTTAATTGAACTTGGACTTAGCAAAATTTCTTTCTTTAAGCCCTTTGTTCGTTTTGAGCTTTGTCTGGACGAATCGTCTTAATCTTTCTGAGCATTCGATTAGATTGTCCGGACGAATATAGGGCTGATATCGAGTCAGGTTCGAGCAATTTTGGCTCGGCTCCAAATCGAAATCTTCGACTCGAACTCGACTCGAAATCGAAATCGGTTTTTAGTCGAGACGGCTCGACTCGAAATGACTCGATTCCAAGTCGTCTCGAAATCGAATCGAGTTAGCTCGAAATTGAGCAATTTTTCTTTTTATTTCTAGTTGGCTCAAAGTTAAATTGGGTAATTTATAAATTTAGTAAACAAAACACTTAAAATCTTCATTTTTTTTATTTAGATTTAAATTTTATTATTTTTTATTAAAAAATAAGAATGTATTAATAAATACATAATATATTTAATTAATTCGAGTTGATTCAAATTATATTTCGAGCAATTCAGGGCTGACTTGAAATCAGAGTCGAGTCAAATTGAATCGACTCAATTTGAGTCGAATCAATTTTAATCGATTCCGATTCGACTCAATTTTCGAGCAACTTTCGAGTTTTGAATAATATGCTCAGCCTTAGGTGAATCTTTATTTCAGCAATTTTTTCTGAGACCATCGGCACAATTCATATTGTTGTTTCTGCACATTTGGCTGGATTGTCTAGGCGAGTTTGTATTTAAGACATCTCTTCATTTAACAGATGTTTAGTCAAATCATCTGTACATTCGACTAGATTGTCTAGACGAATTTGTAGTTAAGACATCTCTCTTCATTTAACAGATCTTTGGTCGAATCATCTGTACATTCAATTTGATTGTCGAGACAAATTTGTATCTAAGACATATCTCTTCATTTAACAGATATCTGGTCGAGTCATCTGTACGTTTGACTGGATTGTCTAGACGAACTTATACATAGACAGATTTGAGATGAGACATTCTGATTCTGCTGCACGATTGTATACATCATCTAGTCAAATTCCCTAGATGTCCAAACGAATTTTAACTTAGAGTAATTCTATTTTCCCGAAATCTACACAGACAAAATGATGTAGACTCAAATTATGTTTTCAAATTAAAATAATTTTTTAAGCAAAATAATTTATTTTATTATAAAGTAAAATTTGGACTTTTAAAATACAAGATTTTTTTTTTCTAATTTTTTAAAAGAGACCGAGTGAGCCAAATCGAGCTTTTGCGCAAATCACTTTCCAACGTGGAGGTCCGCAAATCTGTTAATCGTTATTTGAGAGAAACTCCCTCGAGCATTTAAAAAGTTGAACCGTGGCGGGTGTTGTAGATCCACAAACAAATACACAAAACAATTTATGAAATACGGTAATAGAGACGGTTTAACGTTCGAGGTATGCTACTAATCATTTAAGTGAAACATAAAAATTAAAGCCAATTAATTGGAGCCAGATACCAGTAAGAATACCACAATCGGAAAGTCAGTTCAAGTCCACCGTGCAGGAACAAATCAGCACCCGTCAATGGATTGTTGTCTGGACTGGATTTGAACGAGACCAATGACAGAGAGCACAAGGGGGCAGTCAGGCTCCACAGTTGTTGTCCGGTCTGCCCCTCCCTCTTCATGGTGCTCCCATTAAATAGAACAAGGGCATATTTTGGGTGAATGTTTCCATTCATAATTTCCATAGCAGGCTAGCACTTTATTTCCTGCCTGATTAATTCTTTCCAAAAAATTATTTCTCCATAGGATATTAAATAAATGCAGGTGCACGAAAAAATACACGATATTAAATAAATGCTGAATACACATATACTTAGGATATGATAAAAAATGAATACACAATTTCGAGATTGCCATTATCTAACACAACACAATTTCAAATAAAAGCAGGTGCACGAAAAAATACACGATATTAAATAAATGCTGAAAATTTAAAATACTCTCTTAGGATGCGATGAATGATGCATCACAAACATTCTCTTCAAATACATTATGTGTTCATCTTTATTGAGTGGACTTTTTCATTGAGAACAAGGACTATGAAGAGGCAAATCACCAACATGAACAGCTTCTTGCACTGCGACATCACATATATGTGTATATCTTATCTCCCCCTTGACGTGTAAGGGGTGAGCATTATAAACCATAAATTGAAAAATAGCCTGCATTGCCTATATTGCACCAATTTTAAGCCGCACCCCAGTTTCTGTGCAATGCCATTTCGGAATTTTATAAATCGAGTGTGATACGATTTCTAGATCTTGAAGACCTCAAAAATCGCACCGCATGTGCTAAATGCTTTATTTAATCAAATATAATAAAATATAGAGCAATAGTGTTCAATGTTAAAAATAAAATATTTAATTGTTGTGAGGTTACATTTGACATTTAAACAATTATGAAACATTATTTATTTGATTAATTAAGTTGTTGTTAACTGTGATTTCACTTAGGAGACAAGCCGACAACATTTATTCATTGAAAAATTACTCATTGTACATTGTGATTTCGCTTAGGAGGAAAGCCAATATCTGCATAAAAAATATTGAAGACAGAGAAACGATTACAAATTGATGTTGTGGTGGTTAATAAAGGCAAGGAGAAAAAGATCCAAGTTGAAAGTGTAGGGAAAAGCATTGTTATGTTATGATGATTGTTAGGTGATAGGGTTTGAAGAAGAGGCAGGTAAAAAGAAGAGAACGAGGAAGAAGAAGAGAGGATTAGAATCAACCCCTAGGGCTCTTCCCAAAATGATTTTACTCCCAAGATGATCCAAATAATAGGCATACATATGCTTATATAATGCCTAATTTTTAAACACGCAATTGCAAACAGTAAATATACAATGATCCAAAGTACATGTGCGATAATAAAATTTAAAGATGACGTATGCGCAATGCTTGCGTGACCTAGGTTTGACTTTGGCCTATTTGGCCAAATTGGCTGACCCCATACGAAGCACGGATATGTCAAAAATTTCGCCGTACCCGTACCAGGTACGTTTTCGGTACAGATACGCGTACTGCACGCCCCGGTTCGGTATATCCGCGATTTTAGGTTATTAGGCTTCATTTGCTCCCGATCCCGTGCCGCTCTTGATCCCGTCCCGATCCCGTCCCGCTCCCCGCTCACGATCCCTGCTGCCGCCGACGATCCCTGCTGCCGACGACGATACCTACTGCCGACGATGATCCCTGCTGCCGACGACGATCCCTGTTGCCGACGACGATCCCTGTAAGTTCCTCTTCTTCTTCAAGGAATTGAGCAAGAGGTTTGCCATTTATTTTTCATGGTGATGATTATGATCAATTTTTCTTCTGCACATGATTGTAAATGTCCCCCCTTTTGTAACTGCCTTTATCAAATCCTCCTTTATTCACTCTATTTGATTGCTATATGACCTGCAGATTATTTTGCACAAGCATTTTCTACAACTTGATTCAAGTTATCTTTGACATACTTCTTCTTCAAGGAATTAATCTTCCCCGTTGCTTTAGCATTATTAAATGAATGTGTAGTTGGATATGTTAATGATTCCCTTTTTTAGTATTATTCATGTCTGTTAGAGTGTTAGTTCATTCCTGTATTATAGTTCATTCCCATTCAATAATTTGTGAATACTAGCTGATGTTCATTTCAATTTTTTTCTTATTACAACAATTATATCTCAATCACAATCTCCTATTAGTGTCACTGATTCAACTTCTATCTCAGCAATAAGTAGATTTATTTCTGGTGATGCAGGTAGGGATGATAATGCTCCACTTTGGGATTATGCATCTCTTATCCATAGTAGAGAAGTTGGTGGCAGAAACAGAAAATGAAAATGCAATTTTTGTGAGATAGATTTCAGTGGCTCGTATTCTAGAGTAAAGAGTCATTTGCTAAACATATTCGAGAATGGTATTATGGTATGTCCAAAAGTAACTCAAGAGTATTTAAAAGAGCTTCATAAAGTGGTTGCTACATCAGAAGAAAAATGCAAACCGGCTCTCAAGGTATTATCGTTTCATAATGCAAGTCAAGCTTCTCAATTAGTTGCGAAAACAAAAAAAGAAGAGGGAGACCTATTGATATGACTTTTCAAAATAAAGCTAGAGATGAGTTAAGGAGTCACATAGCCAGGATGTTCTATTCTGGTGGTTTGCCATTTCATTTAACTAGAAATCCATATTATGTTAGTTCATATAAATTTGCTGCTAACCACAATCTTGATGGATTTGCTCCTCCTGGATATAATGCTCTCAGAACAATACTTTTGCAGAAAGAAAGATCAAATATCACTAGAATGCTTTAGCCAATTAAAGATACTTGACCCCTAAAGGGAATCAGCTTAGTCAGTGATGGTTGGACCGATGCTCAAAGAAGACCTTCGATTAATTTTATGACGGCCTCCGAGGATGGTTCTATTTTTTTAAAGGTAGTTGATGCATCAGGTGAGTATAAGATAAACATTATATTGCAAATTTGATGATTGAAGTTATTAATGAAGTTGGTGCCGAAAATATTATACAAGTTATCACTGATAATGCACCGGTGTGTAAGGCAGCAGGAGCAATTGTGGAGACTCGGTTCCCACATATTTTTTGGATACCTTGTGTTGTACACACTTTAAATCTAACATTAAAAAATATTTGCGCAGCCAATAATACTGATCGTTGTGCAACGGTTAGAGAACAATGTGGATGGATAAATCAAGTGGCTAATGATGCTCAATCAATCAAGACTTTCATAATGAATCATCAATACAGGTTGAACATGTATAACTCTTTTGTTTCACTGAAGTTACTTGCAGTTGCTGATACACGATTTGCTTCCACTATAGTGATGTTGAAGAGGTTTAAACTTGTAAAGATGAGCTTGCTTAATATGGTTGGATGTCCCGAATGGACTATGTATAGAGCAGATGATGTTGAGAAAGCTCTAGAGGTTAAAAAATCATCTATAGTGACAAATGGTGGGATGATGTGGACAAGATCCTTGATATAACAAGACCCATATATGATATGCTTAGGGTTTGTGATACAGACAAATATAATCTTCATCTGGTATATGACATATGAGATTCAGTGATAGAAAATGTGAAGCTTGAAATATATAAACACGAGAAGTTGACGTACTTGGAAGCTCATTGCTCTCTTTATGAGGCAATTTATGACGTCCTCGTTGTTCGATGGACCAAGAGTTGCACACCACTACATTGCATGACTCATTCTCTTAATCCATGATAATTTTTTTTCTTATTTGATATTAAACATTTACTATGATTTATTTATTTATTATATATTTTTATTTGTAGGTATTATAGTCGACAATGGCTTGAAGGAGGGCCAAATAGAGTTGCTCCAAATACGAATGAGAAGATTTCTTTGGAGATGAATAAATGCTTAAGAAGATATTTTCCTGATGTGGTGGAGAGGAATATAGTAATCAATGAGTTCTCTAGGTTCACGGGATTTGGTCAAGCTTTTAGTGAGCCAGATAGTTTGGAGAGTAGAGCTTCATTATTGCCCAAGGATTGATGGAGTTACTATGGAACTTCGGCACCTAAATTAAAAAAAATTGCTTTGAAGTTGTTAGGTCAACCTTCTTCATCGTCCTGCTGCGAGAGAAATTGGAGCACATACTCATTCATTCACTCATTGAGAATAAATAAAATTCTACCACAACGAGCTGATGATTTGGTGTACGTGCATAGTAATCTATGCTTATTATCGAGGATAAACGAAATCTACAGTCAAAGAAGGAGTAGAATGTGTGATATAAGTGGAGATGCATTGACAAATCCTTTTGATGGAGTTGACATGCTTACGGCTGCCAACTTGTCTTTAGATGAGCCAGAAATTGAAGATGTCTTGGTCTCCAACAATATGAAGGAAGATGAAGAAAATGAGTGATGAACATCGTTTTATTTGAAATAATTACGAATAGCTTATGTCTAAGTACTTCATGTTATATTGCATTAGTTATAGACTTGTACTTCAATTGATTATTTATGCTTCATGTTTTATTGTTTTGAGAATTTATAATTGTATTTGTGATATATGCATATATATTTATTAAATTTAATATAACGTATCCCGCCGTACCCGAATCATTGATTTTAAAATTTTGCCGTACCGCCATACCGGATACATATCGTACCCGGGACTTGTACCCGTACTGGTGCTTCCTAGTTGAGCCCACCATGAGTCTTATGGTCAAGTGAGTCTCCTTTAGGGTTCAATTATGAAAAGCTCAGTGATACAAATTAGGGTAGGACATGTGGTACTTGTCACCTGCTTATGTACATAGAATAATTATTAAATACTTAGATCGGTCTTGAACGATGCTTTCCATAAGGAGCAATCGTGCTCGGGTCCTTAATCAGTCAACACTTGAGAAAATATGGGTATTTAGAAATTGATTTGACCACATATTTAATTATCATATGAAAAATCACATTTTCGCAAAACTATAGAAAAATGCTGTCCAAAAAATCTCATTTTTGGACAGGGGATGTGTCAGGGTATATACTAGCATGACCAAAATCTTCGGCCCATGCAATTTTTTATGTGACATGTACCCCTATTTTGGTGTCTGTCCCTCCCTAAGGACACACCTCAGCAAAATGTTCCTACGGAGAGATGTCGGGCTCCAAATGCTCTGATTTTACTTTCTATGGAGAGTAGACACCTATGACTACATTTTTTATGTCGATCATTTTCCCTAAAAATGCCACTAAGTACCCTTAATAAATTAATATATGTACTGTAAATAATGTAACAGAATAATTAAAACTATAGTATAATTCATTTGATCATGATCAAGATCGACGGTTGCTGGTCATCGTCCCCAGCTAGCCAACGACCCAGGTGCGATCTTCCTGTATCTTTTCTACATGCTTTTCCCGGTCACTGAGCCACCACCACCGCCGACTGCTATCACCACCACCTCTGTTGAGGCGGTGGCCGTCGATTGCCGACGACATGGCTGCCGGAGGCTGCTCCTCCGGCGATCCCGAGAAGGATGAAATCTCGGCATTCTCTCACAAAATCACACTTCCAATCGGGCTCAATTGAGCCCCCAGATACCTCGCCTAGTTGAGCTAGAATACTAGTACTGAGGGAGGGGAGGAGAAACAAACCATTGATGGGGCCTGCCGACGGGTATTTTGCCGGTGAGCCATCTCCGACCACCTCTCTGGTTTTCCTTGCCGATTCTTCAGTTCTCCAACAAATTTCTTGATCCAAAGCCCTAGACCGACTCCTCTCCACCCTCTGAAGCTGCTGGTGTGGTTGAATTGAGGAGTGGTGGGCTGGATATGAAAAATCCATTAAGGGGGTGACTGACCATGAGCATAGGATGCTCCTCTTTGCTGCCATGTGTCCACCACCCCTGGATTTCTGTTGGAAATGTTCTGGGAAGCTCAGATCTGAGCTTGGGAAGTGAGGAGGGCCAAGTGGCTGCCATTGCCTCTTTTCCTCATTTCTCTTTCCTAAAAATGGGGAAATTCCCATCCTAGCCTCCATGCATGTCCCCTATTTGAATTCCAGAGGATATGGCGGGTAATTGTGCTTCTGGTTGGGCTTGGGTTAGGTCTTGACCCATTAGCATTGGGTTAACTTACTTAATTTCATGTTTTAGGTCAATTTTGACCAAAGTTGACTTTGGTCAAATTTAGAGAATTTGTTGACCCACTCATGTGGCTTTTGGGTCCATTAGGTCTCTAATTGGTTTAAAAGCTTATGGGTGAGGTCAATTTAATTAATTGAACACCAATTGATCCTTGATTGACTTCAATTGGGTTATGTTGACCGAGTGTTGACTTGGGTCGACCCCTTGAAATTGGGTGGGTCAAATGAGTGTTTACTGACCTAATGACCTCCCTTAGGGTTGAGAATGGTGTGGGTAAGTTCAATTTCAAATATTGGGGCTCAATTGTGCTAAGGGTGTTGATTTGGGGCTTTTGTTGACCTCAATTTGACTTTGGCCTATTTGGCCAAATTGGTTGACCCCACCATGGATCTTATGCTCAAGTGAGTCTTCTTTAGGGTTAGAGACATAGTGATGAGGTCAATTTGCACTTGTGAGTTTAATTTCTGCTAGTTTGACCTAAGTTTACTTGTACACTATAGTGGGCCCCATGTGAGTTCACCCTAACTCATTGGGTCCTAAGGTCATCACCAAGCCTAACTCATCACACTCACCACATGTCCTAACCTAATTTGTGTTGGGGGGGGGGGTTAAAAGGAAATGAAATATTACAAATCCCAAAAAAATAAATAAATTCGTCCCCGAAATTCAAGTTCGGGACTACGAGATTTTATGCATAAAGTAATTAAGGATTCTTCAAGGAAGTTTAGATTGTACCTGAGGCGAAGAGTCTCGGGTACTGTTGTTGCATGAGATCCATCAGCTCTCATGTGTTCTCCTCCCGTCCGTGGTTGGACCACATCACCTTGACTAAGGGGACCTTCTTCCGTAGGACTCAGACTGCTATATCATCGATCCGGACTGGCTCCAGACAGACTGATCTGTCAGACGCTATCGAGCTCAAGGTTGAAGTAATGTGTTGTTCCGACCAAACTAAAGCTTTCCGCAACGAGGAGACATGAAAGAAGTTGTGCAAGTTTGCCAACTCCAGTGGCAGCTCCAGCCTATAAGCAAAGGGGCTGATCCGCTCCAGGATCGTATAAGACTCCATAAATTGAGGGCCGAGCTTCTTGTGTCCTCATACCCGCGAGACACCATGCACTGGATGTATCTTTAAGTAAACTCTGTCTCCCACCTGGAACTTTACCTTCCGATGCCTCGCATCGTAGTACTTGTCCTATCTACTCTGAGCCTCCAGCACCTGCTCACGGATCATCCGAACAAGTGCGTCTGTATCCTCAATATACTCTGATCAAGTACTTTTCGATTCTCGTCCTATGCCCAAGATGGCGGTGTCCGACACTCTCTCTCGTATAAAGCTTCGTTAGGAGTCATGCCAATGCTCGACTCGTGGCTGTTGTTATAGGAGAACTCCATCAACGACAACAGTCTCTCCCAAGTGTATTTTCGTTATACCTCATAATATTATAATCAAAATTATGTGGGTATTTTATCAAGTTTTCCCACAAATTATTACTCCAAATAGACCTTAATCACACTTGGATTTAGAATCCCTTGTGACCAACGATCACCATATTCTTGAGGTTAACATTATTACGTATAAACTTAAACCAACTTCCAAAGTTATGTTGTGATGAAAAGATCATCTTTTTTTTGTTTCTTCCAAATTCATGACTCGTTGCATCTCTACTTAAGCAACAATACATAATTCATAGAGTGAACCTTTCAAGTATACATCAAATGATCATTATTAATGTTGATGTTCATAAAAATGACTCTCAATCGCTTTTCCAAATGGAGTTTGATTTATAAGATAATGGGTAAAATTCTTTCAAAACAATAAGATTCGTTACGAGTCAATTTCATCATAAGAAAGATCTAATTAAAACCCATTACTTCTCGTGCGATCTCACCGTATACACATTTGATAATCAAAATTTATCTCATAATCATGAATCTTCCTAACAATGATTATAATGTCGCCCAACATATGTATTCTTATTCTTGATGTTCTCAGAATCAAAATTGAAGGATCATACATAAAGTATACATCTTCAATATATCGTTCGCCAAATCTTCAAATTTCCAGGGGTTATTATACTTCCAATGTCATGTCATAGCAAATTGATCTTAATTGTTCAAACATCATGAATTTCACTACTTATCCTTTAGTTCACCTAGTATCAAGCTCTGCAATCACTCTACCTTATTTGTCATACGTTACCTTATTTCAATCCTTATGTTTCCAATATAATGACTTTTCGCTTAATTGAGTCATTCAAAAGTTATAGTTCAACGAGTATGATCAAGGGACTTGTCTATATCAGGTAAGTGTTGATAGCAGTGATATTCCATCGTCGTGTTTGATTCTCCAAATCCAACCTTTTTAGGATCTAAGGTTTAGGGTTTAGTCACCCAACCAGGGGGAGAAAGATTCAATTGATATCCTTCAAATTGTAAGGGAAGCAGTGCAAGTGGCTTGTGAATAAGAAATTGATCCTACAACCTAGGGGAGAATCATAACAAGATGGATGAGCAACCAACTTCTATCAATGATTCAATGATTAGATGGTCCTTTTGAGGACACAAATGTAGAATGAACATGAGCAGCTGCCCCTGCCCAATCATCTGACAGATGATATGCTGTGATTTGTGGACATACTTATTGTAGTTTTTCTTCTTTTCTCAAATTGGCCTAAAGGTTGAAAAGATCGTACTAGCCGGCAGGATCAGCGTCATGCGGTGACGACTAACCCGTGAGTTGGTGTCACCGTAAGGCGGGGGTTCTGGGCATAGGACCCGGGTAACTCCCTGGTAAGGGCTTAACCCCGATACATGTCCAAAATGAAATGCAAATCTCTCTTTCACAACATCTCTATGCGGAAGCTAAAACAAAACACTCATCATCATCACCTGTCGCCGTATAGTAAGGGCTTAAGCCCGATACATGTCCAAAATGAAATACAAATCTCTAGAGTGCACCTAGGACGTGTACGTAGGCGTACGAAGGGCCTAGGCCTTGTAGTGTGTATACCCGCCTAGGAAGTGGAGGTGCCCGCTCCACTGCTGCCGTAGCCATAATGATGGTACCAGAGAGTTTAGTTGACTCCAAAAATGAGGGAACTAAAGGTTTGTGATCACAGAGTCGTGTGAGTGAGCTGCACTTGAATAAATCATATCATGCATAACATACATACTTATTATAGGTCATACATACTTATTACATGGTGCGATGCAGTTTTACTTGCGTCAAAACCGCGCCCTTGCAGTGTGGTTGCTGTAGGGCCCATATCGCAACAAACCACACTGCGCTCACCCCTAACGAAGTTTGGGGAGAACACATATATCCCTTTGTCGCAGAGGAATAATCAAAGAAGACACATCTCTGAGCATGGAGATTAAGTTTGTTTGGTGAGGTTGATGAATATGAAAATGATGACACACCTGGAAACTGTGGAGGAAGATGTGGTGTATGAACTATGATATGGGTGGAGAGACGAGCTATAGAATGACTCACGATCGTCATACTCCCCTTCATTATCATTATGAAGGATACAAATAGTATCCTTGAATTGATTTACCACAATAATATAGAACATTTGAGAACAATCAAATACTTCAATTTTCCTTTTAAGATGATAAACACGTACGGTGCGAGAAAATACATTAATAAATGTTGCAATCTAAAGAAAACTAGTACGAGATAAAACGCGAGGACTCTAAACATCATAGTATATTACATTGAATGAAAGTAAACTAGGAGTTGAAATATGAAAAAAAAACTATGGAGAATGTTTTTAGAAAATTTACATACATCCACAGACAAATGTTTAATAGCATAAGTAAAATCTAGAAACAATTTAAAAAAATAAGCAGATGACGGATGCCCAAGATGCTGGTGCCAACGTTGATCATCCTCAATAGTGGGACTGTGACTGATGGTCAATGAAAGAGCATGAGAGAGTAGCCTCTGATCCAGTAAGTACAGACCTCCATGATTCCTACCACTGTCAATGTTCCGTCTCATATTTAGATCTTGAAAAACGGAGTCATGAAAAAAAGTTAATGAGCAATTCAAGGATCTTGCAATATTACTGATGGAAAGCAAGTTGCGAGGAAAGGATAAAACACGCAGAACAAATATGAGAGGAATGGTGGGAGAGCACATGATCTGGTCCTTGCCCGCAATATGGGACAATTGACAAGGGGCCATTTGCTGAAACAACTTTTTCACGATCCAATAAAGGAGTATAAAAAACAAAACCTGAAGACGATCTTGCATATGATTGGTAGTCCGAGTCAATGATCCAATTAGAGGGCGTTATGAAAATAGTATGTGCACTGGGTATATCTGATGTGTCAAAGGTAGTGGAGGAGGTACCTAAATATGAATTTCCCTTAGATCATAGTAGACGCCTAAGTGCATCAAGCTCATCGGCTGACAACACACCAGGAGGAGACGGTGCACGAATAACAAGCTCCTCATGGAGTTCAGCGGTATAAGCATCATCTTGGGATCAGGCACTCAAAGGACGAGTACCACTCTGGCCCGGAGTACAACCACATTCTTTAATTCCCCTACTAGGAGGGGCAATGCGAGGTTTCCTGCCGCAATAAGAACATAAAGAGGTAGGGTTTCCCAGTGTCCCATCAATAAAACTAGCCTAGGCAGAATGATTAGTAGTCTTTCGGGCAAAACAATCAGTAGTGATGATTGAACTTAGAGACGGCTGCCCATTTTAATTACCCAAAATCATGCTGAATGTTTACCTAAAAGAGGGAAACATAAAACTATGGAGGACATGAGCGCGCATGGTATCAAACTCCATGTTCAATCCCATCAAATACACATGTATTCTATAACAATCCGCCTCCTTCAACTTAACAACATCTATAGTGCATACTAGAGCAAAGTACTACAAATTATCCCTTGCTTGATACAACCTCTCAAACTCAGAGAAATAAGAAGAGACATTCACGAAGCCCTGTTGTAGTTCAATAATTCAACTTGTGAGTTCATAAACTTGAGTAGAATTGCGAATTTGCGAGTATGTCTCACGAGCACAAGTCCATATCTCGTAGGTATAATACATAAACATATAGATCCTATTTACCATATGATTCAAAGTGGAGAAGTCGTAGACGTCTAAGGAATTAGTGGAATCACTCTTCCTCCATGATAGATCAGTCTTGGACGACTTAGTCACGGTCCCATCAATATAACCATACAACAAAAATCTACATTTAGCTTGTTGAGCAACACTAGCCCACCCAAGGTAGTTTTTCTTATCAAGTTTCACAGTAGTAACCTTTAGCGAGCTAGAGTGGTCATGAGTCCTCCGAGGGTAACTCATCTGTAGCATTTGAACACCGGGTAGCAAAACTGAAGAGTCCCCCATGGAGAAATGGCTCGAATAGTAACAAGAAGAACAAGAGAAAACAAGCAATCAACTCAACATATCACACCACCATAAAGCTTCATAGCATGTTGAAGAGGCCATAAGACAGCTCCGATAGCCGTCATTGTGTGAAAGGGAGTCCAATAGGCTATTTACTTGACCAAGGAGATGCATATGGCATGCAAGAGGATTATAAGTAGAACGCTGGCGGCGACGGAAGGCTTCAACCTATGGGATGACGGTCGACTACAGGAATTGACGTTTCACTCCTTAGGGCATTGACGAAGGCTCGACAAGCTTGCCGAGCACACGAAACGCTTCAGGCGAGCGGGATCGACGGGACACTGCGGAGGGTAGGCGGGATCGATGAAGATGGACATGGATCAACAAAGAGAACTGTGCGTGGTTGATGAAACTAAGACCACAAGCTCGACAAAGGCAGGATCAACTCCTTTGCTCTAATATCCAGTCGACATGAATACACAATTACGAGATTGCCATTATCTAACACAACACATTTCATTTCAACATACTAATTCAAATTTAAGTACATTTTCTAGTTTAGATTGTTTAATATTTTATATAATCCATCCCTCTTCTTTTGCAGAGTTGTTCAAAGACTTGATCTTGTGAAATCTAAAGCTTCAGTGTTGACTTCGGTTAGGTTCCTTCATTCACTAGCTTATCTTCTTCACAAGTCTATTACTTATTTACCTCATCACTCCTTCGCTATATGATTAGCGATTATCTCCTTTACTTGTTTTTGATCAGTCAATTACAACACTTGGGAGTTCATTTTTTTTCTTGGGTAGTCGTTTGGGGGACAGTCTTCTGGTACAATATAGTTGCGGAACTTCATTACCGACATCTGTGCATGCTAAAGAAGAGGTACACACCTTGCATATTCATATCCTTAAATTTTAGGAGTAAAGGTGATTCACTTTCTTTTATTCATGTTGTTATAAACATTGAGCGATAAATTCCAAAGAATTTCGTCAATGAATCTGGGAAATGAATTCCAAATTTTTAGGTCCATCATCTAATAAATGTGCTAAATTATGAATTTTAAATTTGTCCATTCTAAGAAAGGATTTTTTTTTGCAAATGTAAGATTTTCAGCATTCAGTTGGAGAATATATATTTTTAGCCACTGGCCTTTGTCTATTTTTCTTCTTTATGAATTTGCCACTTCAAATGTGTTTGGTGTTGTCATATTGCCCTACATCGTGTGAAATGTTGATAAATTGTTTATTAGAAGATTATAGTTTAATAGATCTTCAATCTTGATTTTGTGGTCTTCATCAGTAAATGTTTACACATCCCTCAAGCATTGGCTCTAAACTGAACCTCTACACTTAACTTGTGACCATTATGCTTGCTTATCTATTTCGTAAGTTTTCCTCAAATGAAGATGCAAATGCATGTTGTAGATCTTCTATCAACAGTAAATCTAGGATTTTTTTGCATTTATATAAGCCCTTGGACTAGTGGACTATGCTATTACATTTTTACTTGGACAATACCACCTCTTGTTGGTGTGTCCTATCTTATTGAAGAATAATATGGAAGCTTGAATGTATTTTTTCTTAGGATCATGAATGAATTGACTTACTATATGGACAACATAATCTCCTAACAATTGTTGATATCTTCCTGTTTCTATTGCACATCATGTCTTCTTCACCTAATCTATGATTATGTTTAATGGCTGTCATAGCTTCTATGTATTTAGTTTTCTTGTTTTTTTAGGAGATTCACTACGTACTTCTGTTGAGAAATAAATATGAGCTTTTTGAGTATGAATTTTTGATACCCAGGAAGTATTTTGTTTTTCCACGTTCTTAAAAATCATTGTTCTGATAGAAAATTTTTAAGGGACTCTTTTTTAAGTTAGGTTATTTCATTTTAACAATAATATCATCCCCATTTACAAATAATGATGTGCCTTCTCTTGTTGTTGAATGCTTTGTAAATAGAATCTGGTCTCTTTTACTCTACACTATTGGGGGCATCACTTTCTGAGTCTCTCAGACCATGCTTAATCCAAATAATGCTTTCCTTAACTGGGATACTTCAGAACCACTGAGATTATCAACAGATCTAGGTGATGATTCAATGATTATCTTCATTTAAGTTAGAGTCTAAGAAAAGAATTTTCATGTCAAATCATAATAAATTGCAATTTAAAACACTACGACTACTTGTAGAGGAGTTGGTGCTAGGTGGAATTAACGTGGTGTTATTTTCCAACGAAGTTTTCTTCCCTTGAAGATGAGCATCTTTGAAGAAGGTAGTTCTTAATGATGTTGCCATTCATATAAGTTAGAGATTTCTTAGCCTCTCTTGGGGTTGGCCCGCGGTGGGAAACCATAGGGGCTCCAACCTTTTCCACGGGAGGCCGACTGCCACCGCCCCTCCTATAATTATTTGAGCCTCCTCCCTTTCCCACCCCACCACTCTGCTGGGAAAGGGAGCCCCACCGCCCATTCAGACATATCCTTAGTGGCGATGTTGTAACACTTACAACTTGTTTTTGGTGGTTGAGTACCACGCGAACACGCTTGGTTCTAATTGATTTTGAATGACCTAACCATTAAAATTTATAAAAAACGTAATTATAGGACTTCAATATCCTATCAGTTTAGATGGATTCTTATTTATCAAGCATGCGGTTTTCAAGATCATTTCTTTCTGTAGATATTTAAGAACATTTTTTTGGAGGTAGGAGTGCTAGAGTAACATTAAATAAATTTCACATGGTATCAAAGCTCTTGATTTCGAAAGTTATCCTCTCAACGTCTGGAGCAACCTTCTTTTACAAAAAAAACCCTGTCTGCTGAGCTCACAAAGCTTGTCAGACTATGCAAAGCTCGCGGTCATCGCCCGAGCTCGCCAAAAAATTCCTTTATGACCCGTCGTTGAGATAAGAAGCCCCACCCAGCTTTTTATAGATCGACCTCTTGCTGGTGCTTTCCCCAGTCACTCGACGCGAACTCACTAACTCTCCCTCCCGCTGCTATTCGCCGTCTTCTCCTGCAGGACTTGTCGCTTCCTTCTGCCGTAGGATTTGCTGTTTCCTTTCACGCACATACTCGCTGATTCCTTTTCCCACAGGACTCGTTGTTCACCCCAGGTGCTGAACTCGTCGAGCTTGACCCTGCTTCCAACATTCACATACTTCTCTTCGTCCTTTGCTACACTTGCCGACTCTCTATCAGTTTAGACTCGTTGAGATTGCCTTTTCTGCCCTTCAAAGTTCGCAGGTGCTTTTGCTTCAAAGGCTCGCACGTGCTTGTGCTCTCTGCGCTCGTTGCTTCCCGCTTCCAGTAACTTGCACTACTTGATTCATGCACTCACTGCACATCGGTGCTCGAGCTTGCTACTTGATCTCATGTCTTCAGCCTATATATAGTTTGTGCTTGTTGAACCAGCGCTCGTTGGAGTTCTCCTGCTTGTGCTCGCCAATCCTTTCAGCGCTTGCCCGTTGATTGTTGGACCATGTAGCTTGTGCTTGCTGACCATCTGTTTCTAGCACTCGTCGCTCCTCACTTATAAAGGTTGTCGACTCCTTCCTCCTTGCTCTCCCTGATAACATGAGGACGAATGTTGCGTTAGCCTCCACTATTTCGACAGTTGCTCCGGCTCCCTATCCCCGATGTTTGTGATGAACTACGAATTACCACTATCTTCCTCACCAGGAAAGAGAAAAAAATTTGTTGAGTGAGTTCACTCGGTGCGTTGAATCCTCCAGACCAAAGGTCTTTATTATCTGACTCGCGACACACCTGTTGAGCCTTCTGAGCTATAAATTCGGGATGACGATAGTGTACAGTCATGGATTCTAAACTCCATGGATAGTGAGCCCTATCGAATGACTATGCACCACGAGACTGCTATGGCCATGGTAGATGAACTGAAGTATCTCTACTCTAGACAAGATAGCCTCCAACACTTGTTCGACCTCTTTCAAGGCCTTCAGATTGTTAAACCAGGATCAGACGGTGACTTGACCTCATTCGTGGCACAATACAAGACTATCGCCAAGGCTTGGATTCAACACCAGTTGTCGGCTTTGGTTTTGGCTACCCAACGAGCTTAAAAGGAAGCCGTTGACATTGTGCTTATGATAACAAGGTTACCATCACACCTATACAATGTTCATGCCAACATCTTATCCCGTCCCACTACTCCCACTCTCCATTTTCTGAACCATGACTCTGAAGGTGGCTCCGCCGATTGAGGTCTCCCTGACTCTCTCTTTTGATTTGCTTCACCACTTTGTTTCCCTCCATCTACTGTGTCTTGGGATGGTCGTCATGGGTCTCAAGACGGTGGGTGTGATGGCCGCACCTGTTCCAAGGGACAGAGCAATCGCCTGTGTACCCACTGTGGTTGTGGAAATCATACTGAAGCTACCTGTTACCGGAAACATGGGTTCCTGCAGCCACTCCATGCCCATGCCTCTCCAGCAGTGGATGCTCAAAGCGGGAGAAACTCCGTCAACTACAGAGGCTGGTTTTTTGCTTTCCTGACTCCGTTGTCTCTAACTCCAGTGAAGGTATATCTTATTTTTCTCATAACTCCTCTTGGATAGTGGACTCTGGGGCTACAAATCACATTACTGTAGATATCTTCTCAGTACACAAATACTACCACTGCCAATTTTATCACTCTTGCCAATGCAGCTACTACCCTATTTACTGATCAAGAAATGTTCCTCTCCCTCCATCCATTTCTTTACGCTCCGTGCTTATGTCCCTGATTCACAATTTAATTTTCTCTATGTCAGTCAACTTACTCATGATTATGATTGCTCCATCACTTTTACCTATTTTTTTCTTTTGGTGCAGGATCGACAAAAACAATGCATTATTGGTAAAGACCAGTTGTCAAATGAACTCTACACTCTGGACCTTCCCACCTTTACATTATCTTCTGTTACTTCTGTTGATTGACATAAACACTTAGGTCTGCTCTTCTTTCTATACTCCAAAAGACTCTTCCTGGATTTACATTTTCTGAATTTACATGTGAATATTGTATTTACATGAAGTATCATTCTACTTTCTCCCCTAATTGTACTAGAAGTTCTTCTCCATTTTCTTTAGTTCATTCAGACATTTGGGGTCCATATAAAACTGCGAGTTTGTTTGGATATCGTTATTTGCTTATTTCTATTCATGATCGTTCTCGAAAGTCATCAGTATATTTATAGCGTGATCATTCTGAATTACTGCATTGTTTTTGCTCCTTCATCGCTGAAGCTCGCAATCAATTTTTGAGCTCTATTAAAATTCTTCGGACCGATAATACTTGCGAATATTCCAATCACGAATTTCAAAAAATCTGCAATACCTTTGGTATTATCCACCAAACATCGCGTGCTTATACCTCACAACAAACTCCTTTATGTTTCAAATGCAGATTCCCAAGAAATATTGACACTTAACTATCACCACAATGAGCTATTTAATTAATTAAATGCCTACCACCTCCCTTCCTGATATAGTCCAAAACTGAGGGATTATATTTAAAATAATAAATTTGAAAATAAATTAAATTAAGCGTCATTTTACAAATTTTCATGAGCTTTATCTAGCAGTAACCAATCTAGGGTTCACATACACTCAAAAGGCTAAATGTTTGCGCGTATTCCGCAATATGAGATACAACATCCACAAGCTTGCAATTCGAGAATTGACAGTGTGAGAATGGACAAAATTTTTAATGACGACAAACATGCACGACAATAACTATGACAAGCTCTGAAATTTAAGATCTAATAATATTAAACATAAATATTATTCTAAGAAGTTCTGAGCACGAGAGGGAGGCATAAGCTCATGTGTATGAAGAATTTCTGAAAACAGTAGGCAGTTGAGTCGGGGGGGGGGGACCTGGAGTGAATGGGGACAACCAATGTCAGCCTGGAGGTCTTCAGTAAGGACAACGACAGGCAGAGGGGCCGCCAGATTTTGATTGGTTCTTTGGTGGAGAAGGCGAGCTCTAGCACAGTTGTTTCAGCCGACTGGTTGGAGGATAACGCCGGGAAGACGCACAATCTGCCAGAGGGAGGTACATGACATGTCGACAAAACCCTAATAACTGTTGATCGACATTGTCGCTGATTGGCGGAGCCGCCACAGCGGGGGAAGAGAGATGTCGACAAATTCGATAGGGCAAACAGGAGAAGGGACACACTTCATAATCCCAGTGACGGATGAAGGTCTACTAGAGCCGAGGTCGCCAGAACTCAAGGACTCCATCGTCGACGGCGAAGCAAGAGGAAGAAGTAGTAAGCGGTAAAGCTCGCTTGGAGTTGGGGAACCGACGAAGACAAATAGTCTCGCCGATTCCGGCTTTTCCAGTCCATCGCTTCTCGACGGAGGAATAAGCTTTTAACAGAGATGAAGGAGCCATTTTTTAGCAATGAATTAATTAGGCTCACGTGGCTCAAAGGGTATGCAAAGGGAATTCAAAGGATATTTTTTGAAATGGGTATTAAAATAAAAGAGGTTTCAAAAACTCTTGGAATTCCATAATTGCTTTGATTACTATTTTATGAATTCCCATATAATAAGTGATGTTGAAGGGAAACTAAATATTAAGTTATAAAATATTTAATTTCAGAATAATATAAATTTCTTAATTTTTCTTAGATTTTCTTATGCTTGCCCTAACTACCACTCAACCTAATTTAACCTTATTCAGGGTCTTATCGGTCGGTCACGCTAATAAGCCAAATAAACCCGTACGAGTAACTTGCGCAAAACAAAAACATAAGTGTTTTTATTTTTTAACGAGCACAAAAATAAATGAAATAACAAGTACGAAAACATGCAACACAAAATAAAATGCCGGAAATGAAACAAAATTAGGATGCGACTCAGGTTGCATCACTTCCTCCGCCTCCTCTTGTTGGTGTGCCTACTTTGTCCTTTATCTTGGCCCCCTGTGGAGAAGCCGGTCTCTCGTGCTTTAAAATATATTTTTGTTCGGTCGTCTCACACATAAAAGGCTGCATGTTACTCTCCCACGGATAGGAAAACTCTCACATCCGCTCATGTCACCTTTCTCGAGGATCAACCATTCCACACCTCAACTCTTCAATATAACTTTCCACCTGCTATACTGCATCATAATGACCTTATTAACCACAGTATACCTCCCCTGCTCCTAACACCTGTAACATCCGTATCTTTGACATAAAAAAAATTTAATTAAATTGCAGGGTCAAATCGCGAATGATTTTGATCGAGGCAGCGCGTCGTCGAGGTACAATGTTAGTATGGTTTAAAATTGCGTTCGTTAATTAGTTGATTTATGTCAGTCGTAAAGATTGTGTGATGCATTTTATTTTAATAGGGAAGCGCTACACATTTTTATTTTCATAAGGAGTTAATGTGGATTGGCACTTTGGGAGTGGGGTGCGTATAGAAATTTTCGCCTCTTTGAGTAGAGAAAGGGGGCGGAATCCCCCAACGGTTATCATAACCGTGCCTAGCCGAGTTTTAAAAGCTGCAAATCCTAAATCCCGTAACCCAATTTCACGGAAACCGCAAACCCCTCCTCCCGACTTAGGTTTTTTCGCAATCGTGCGCTCCGCCTCCCGCAAGCCCTAGCGACGCCTTCCCCCGCTCCGTTTCTCAGCGCAAACCCAACCTCCGTCCTCTGCAGGCGCTGACGAGTCTCCTCCTCCCTTCCCGTGCCGTAGGAGAGCCGGTTTCATCCCTAACCGGTGGAAGTCAAGAGTGCTGAAGCGTCGTTTTGGCCCCGGTGAGTTTAGTTCCTCACTTGTCTTCATTTCTTGGTGGAAATCCTTCTAATTGGAAATCTATTCTAACTATTTTTTCATTTCTTTTTGCCCTAATTAGGGATCAGAGTACTAGATCCACCGCAAATTTGGAGTTGATCGCATTGTTGAGTCTTAATTGCTCTCACGTAGAGGTACTGCACCATTTTGGTTTTTCATATTTTTACCCTAGCCATTTTGAGTTCCTTTACTGATACCCTAAAGGGAAAAATGCGTAATTTAGAGTTGTCATGGATTGCAGATTTTTGGTGGCCTCGAGGCAAAGTTCTGGAAGTCCTCAGTAGTCAGATTTTTTTCGAAAAAGCAATGTCGCCACGCCGAGTGTACGAGCACCGCATCACCACTGTAAGGAAGTCTAATTCCTGTTAGTTAGACGTATCAAAAAATTATTTTATGTACGCATGTGTAAGTTTCGTACATGCATCATAACCATGCATAAAAAAGTGTGGCGGTAGAAAAACGGTCACGAAATTAGTGGAGAATAACACCCTTTTTCAGGCCCGAATAGTCAGATCATGTATACTAACGTTAAGTACGAAATGTTTACACGTGTACGTAAGTTTGGAAATTTGTCTAATTAAGGACGTGAACGTCCCTTCTAGCCGACCACAAGAAAATCAAGGGTCGCTCAGTAGTACACCCAAGAGATATCCCGAGCAGAGTAACGTCAGACCTAAAGGGGTCAGTAAGCACACATAAGTCTTCTTGTGGTAGGTAGAGGCGCACTACCTTTCTGATAAGGCGTATGATATCCTATGAGCAGTAGAGTCTTGAGAGTTGACTCCTCTTTGAGATAGTTAGTATATTTGAGACCGTGTCCGTGCGACACTAGGACAATTGAGTTCGTAAGATGCTCTCGAGTCGTCAGTTTTTCAGATGCGCGTTAGGAGCTACTCTGCCTAAAGTCTGTCAAGAAGGAGTGCAAATTAGAAGCCACTTAGAACTCAAGTATATACCTGACGTGAGACAGTACACTAGGTAGTGAACGCCGGGACTTGGGTAAATAAAATGAAAGTTCATGAACATAGAACGAGTGTGTGTGTTGTCCAGGAAACATTGTAAAGACATGCATAACATGTAACATAAATGTTTTTAATGAACAAAACTATTTTCTAAAGGCATGCATTCATCATTTAAGAAAATGCTTTAGTGTTACTAGGAGGAGTTATTTTTCCTTACTCTGACCCCTTGTGGGCATTTTTTTTACAGGTGACCCAGGCGGGAAACTACGTTTTGGATGAGCGTACTTATGGTGTCAGTTTGTAGTTGGTTTCCTAGTCAGTTTTCTTTTCTTTCAGTGTACACTTGTAGCTTTGGATACTGTATCTTGTTAATGTTTTGAATATCATGTATCCGACTTATTATGTTACTTCCGATTTTCAGTTCTTTCATCTCATTTCATGTTTAATGGCTCTGTGAATCCAGCTTATAAAGGTATGTGGTTACCCTTAGTTTTTTTTCATAACTTCCGTTGTAAGTTTAAATTCTCAGTACTTTTCTTTATACCTGTTGTGTACTAGTTTTAATATGTTTCGTAGTTCTCTTAATATCGCTGACCCGACCTGGCGACTGATTTTTGAAAAATTGGGAAGGGGTGTTACAACACCTCCCTGTGCTCCCCACCCACCTTCTCCTCCTCCTTTCCATGTACACACTCATCGTCGTCTTTGGTCTAATGCCGTGATACCGTTGCCCTATATTGATGATGCTCTATGACCAACTCATCCAACTACGACACCTACTTAGGATGTCGTCCCCTCTACAACTCATCCCCTCTCATTGTCTGCTTTTACCGCTTATTTCTTGAACTTCACAGGTTTACAACTTCCTTGTCTTTTATTACCCTCTCTTTTGTGCAGGAAACTCTCCAGTATTCTAGTTGGCGTGTTGCGATAGATTACCAAATGACTGTTCTCTGGTCTAATTGGACATGAGACCTTGTCTCACTTCTCCTGGCCAATCTTGTGCGAGATGTAAGCAAATTTTCACTATCAATCACCATCCCGTGGGCTTAGTTGTCAAGGCGCGCGCCTAGGCGTGCCTGAGGCGTAGGGCGCTCCAGGCGCAACCCTCCGCGCCTCAACACGGCTGAGGCAAGAGATGTGCCCCAGGCGTGCGCCTTACAGGCTCCCAGGCGCGCGCTTTACAGGCTCTCAGGCACGCCAAAGTCGCGCCCGGGCCTTTCAATGTATTTTTAAATTTTTTTTGATATGAGCAAAAACATGATCTTAGACGCACCCGAGGAACCCCTAGGCGCACTTGGACGCCCAATTCACTGAAATTGAGCGAATTTGGCCCCCAATTCGTTGAAATTGAGCGAATTGTCGCCCATTCGTTGAAAATGAGCGAATTGAGCTCCCAATTCGCTGAAAATGAGCGAATTAGGCTCCCAATTCGATCAATTTCAACGAATTGGGCGGCGAATTCGCTCAAGTTCAGCGAATTGGGCTCCCAATTCGCTCAATTTTAGCGAATTGGGCTCGCAATTCGCTCAATTTTAGCGAATTGGGCGGCGAATTCACTCAATTTCAGCGAATTGGGCGCCCAATTCGCTGAAATTGAGCGAATTGGGCACCCAATTCGCTCAATTTCCTTTTCCCCCCATTTTTGCGCCTCACGTGCCTCAGGCGCCCGCCTGCGCCTTGCGCATACGCTCCGGGGGCCCTTTGCGCCTCGGTGCGCCTTGCGCCTTTGATAACTTAGCTGATGAAATGATTGCGCGTCTCAAACCTCGTGCACGCCGTTTCACTCAACAATATGGTCTCAATTATGAAGAGATGCTCTGATAACGCCCGACACAGGTGTATTACCGCAGGAGGCGGTGATCCGCAACCAAGTCAGACGATCTGAGCCCGTGGTTGTGTCCGAATGGTCAATCTTAGTTGATTTCATATATTACTTCTATTTTTTTGAGTTGTATTTCACGCTCGATCATCCCAAACAGTATGAGCCGTCTGATTCGGGTGTCTAACAGTTATGCAACTGTTATGATTTTAGGGTTATAAATGTTGCGACAGTCGGTTCATTGGGGTATCGAGGGTTTTGTAGTTGCAGTAAGTCAGGAACCGCCGGTCGCTTCTCCAGGTGTGATTCCTGGAGTACTCCTCTTGGCGCGACACCAAGCTGCCCCTCCTCCCCCTCCACCGCCGGTCCACCGTAAGCCCTCCCTCCTTCTTGACGCACCCCTAGCCTTTCCAACATATCGCGACCATCTTCCCCTACCTTCTCCGTCAGATCCATGCAAAGAACCTCCCCATCCAGTGAACCCTAACTCAATTTTCCACTTCCAGAACACCCAAGACTGCTCCTTCCTTACTCACCACCGATTATCCACTCCTCCCAGAACTCTCAGGCCCAATAACCTAAATCCCCGACGCCCCTTCCTGTTTTACCCACTGTAGCCGAGCCCTCCCTTCTTTCCCCAACCTAGCAGCTGCCCTCCCTGTCCTCTCCACTACCTCCCGCCGTAAGTACCCCACTGCGGGCCTCCCTTACAGCCACCATCTCTTTCGTACAACCATTACCTGCCCCACCCAAGCCACAATCAGTCCAGAACTCCGCTTCCGACGCATTCCCCATTTGCTTCGACCTTGGATGCCCTCCAACAGCCGTCATTGCAGCCGCTTGCACTTGTGAATTGTGGCATAAAGTTTTATTCTCTTCGTTTATTTTGGCACTCGATTTGTGGTGGATATTTATTTTATTTGCTATTAGTTCATTCGTTGTGAGGTTTGAATGACTTATTCCGTGTGTGCTTGAAATAATTGTGTCTCGTTTGTTTTGTGAACATATCTTGTTTTCTTTAATTAAAGTTTTGGGAATGTTTGTGCTGCTGTTAATCTTTAAAATAATTAATTGCAATTGTAATTTCTAAGCAGACCTACTCTTGTGTCTTCATTATTTTCGTTACACTTAGTGATGCAGAGCAGAGACGATGACGTGCTGTGGAGGGCGAGTTTTGGGCCTATTCAGGGCTGATTTGGCGACTTACCATATATGGTGTGCTCGGATCGACCATCCGATTCTGTGGATGCATCCGGATTCGCTTTGCAAATCAATTTCATATATAACTTTTTTATTTTTCGGGTTTTATTTCATGTAGTTTTGGCCCTGACACCAACGACCAATCGTAGTCGTTGATTCCGGATAACCTAATTTTAGATTATTATAAATACGTTGTAGGGACAACCGCCATCTTCCTTGTTGAAATTTGGAGATTTCTCTTCCTCATTTCCAGTGATCTCTCCGCGGTTCCGACTCTGTGGAACTCCTTGGTGATGACTCCTTGGGTAAGTTCTTGTATCTTTGTATTTTTTTCCTCCTCCCCCACCCCCACACCTTTCCTATTTTCCTGTCCAGCCGCCTCTCCCCTTAAGGAAACCCTCCCTGCTTTCCAACCAGCTACCCTCCCTGCAGGAAATTTCCCTACCGTTCACCCTTGCCAGCCCACCAAACCTCCTCCAGCCACCCTCACCTCAAACCGCCGGTTTCCCACACCTCTCAGCCGCACCCCCCTAAGCCGCCGACCCTATTTTCCCCACCTACGACCCTTCGATAACCGGCTAGCCCCTGTTATTCCCAAGCCTAGCCAGCCCCTCCATCCCCTCATTACTTGCTGCCGCCACCCCTCTCGTGGAGCCACCCTCCCCCTTACAGCTGCCTGGCTGTGTGCAACCCCCAAACAACTCAGATATGGATTTTTCCATCCATAACCAGCCGCCCAGTCTTTCCTTATTTGCTGCCATTAGTCCTCATCCCATAGATCCACCTCCCAGCAACCGGTCATCACTAAATTTGTCCAGATCTGGGCATTTCAGCCCAGATCCAACCACTTTACTCTCTGATCCAGCTTTCCTAATCCACCAACCAGCCTTGCCCTTATCCGATCCGGTCCACCAACCACCAAAACCCCTCTTTGAGCCCTCTAATATTCAGATTTATTTTATTTACAACAATCCTATTATTCTTATTGTGTTTTTGTATCGGTATTTAGTTGTAAAACATTGTTACAATTGTTTATTACATGTTTGCTTGATTGTTCAGTTTATTATAGTTATTTGTGCCTGGATTAATCTCTAACTGCAGGAAGAGTTCATTCACCGCACGCTCTTGCTTTGACCCTCCATGCAGAGGAAAGCCTAAACTTGTTTTAGCCCTAATAAAATATTCTGTCTTGTCTTGAATTATTTGCGTCAGATGTTTAAATTTATTATTTAACTGTGGCTTAACCGTCAGATTTGCATAACATGTGTGGTTAGGTCACCGTTTACCCGCCGCCTATAGATTCATTTCGCGTCAATTGGTATCAGAGCCTAGGTTACACGCTATTTTGATACGCATTCGTAGAGGTTATAGGTTTTTCAGTATGTCAAGATGTCACAATTGTTCCCCTCATCACTTTGGAGGTCTCGAATCCGCTTACACCCGTCCTCATAGATCCCCTTTAGGGAAACCATCACGACACTTCGATGATTATTCACGATCGCAGCACACCGCTTCCAGAGATTGCGTTGACCCACCGACACGACCCCACAATGCTAGAGACGATCAGTATGATTGTCATCATTCTTATCCGTGCACGCATGCGGTTCGTGTTGATCCTTCGACACGACTCGATTACCTTATGAATGATTATTTTGAGGATTGTCATTTCGAGAGAGATCTTGAGAGTCAGTTTCGTACTGCTGCCGCTTTGATGACTCATCGAGTCCCGAGTCTTTCAGTTATTGGTTCGTGGATATGTCGTGTTTCGTTTGCATCATTTGCATGAGTATGTTTAGTTGTTTCTTCATCATTTGCATGAGTTTGTTGTGTTGTCTGTTCATTGTTTGCATGTGTGTCATGAGTCGGTCCCACAAATAATCCATATCGGTAATAAATCTTGTAAATCACATGCGAATGTTCATTGACAAGTGAAGTTACTTCATGAAAGCGAGCAGGTGATGGTAAGAATCTGCGTTGTGATGCTCCGTGTGCACCTTGCTAAAAGTTTGAGTCTTTGGTGAATGAGTCCCTACACAATCCTGAGACGCATTGGGACAAATGCTTATGATCTGGACATCTCCGCGAGCATGGGTACCCATACTGTGTTCAATGTCGAGGACCTGACGCTATACTTTGCACCTCAAGAGTATTCAGGCCCACATCTTAACGGCCCTCTCGAGCCTTTACCACCATTTTTACCACCCACCACTCAGTCTATCTCTGAGCCCTTGCCACCATATTCATTGCCCTGTGCTCAACCCATCCCTGACCCCCACTTACCCGCGATCCTGTCCCCAACGATTTCACCATTGGCACCTCGAATCCCACCAGATCCTTCTACTAGTGTGTTGAAAGATGAACTTATCACTGAGATCATTACACATGAGTCCTCCCCCTCTACAGACAGTCTTGTGGGCCGCTACCTGGTTTACTGGCGCGGGCGACTTTTCACCGACGACACCCGGATGCTATCATCAGAGTTTGATCGACTTGCCCTGGGACTTCGACTTCAATACAACCGTTTACATTCATCGGAGATGGAAACATTCAGTCTGGAGGTGTTGATTGACGAGGATATTTTTCCAGTGACGACACTTGGACGACCTCTGGTGGACCTCTTCGAGCTTTACCTGGCATACGACGAGAGAATTCCAATCCCTATTCATCGGGAGATGAATTCTTTCAAGCCGGGGAGAGTGATGCGGAGCAGAGACGAGGACATGGCAGTGGAGGACGAGTTTTGGGTCCATTCGGGGCTGATTTGGTGACTTACCATATATGGCGTGCCCAGATCGACGATCTGACTCCGTGCATGCATCCGGATTCGCGTTGCGAATCAATTTCATATGTAGCTTTGTATTTTTCGGGTTTTATTTCATGTAGTTTTGGCCCCGAGACCAACGTCTAATCGTAGTCGTTGATTCTGGGTGCCCTAATTTCAGATTATTATATATACGTTGTTAGGGCAGCCGTCATCTTCATTGCTGAAATTTGGAAATTTCTCTTCCTCATTTCCGGTGATCTCTCCGCGGTGCCGATTCCGTGGAACCCCTTGGTGACGACTCCTTGGGTAAGGTCTTGTATCCTTGTATTTTTTTCCTCCTCCCCCACCCCCACACCTTTCTTATTTTGCTGTTCAGCCGCCGCTCGCCTTAAGAAAACCCTCCCCGCTATCCAACCAGCCGCCCTCCCTGCAGGAAACTTCCCTGCTATTCACCCTTGCCAGCCCACCAAACCTTTTCTAGTCACCCTATCCTCAAACCGCTGGTTCCTTACACCTCTCAGCCGCACCCCCACTAAGCCGCCGACTGATGAAGTACCGACACTATTTCTCCCACCTCCAGCCCTTCCAAAACCGGCCAATCCCTGTTATTCCCAGGTCTGGTCAGCCTCTCCATCCCATCATTACTTGCTGCTGCCGCCCCTCTCGTGGAGCCACCCTCCCCCTTACAGCTGCCTGACTGTGTGCAGCTCCAAAACAGCCCAGTTCTGGGTTTTTCCAGCCATAACCAGGCGCCCAGTCTTTCCTTATTTGCTATCATTAGTCCCCATCCTGTGGATCCACCTCCCAATAGCCGGTCATCACCAAATCTGTCCAGATCTGGGCATTTCAGCCATATCCAACCACTTCCCTCTCCGATCCAACCTTTCTAATCCCCCAACCAGCCTTCCCCTTACCCGATCCGGTTCACCAACCACCGAAACCCCTATTTGAGCCCTCCAAAATTCAGATTTCTTTTATTTACAACATCCCTATTATTCGTATTATGTTTTTGTATCGGTATTTAGTTGTAAAACATTTTTACAATTGTTTATTACATGTTTGTTTGCGTGTTCAATTTATTATAGTTATTTGTGTCTGGATTAATCTCTAACTGTAGGAAGGATTTATTCGTCGCACACTCTTGCTTTGGCCCTCCACGCGGAGGAAAACCTAAGATTGTTTTAGCCTTAATAAAATATTCTTTCTTGTCTTGAATTATTTGTCTGGAATGTTTACATTTATTACCTAACCGCGACTTAACCGTCGAATTGGCATAGCATTTAGGGTTCGGTCACCGTTTACCCACCACTTATAGATTCGTCCTGCGTAACTTAGGATTGCATTTAGTGTGTCCACTCCGAAGCGGCCTACCACTACATCATGTTCTCTCCAGTCTCTAAGTTTAATACAATTTAGGTATTGATTTCCTTGGCCGTTCATCGACATTAACATTTGCATGAACTTGATATCAAGAATGCATTCCTTAACATCGATTTAGCGGAGATTGTCTATGTACAACAACCTTCTGATTATGAAATCACGAGGGAGTCTCTTGTCTTCCACTTAGGATATTTATCTATGACGCCAAGCAGTCCCCTTGAGCTTGGTTTGACAAGTTTGTTAAGGTCATTCGGGATTATGGGTGCAACTCGGGTCGATTCTGAATGGTTCCACACTTCCATCCAGAATCAAGAACCGATCCATATAAGTTCGGTTCCGATTTTTCGAAACCGGAACCGACACATGTATTCAAGGTATAAAACCAGATCCAAGCCAAAAGCTCAATTCAGGTTCGATTCTCGATTCGACTCACGCGCCATAATATTTTTCATATAAACTTATGTATTAGTAAACATTTCTTACTATTATATATTCATTTAAGCAAATACTAAACACAAAATATTATTTAAAATATAATAATGTGAGCAAACAATTATTTGTTTAGAAGTGCAAAAAAATTCATACATAATATTCTTCAATTTTCAATAACATACTCCTAGAGAAGCAAGAATAACTTATACAATGTCGTTAACTAATTTTTGAATACAACATTATTAGAATTGTGTTGAAAAAACTGTGAATTTGTAAGAAAGATCGAACGACTATAAGTTTAATTTAACTTAGACTATTATAGAAAACTCTTATTGAATGGAATAAGTATCAAACGACTCATATTTTTTTGATACTTAAATTTAGTAACTCGATTCTCTTGTCGGTTTTGGATACCAGAGTGTAAGAATCAAGAACCGAAACAAGTGGTTGGTCTGAAAATTTTGGTCCCAGAACCGAACTGAGACACACGAGAACCGATCCAAACCACTCGTTTCGATTCTGTTATGTTTCTCGGTTCTTTGGTAATTTTTGCACACCCTTATTCATGATTTAAGATTCAATTGGAGCTCGATTGACTTCTCCTTATTTACTCGTCGTTGCCCCACCGACACCGTGATAGTTCTTTTGTATGTTGATGATACTCGTCACGAGCAACGATCTAAATGATATATCTTTGATCAAGAAGCACTTGATCTCACACTTTCAGACCAAGGATTTGGGCCGCCTCCAATACTTATTGTATATTGTGGTAGCTCGTCGACCTGATGGACTTGTTTTGTCTCAACAAAAGTACTGTCTCGATCTTCTTCACGACTTATGCTACTCCAGTTACAAGCCCGCCAACACACCAATAAATGCCAACCCTAAGCTCCGTGCTCAGGTGTTTGACTTTGATCCGTTTGTCCCCAATCCGAAGTACTATCGTGGCCTTGTTGACAAGTTTATCTATCTTGTATCTCAAGAATGCTTTGAGAGAAGGGCTTGTGTATAAGATCACCTCTTCCATATAATTAGCTATGTTTGGGACAACTAATGCTGATGAAAAAACCAATGAGCCAACAAACAACCACAAAAACAGTCGAATAGAGCTGATTGAAAAGAGGAGAAAGAGGGAGGAGGAGAGAGGGCAGCAGCAAGCTAGAGCTGTTATAAAAGTAGTGAACCAGACAGCAGCAAGAAGCAGCCAGACAACAGCACACTGCATAAGCTGCAGATTGTTTGGACAGTTTGTGCATAAGTGCTGATCAAAAAGAGTTTTTTTTATCTAGATGAGAGGAGAAGACGACAGGAGGACATATAAAAAAATAACTCAAACTCATCAAAAAAATATCAACATGGCCTTCAACGGGATGAGAGGAAAGGAGGAATCACAAGGGTCAGCGACGGGGTTTAGCGAGCGCTTAAGGCTTTTTAAGAGATACGCGCGTATGAGAGGCCATAAGCTGGACCCGGACAACTGCTGAAAAAAGAACCTATCAGCAATTTTAAAATAAGTGATTTTCTAGCAGGCCCACAAACAAACATCTGCAAAACTGTGTTTGCATTTCGAATAGAGATTATCCATCAACATAAGCTATCCCAAACAGAGTCTTAATTGCCTATTTTGATGCAGATTATGCTGTCTACAAGTGGCTATTGCACATTTTGGAGGACACCCTGTCTCTTGGCGGAGCAAGAAGCAAACGATGGTGGTACGCTCCTCTGCGGAGGCTAATGACGTCCATTGCTTTTGAACTCATGTGTCTGGAAAGTATCCTTCTTGATCTTGGTGTCAATCTCCCCTCTCTAGTCGTCCTCTTGTGCTATAGTCATGTTGTTATTCATATAACCGAGAATCCAGTTTTTCATAAACAGACGAAGAAGTTGATTGTTATTTCATCAGGGAAAAGCTTAACTTCACAAACTTTATTTGCAAAATGTACCCACTGTCGGTCAAATCTCGGATATTCTCACCAAGACCTTACCGCACCTCCTATATCGACAATTCGTTTTCAATCTTTGCACCTACAATCTGTATGTTCCAGTTTGCGGGGAGTGTAGAAGCACTAGGAATAAGCCTTATGTAAAGGCCCACTTCTTGGCCCATTAGGAGGTTCCTCTCGTGTATAAATTTGTCTCACATCTTTGTTTGGAGTTAAAATATCACTCCTCCGGTCCTCCCTCCTAAGTATGTGTACAAACCATGTGTTTGAAGTGTCATATATGAAATAGTAAAATTATTTAAGCTTTGTATTCGCTTTTTCTACGTGCCCAAAATGTTAGAGAATTCTTGTTGGATTCTATATGTCAATCCATGTCAAAGAGTTGTAGGGGCCCTATTATTTTTAAATTATATAACACAGATGTTTGGCAAGTGCACACGTGCCAGTGCCACAATGAGGACTCTACTAACACCATTTGAAATACTGATAATTTTTTTAAATATATAAAAACTTGGATGCTTAAGACAAATGATGTTGCTAAAATTCAGTTGAATTAATAAAAATGATTTTTGAATTTGCAAGAAAGGTATATTTGATATCCTTTGTAATATTCACCCCTCCAAGGACCAAGGTAGCCTAAGAGATCCAATGACCGGCCTCGTAACTTGATTTTGAAAAAAACACAATTTGTGGGTGAAAGATTTATTCTGCAGTTTAAGTTTGTTAATTTGTTGAATGGATTCAAGATTAATGGATACTTTGAAAACTTTTTAAAGGAAAATGGGTTATATTTGTTCCTTGACTTGGTATTCCATCTTCAAAAGTGATGCTTCTATTTCTAGGACATGTATTTTAGTACTAGATCCCTATATTACCTAGTCATTTAAAACGTGCCATAGTAGGAGATTTGAGAAGATCTTTATTTTTCCAAGTTCCTTTTTGAGATATCGATCTTTGGCTTTGGTTTCTCGATTATATTTCTCATAATATGTGAGGTTGTTTTGATTTTGTTGTCCTGGATCTCCAGTCAATTGAAGTTTAGCTTTCCCATGAAGATCAATACAAATTTGTTTTGTGTGATGCTGATATGAAGAATTGAAAGATTGCATTAGAATAGAAGAGCTGGACATAAACTTGAGAGAATCTTGTGTCCGCACCCTCGAGGGTTGGTTTTCCTTAAAAGCTCTCTCCAGATGAGAGATACCAAAGATTCCATAAAAGATGTTGCTCCCTACACCCTTGGCCTGCTTATATAGGAGGGAGACACACATATAGGGTAAAAAGGCTAAAGAAAATAGTGATAAAGTAATAATTAAAACACAATAATATTAATAATAATAAAAGATGAGCATGGTGAATCAGATCGGAATCTTCTCTCTCCGTTCTTCCAAGAGGGCCTATATGTTTCTTTTGTTCAAGTGGAGTGTGTATCAAAACACTTGTCTTGAAAATCAATCTTATCCCCATGGTTGAGTGAGGGAGAGTTGAACTTGAAGCCATCTGTCCTGGTAGAAGCAAGCTACTTATTGACAACGATATGTCAGGAGGTGTGTCCTTCAAATGTTGGCAGAGATTTTGTTGGGTTTTTAGCCAATTTAGAAGTGAAAAGAATTTTGTCAAAAAAGAGCTGAATTGGTGGCAGGTGACGGACAATGAATTGTGTCTGGGTTGGGTTTCTGAACGCCCAACCAAAAAGATGAAGTTTTAGTTAGAAAATTTGCCACATAATTAGTTTTTAGTCACATCGTGCAGTTTTCACGCATTGTGCCAATGCGTTTACTACGAAGGATTTACCCTGCCACCGTCTCTACACCACAACATCCCAGACAGAATTAGTTTCTCTAGTCACAATGTGCTGTTTTCATCTATTGTAGAGTTGTATTCTATAGTCAACTTGATCAGAGTTCGCGGTGTTGTGGAAATGTATTGAACTTTGCATAAAGCATGAGATGACATTGTTTTTTGCTGGTGGTCCTTGTGGACTGATGTCAGTCTTTACTTCTAGTTTTCTACTTTACACTGTATCATCAAGGGATTGCTTTGTTATCCCCTGAGCATCCATTGCATGTTTGTGGAGGATATAATGTTACATTACATGTCCATAGTTTGGAGGAGGCTATATTTTGATGGCTGGAGGTATATACATTTGTTTAAATAAAAGCTGCAAGCACTTGTATTTCTGAACTAGCAAACAATATTATACTGAGTGCTCCTTGATTCTTAATCTTACTTTTCTTCTTCTGTATTTTTTGAACATCGATTGTGATTTTTTCATCATTGTCCTGTTATCTGCAGCAGGTTACTGATGTTGATGGTGATGCCCCCTTGGCCAAGAAATTAAGGATGTCTTCTGATTCTCTACAAGATTTTTCTAGTAGCGACGAGCTTTCTTTGTTCTCAACAGCTCCAAATAGTTCGGAATCGACACAGGTTTTCACACAAGCAGCCTAATTATCTGATTTGTTCTGTACTGTGTACTTGATCAAAGTTTCTGCTAACTTTTTACTCTTCTTTCTAGAGTTAATTCGCCTTCCTTAGATATTTATTTATCAAGTCTGTTACTGTTCATTTTTACAAACCTGAACTTTGCTTTTGATTTCAGCACATAACTCCATGTCTCAAAACGTACGTGGGAATTAGACAATTCAAATAGTTTCAAGCTCTTTCCGTGAACTTGATAAATTGAAACTTTACATTTTTCATTGTTGACCCAAAGCCTATTGACTTTTGCATCTAGGGCCTGCTCAATATTCTTACAGGAGTTTCATAGTTTCCTTTTGAACTTAGAATTTATAACCTTTTAGACCTGTCTCTCTTTCCCTGCCAGAAAACTAAATGGTATTTTTGTTCTTAGGTGTTAGAAAAGCCCAATTAGGGCCCATGTTTTCTTCTTTCTCTCTCCTTGTATTAGTCCCACATCATGTATTAGGATTTCTCTCTTCTTCCTTTTTCCTATATAAATGTATGTATACTTGTAACTATTCATTGAAGAAGTATATACAAGCTTTGAGACTTTTCTCTACATGGTATCAGAGCCAAACGTATCCTCCAGCGGACTCCCCTCTTTTGTCCGCATCTCCTCCTGCGGCCTGGTCTCCTAACCGCCTCGCGGCCTCCCGTCTCCTCGCGGTCTGCTTCTTTATCCGCTTCCTTGCCCAGCCCGTCTGGCTTCTGCGGCCTCTTCTCCCTACTCCGCTTCTTCTTCTCTCCGTGGATCCACCCTCCTCCTCAGGTTCTTTTATAGCCTCTTCTCTCAGTCCTAAAGGAGCCCACCTATCCTTGCTGCCTGCAGCCTGCCTTCCTTATCCGCTGCGGGCTCCCTCTGCTGCTTCAATCCGCTCCCTCTTTACTCTCCTTCCGCTTGCACCTGCTTCAGTTCGCTGCGACCTGCCACCTGCTTCAGTCCGCCGCGAACTGCTCCTCGTGTCTTCCTATCCGCCGCGGGCTCCCTCTCGTCTGCTGCGGGTTCTGCCCTTGGCGAGCTCTCTACTTCTCCCGCTCGCTCCTGCTTCAGACCGCTACGACCTGCCGACTGCTTCAGTCCGCTCGCTCTTGCTTTAGTCCGCTGCGGCCTGCCGACTGCTTCAGTCCGCTGCGAACTGCTCCTCGCCCTGTCGTCGTCTTACGGCTTGCTCCAGTTCGCTGCGGACTCTCTCCCTTCGCGCCCTGCTGAGATCGTCTTCTATCCGCCGCGACCTTATCTTAGTCACCGCGGCCTGTTCCTTGCTCGCTCGCTCTAACCTTTTGCGAGCTCCTGCTCGCCGTACTGCTTGATCTTCTATCCGCCGCGACCTTCCTCTTAGTCGCCGCAGCCTGCCTTTTGCTTGCACTCCCAGTGGACTCCCTGGTCTCAGCCTCTTCTCGCGCGCGACTACTGCGGCCTCTTGTTGCTGCTGTCCGCTCCTCTCTGCTCCTATTCGCATTTTGGTCGCGACCTTCTGGTCGCTGGTTTGCCAGCCGAGACCGTGCGAATACCTCTTCTATCCGCCCGACTTTCTTTCCCAGGCCGCCCATCTTCTTTCTTCTACTCGCCCGGCTTCCTCTGCTCGTCGCATGGCTTCCGACACTTCTGCTCCACAGTCCCCTGCGGCTGCCATGTCTTCCGAACTCCGTGATGAGTTACGGATTACTACTATCTCTCTAACTGGAAAACGGAATTTCGTTGAGTGGGTTCACTCCGTTCGCCCGGTTCTGCTGACGAAGGGTCTTTTTCACCACTTGACCCGCGCTACTCCCACTGCTCCCTCCGATGACTGGCTTCGCGATGATAGACGAGTTCAGTCCTGGCTCCTAATCTCTATGGATCCCGAGCCCTACAGGATGACCATGTATCATGATACAGCTAAATCCATGTGGGAGGAGCTTCACGCTTTTTACTCTGGCCATGACAGCCTACAACACCTATATGATATCATTTCCGATCTTCAGAATCTTACCCCGGGTGCTCCTGGTGATATGCTCTCCTTCGTGGCTAAAGCCAAGAGTTTGGCTGAGGCTTGGATTCAACATCAGCCTCCTACTACCGATCTAACCACTCAACGAAATCAGAAAGAAGCTGTCGCCATCGCCATGATGATGTCCCGAGTTCCTCCCCACCTGCATAGTATTTGGGCCCAGATTCTATCATCCGCCACAAATCCTTCCCTGTCTGATGTCTGCTCCATGCTGCTAAAAGTCACGCCTCCCTCTGAGGCTCCTCCTGTTTTTGCCCCGGCTCTTCTTCAACAGCCTCTCCTTTCGACCCCTCCTCCTCGTGGATCTTCCACTCGGGGGGGCCGACCCCCGTCTCGGGGACGAGGACGTGGTGGTCGCTCTTCTATGAAATGCACCTACTGTGGCCGGGATAATCATCTTGAAGCTACCTGCTACCGCAAGCATGACTTACCTCCTCATCTTACTGCTACTGTATCTGCTGCTCCGCCTCCTACTGGGTCTTCTGCCACTGATCCGACTAATACTACCCGTCAATACATCGATGAGCTCCGCACCCAACTTCAACAGCTTCAGGGTGCCCTCAGCCGCTCCTCCGGCTCTGTTGCGTCCTCTTCTGCGGAAGGTATAACCTGTCTCTCTCATAATCCTTGCTGGATCGTTGATTCCGGCGCTACTCACCATATTACCTCCTAGAAGCCCACAACGTACCTACAGACACCTCATCCTGCTTACATCACTGTGGCCAACGGTGACACCCTGCCAGTCTCTGGCTCCGCCGCTCTTCAGCTTACGCCGCACCTTTCTCTTTCCTCGGTTCTTCACGTTCCGGGGTCTCCTTTCAATTTATTATCTGTTAGTCGTCTCACCCACGACCTTGATTGTTGCATTACCTTTTCACCTTCTTCATTTCTTATGCAGGATCGCCGCACCCGGAGTACCATTGGTAAGGGACAACTGATGAATGAGTTGTACATCTTGGATCTCCCACCTACTCTTCTCTCCGCCGTCTCTACTGTTGATTGGCATCGCCGCCTTGGGCATGCTCCCCTTCCGGTTCTCAAGCGGGCTCTTCCTGATGTTTCTCTCCGGGAGTTCTCTTGTGAATTTTGTATCTACGGAAAACAACATCGTTCCTCTTTCCCCACTGCCTGTACCATGAGTAGCACTCCTCTCTCTTTAGTTCATTTTGATGTATGAGGTCCTTATAGAGTCCCCAGTATTTTTGGCTTTCGCTATTTTGTCACGTTCATTGACGATTACTCGCGTACCACGTGACTCTATTTATTACATGATCGCACTGAACTTACTTCTGTGTTCCGCGCTTTTTTACTTGAGATGCGTACGCAGTTCGCCACCCCCTCAAAGTACTTCGCACTGATAACGCTCGCGAGTATACGGGTCGCACCTTCTCCAATCTCTGCACCGAATTTGGTGTCATCCATCAGACTTCATGTGCGTATACTGCTCAGCAAAACGGGGTGGCGGAACGCAAAAATCGCCATCTTCTCAATGTTGCGCGCTCCCTTATGTTCCAAATGCACGTTCCAACCGAATATTGGAACTTTGCTGTATCCACCGCCTGTCATCTCATCAACCGCCTTCCTTCGTCTGTGCTTAATTTTGCCTCACCCATCCAACTCCTCTCTCCCTCCACCAACCTCACCTCTCTCACACCGCGGATCTTCGGGTGTGTTTGCTATGTCCACCTTCTTGGTCCTCCTGCCGACAAACTTGATCCTCGGGCCGCCAAATATATGTTTGTTGGCTACTCCCGCACTCAAAAGGGGTACGTCTGCTACTCTCCTTCTGTCGGCAAGCTGGTTGTTTCTGCGGATGTCACATTCTGCGAAGTCCAGCCCTTCCACTTACCTAGCACCACCTCGTCTTCTGCTCCCTCTATTCCTCGGCCTGCTGTCCCGGTCACGCCGTCTTTCTCGTCCTCTCCCCTCGTTCCTCCTCGTGTTCCTCCACCACTTATCCGTGTCTACTCTCGTCGCTCATCCAAGGATGCTTTTGTGACCCAGCTTCCCGCTACCAGCAATACCTCGGCTACGGCAGATCCCGCTCCCGTCTCTACAGCTCATCCCTTGGCCAACTACGTCTCTCTCCATCGGCTGACGCCGCCTCTCTACGCCTTTGCCACCTCTCTTTCCTCTATTTCTATACCTAACACTGTGCAGGATGCGCTTCAACACCTAGGGTGGCGGGCAACTATGAATGATGAAATACGGGCTCTCTGGGCTAACCAGACCTGGGATCTGGTTTCTCTTCCTACAGGCCACACCGTTGTTAGCTGCAAATGAGTCTTTGTCATTAAACATGCGGCGGATGACACTGTCGACCGTCTGAAGGCTCGCCTCGTGGCCCGATGCTTTACTCAACAACATGGCCTTGATTACGAGGAAACCTTCTCTCCCGTGGCAAAATTGAACACGGTCCGCGTTCTTCTCTCCTTGGTTGTTCATCGTCATTGGCCCCTTTATCAGCTGGATATTAAGAATGCCTTCCTCAACGACGATCTCCAGGAGACAGTTTACATGCAGCAACCTCCCGGGTTTGAGACCACGGGGGAGTCTTTGGTATGTCATCTTTGGAAATTCATTTATGGTCTCAAATAGTCCCCGCGTGCGTGGTTTGAAAAATTCAGTAAGGTGGTCTGTGCTAGTGGCTTCACTCAGAGCTCGGCTGATTTTTCTCTCTTCACCAGCCACCGGTCAACCGGGACTGTGATTCTTCTGGTCTACGTTGATGATATCCTGATTACTGGCGATGACACGACAGGAATACAACAACTCAAGGAACAGTTAAATTCCACCTTTCAGACCAAAGATTTGGGCAACCTCCAATACTTTCTTGGGCTTGAGGCCGCACGACGCTCTGATGGTCTTGTGTTATCTGACTGTCTGGACCTCCTTCATGATGCAAGTTATTCTGGGTGCAAACCTACGGAGACTCCTATGGACGCCAATCATAAGCTCTCGGCTTATAGCTCTGACTCTGACAAGCTGCTTACAAATCCGGAATATTACAGACGCTTGGTTGGGAAGCTGATCTACCTTATAGTGACTCGACCAGACATCTCGTTTACTGTGGGAGTTGTGAGCCGGTTCATGCACGCTCCTCGGACATCTCATCTTCAAGCTGTCGAGCGCATCCTTTGATATCTCAAGATCGCCCCTGGACAAGGACTTGTGTACAAGCCATCTACATCTCTATCTCTTATCGCGTATTCTGACGCTGACTATGCAGGATCTATTGATGATAGGCGCTCCACAACTGAGTTTTGTACTTATTTTGGTGGACACCTCATAACTTGGCGTAGCAAGAAACAAACTGTGGTTGTGCGTTCTTCTGCTGAAGCCGAGTACCGGGCTATGACTGTTGTTGTTTCTGAGCTAACCTTGCTTGAAGGCCTTCTGGGAGACTTAGGTGTTCGTCTCTCATCTCCGGCAACCTTATTCTGTGACAGTCAGGCCGCAATTCATATTGCCAAGAATCCGGTGTTCCACGAACGCACAAAGCACATCGAAGTTGACTGTCACTTTATCCGGGAAAAAGTACAGTCAAAGAAGATAGATTTGGAGCATGTTCCTGCTACCGACCAAGTTGCGGATATCTTGACGAAAGCTCTCTCCAGGCCGCTATACTATCAATTTCTATCCAAGCTTGGTGCCTACGACTTGTACGCTCCAGCTTGCGGGGGAGTGTTAGAAAAGCCCAATTAGGGCCCATGTTTTCTTCTTTCTCTCTCCTTGTATTAGTCCCACATCATGTATTAGGATTTCTCTCTTCTTCCTTTTTCCTATATAAGTGTATGTATACTTGTAACTATTCATTGAAGAAGTATATACATGCTCTGAGGTTTTTCTCTACATTAGGCAATTGTTGTAGATGGCATTACTGCTGTTCGTCTTACCCTCTCTTGGAGCAAAATTAGTGAAGTTCTAGCTTCAGTCGATGGTCATTTCTTGCTTGAAAATAAGTTTTAGGATCTATTTTATTTCTATCTCTGTTTTTTCCCAATAGCACTAATGGTTTCTTTGTTTATATGCAGAAATTCTTCACATTTGCAGTTAGGGATTCCTTGATTAATGTTGGTCCAATAAAGGACTTTGCTTATGGTTTGAGGATAAATGCTAATTCCAATGTGACTGGCATCAGTAAACAGAGTAACTATGAGTTGGTTAGTTTTCAGTTAGAAAATGTTTTTAATTTGCTCACTATTTTTTTGTGGACAAGATTTTCACATGTATGTTGTATTTTATGTCTCTAATATCTTGAAACCTAAATATGTATTGTCTGGGCTTTGTTGGCTAACGCTCATTCACATTTTATTACTTATAGAGCCATGTTTATTACAAGTGTAACTTTCCAAGGAAGTTTGAAACAAGGATTGTTGTTTACCAATGAAAAGTAAGACTTTTTTGTGTGTCTGTTAATTACTTTGTTTTCCTATATTTGACGTGTCACATTTTAATGCGAAAGTATGTGACGAAACACGCTTTACCCATCTTCTCCATGACTTTATTTCGTGATCACGCACAACGAAGATTGCAAGACTTTCCATTTTGTGGGAGAAGCTATACTATATTCTGCAGTACAAGCAACACTAGATTACATAACGTCATATTATGAACAAAGCTCTAGATTTAATTAAATATGAAAGTACTTCTGAGGAAGGTCACCACGTCTTTTAAATGAGATGTTTATTATATCAGAATATCGGCTAGTATTTTTTTAGAACAACTTTTTTCTCCGCAACACATTTTTTTACGAAAGTTTTTAAAGTAATTTGTTATGGATACAACTGAGGTCGAGGGTATCCTTGTGTGTGACACATTTATCGACGTTGGGATCGAGGAGATGTGGACATGATCCCAACAAGTTGACGAACACTGGCCAATAGTGTGCATGGGCATTAGGATCCTCGTCATCTCTATTTTATTATCACATATGTATTTCAGGCACATATGGTAATTTACCGTTTGCGCCTTTGCGTTTTTGTTGGTATCAGAGCCAGGTTAGCTCAAAAAAAATCACCTTTTCGTGACCGTTGTTCGAGGCTGAAACACGCACACACTCACTCATAAGCATGAGTAGTATGCATGCAAATGTTAAGGGAGTATGGACAAACTTAACGTTTATATGCATATGAATTTCCACTATTTCCCGCAAGCCGCAATCCACGACCCCGACTCCGCTCCCGTCTCCGCGCCCTGACAGCCCCGGATCCGCCGCCAGCGCCTCCTGCCGCCCCGAGACTCCTCCCCGTGGCCGGCAAATCCCTCCTCCAGGACCGGCGCCCCTTCCTCTTGCTTTCCCGCCGTCTCCGGCGCTTCCCTTGGCCGGCAACTCCCGCAGCAACCTTCTCTTGGCCGGCTGCTTCCAAGGAGGACGGACACCCCTTTTTCCCTTCCTCTTCTCCTCCTCCGGCCAGTGAGAGCAAAGGCAGAGTTCTTCTCCGACAACCCTAGCTCCTCCTCGTCCCGGCCGGTGGATTTCGTGAGAGATCTCCTAGGGTTTCGCTCGAAACCCCCTTTTCGTGGATTACTGAGCCCAATCTGGTCTCCTTGGGTAAGGAACTCCGCCTCACTCCCATTTTTCAGTTTGATCTAATTTTATTACGCTAATTTTCGCTCCCAATCGATGTGACTGCGTCAATTCAACGTATGTTCGTCGTATATTCGACTAATCCAGTCTTATTTGTGTTTTCCGGTGCATCTCCTCGGATTTAGGTGGTGGAATCGCTCCAAGACCTCTCCGAATTAGGGATTCTTGTTTCCAAACGCCGCCAAAACTCTCGATCCCTCGCGGTAGACTCTTCTCCCCTCACTTTCGAGGGAGGTAAACTCCTAAACCCCTCCTTTTGTGTGGAGCTATTATTAAACGCATGTGCGAACATAGAAAACTTGTTAATTCAATTTGGAATGTATTTTTGACCTCGAACAGGTTTAGCTCAAGCTTTTAATCTCGCCTGCGCCACTTAGCTGTCACTAGCACTTTCGAAATCACCTTAAGGCAAGTAGAGACACTCTCTCGCTTGGAAACATGAGATCTAATTTACTTCACCTTGTTTATGAAGTACTCTCTTATAAACCGGGAACCGTCTAATTATTTATGAATCCTTAAAATTTGCCTAATATCTTAGGCGAACATTGAAAGGAGAGTGTTGGTTTGGTGTGACGCGTCGAGTCAAGCTCCCGACTAACTGGTAACAGAAACCATTAGTCAACCATTGCAAGCACCGTTGTTGATAAGCCTTGCGTCAATTCAAACACTAGAATCTTGTGCACCAAATGACAACACCTTCACCCTTCAATGTTTTCCGTTTATGATATTACAGATAGGCTAAACTCCGAAGTAGGCCATTAGATTAAAAGCATCTTGTTTAACATGATTACTTGTCAGGTAGTAGATTGCTACGTGTAAAAACTGGTTCACTAAGCTCTTGTTTCCTCTGCTTACTCTTGTGCAATTAGATTAATTTGAATCTTCATGTATATTCATGTTCTGAGGCACTTTCCTTTTGTTTGGATTTGCCTTAGGTTTCGTGACTGCGCCGCCCGGTTCCTGAGCTATTTCTTCTTTCAGATACAACCTTGTTCGGAGGTTTCATTTGTTTAAATGTATCAGCTGGTTCTATGTATTTTGTTTCTTTTGCTATTGGATTTTTCTTTCTACTCATGTACTAGTTATTGTCAGACATTTTCTCTTGTATCAAGGACAACTTGTAGGGTGAAACATTGTACTACTTCATTTCACTTATGCATTTTCCACAATTGTGACTAATTGCATTCATTTTAGCATTGCTTGTGACATAGTTTTTATAAATGAAATGCATGCACAACTTTTAACTATTTATGTATGGCTTCCGCATCAATATCTTTTAAAACTCTTTTCAAAAATATCTAATTTAAAAACTAGTTGTAGAATTTCTGGTTCCGCCTCAGCAGGCATGTTTCTTCTCTGCATGCCTGTGACATCACGACCCGCCCGAAGCGCACTCTGATCTTGTTGAGACGGGTCGTGACATTGTTCAAGGCATTATATAAGCCTATGTATGGCTTAATATTGTTCATCTTGGAAGTAAGATCATTTTAAGGTGAGCTCCAGGGGCTGAAATTTCTTCCCTGATCCCTTCTTCCTCCCGCTAACCTCCTCTAAACTCTAGTTCCTAGCATTTAGTCCGACTTGCCCTCTTCTAGCAGTGGCCTCCACCATCTGAAGGATGATCCCACGTCTCTTCATTATCCGTTCAACTCAGATTTCCGCAATCTTATGGCGACCTACTCTTTCGACATCTTCACTTTCAATCAAACAAATCTCATGGGTTGGATTGTGCTTCCATATAATTCTTCTACATCTATCACACCTCTGAGGCACAAAAGATCGACATGGGTCTTGTCAGCATGGAAGGGTATGCCCTACATTCAGTTAATTGGCTCCACCAGGACAACCCTCCCCCCTCTTTTGGGACGATATTGGAATTCCTGTGTTGACTCCTCCAGCACAAAAGATCTCATCCTTCACTATGACGTTCACTATTTTGGGACGATATTGGAATTCCTGTGTGATGTCTGTCAATCGAGCCTCTTTGATGTCTACAACGATGAGTTCATTGCATGACAACACACGTTCCAGGCTCATCGCCATACCATTATTTGAATTTTTTCATGCCGGGGTTTCTACCCTATAGTCGGTCCCGCCTTCGCACCCACAACTCGAGGTCTATTACTGATGTCATGGATCTTACCCGTTTGGCGGAAGCATAGTTCAATGTTAAATCCGTCGACACTGATCATTCTACATGGAGTTTTTCGCCGTGACAATTTGACCTCCATCTAGCACCCTTCCAAACTTTATCCCCGGAGCACATCATGGCTCCCCCGCATCACATGCCACTTCTCCGATCACCAGGCAGCCTCCGGATTACCAACCAGGAGTACCGCGATCTTTCTATGAATCTGAAAATGACCGCGAGCATCTATCCTCTTCTAGCAGATTTTTACTCCTTGGAGCTCGGTGGCGTTGAAGTCATATTGGGCGTCACGTAGTTTGGTACCCTTGACAATGTGTGTAAATTTGGACCACATGACTTGTTTTCATCAGTAGTGAGTTCCATTACTTTTGGTCTAGGAGGCCTCCCTCATCACTCTGGTGTCCACCTTCAGTTCTCTTTAGAAAACAATGGAAGTAGACTTTGACACATGCTCGTGGCACATCGTCGAGCCGACCTACCCGGCCTCCCCAACCCAACTCTAGCTGCAACGTGTCTTGGATGCTTTCCCAGAAGTCTTTGTCGAATTTTGGCGGGCAAGTCGAACCGGGTCACCGACTCTTCCCATAGAGCAGCGAACACCACCCTCGCGGACATATCTTGATTGGTATAGGAGCATGTTGCCTCCATCCAACAAGAAGTCGCTGCCAATCCTTCCTCCGGCCCGTCATCACTGCCCTTTAGACAGATGCTTCCGCCCTACCACCCTTCAATTTGGTTTGTGGCTAGCTCTATCATCGGGGGAGTTTGGTTCTTTCGGCATCCTCTTGCTTCATTCCGCGTCTGTTGGTGGAGTTTCACTCGACATCGGCGTGCAAACACGCATGTGTCTTTTAGACCTATAGTCGCCTAGCCACCCCACTTTACTAGTTTAACATGTTTCAATTGGTCAAGCCATTTGTGTCCCCATGCCTCCCATGCTAGCGTGCCAAGACGATGCCACATTTTTGGAAGAGTTACTTCAACCCCTCTCTATTTTGGATCAGATTTGGGACGACATTGCCGTGGGTTTGATTGTGAAACTTTCCATGTCCAAGAATGCGAACTGCATCCTCATGGTTAGCAATTACCCATTCAAATATGCTCATTTCCTCCCGATCCACTCATTTTCCGCCCGTCTGTGGTCTCCGCTTTTGTGGAGGGCATGGTCTGCTTCCATGAGTTTCTTCGCTCCATTGTTAGCAATCGCGACCCTCTGTTCTTGAACACATTCTTGCAGGTGTTGTTCAAAATGCAAGACATTCGACTTCACATTAGCACGACGTATCACCCATAGACAGATGAGCAGTCCAAAGTCTTCAACCACTGTTAGGAGATGTATCTTCGTTGCTTTGTTTGTATTCATCCGCACGCCTGGGTCGAGTGATTACCGTAGACTGAGTATAGCCACAACACCTCTTTCCACAGTGCTACGGGTACAACCCCGTTAGATATTGTCTATGGCCGCCCGCCCTTTTGTTACCTATAATTGTTCTGGCGAATCTCCCGTTGCAGCAATAGTGGGCATATTACAACACTGTGATGCAACAATTCTTTAGTTGTGTACCCACCATCAATGAGCCCAAAATTGAATAATTGCCCTGGACAATCGACATCGTTGTGAGTGACATTTAGTTCACGAAGGACTATAATATCTTTGTCAAACTCCGCCCATATCGCCAAATTTCAGTTTACTCGCCGGCCCATCCAAAGTTAGCTGCCAAATTTTACGACATATTTAAGATTCGCGGTTATGTAGGTGCCACTGCATATCGACTTCAGCTACCCCCAACAAGCCGCTCCCATTCGATGTTTCATGTGTCCTAGCTGAAATAGGTGATAAGTGACCACCCGGAAGAGACACCATTGCCTTCGGCCCTGTAGGGTATCACCCACCGGACTACATTCCTCAACTCATCCAAGATACACACACTTTGATCAGTAGGATCTCTCTGTGAATCAGGTGTTGTGGTTTGGCCGACCCCCATCTGCATGCAATTTCTAGCCTTCTGTCTTGAGGGCAAGGTGAATTTTTTCTAGATTGAGGCATTGTTATGGATACAAATGAGGGTGAGGAACATCCTCGTGTGTGGCTTGTATATCGATATTGGGGCTGAGGAAACGAGGACACAGATCCCAACAAGATGACACGCTGGTTAGTAGTGGGCATGGACATAACTCATTCTGTCATCTCTATTTTATTATTGCATTTTTATTTTGTGCCCATTTGGTTATTTACTGTTTGCTCTTTTGTATTTCTAAGCAACACACTGTATATGCCTATGTATGACTTAATATTGTTTATGAAGTAAAGATCATTTTAAGCAGAGCTTTAGCGTTGAAATTTCTTCTCTAATCCCCTGTTTTTCCTCCCCTACCCTCATCTGAACCTTAATTCCTAACATAACTGCAATTTAATTTTTGAAGTTTTATGGGATAGAAGTTTAGTTGTGTTTTTCGGCCTTTGAAACTTATTCGTTACTGCAACATTCGTTCCTTTAAACCTTTTGTATCCATCCTTTGTTTTTGTAGTTGAAACATTGATCAAGTCGAGGTTATTATTGACATTTTATGTAATATTTTAGTTTCTCCTATCCATGTTTTTGTATTGGTAGGAGCTTATGGAAATGTTGTAGTTTTTTTATTTCGACTTAGTATCAGAGCTAGTGTTCGCACCACTCTCATTCCGATCATCCTATTTTTATTTCGCTCATGATCCCGGCTCCCCCTCACGATCTCACTCACGATCCTGACTCCCCCTCATGATCTTACTCCCGACTCCCGATCCTGGATTCAACGTCCTTCAATTCCGCTCCTGCGACTTCCACTTCTCCAACACTGCTGATTTCAGCGCCCGACTCCAGCGGCGTTTCTTGCTTTCGTTTCCAGCGTCGTCGCTTCTAGCTGCGACATGTTCTAGCATTACTTCTTCCAACACTTTTTCCTGCACTTACTTGTAGCCCCGTCTATTCCAACAACGACAAATCCCGCTCGATAGTCCTTTTTCCCGCTGGGATTCTTCCATGACTGGCTTTTGGGGGCTTGATTCTCGCCGGATCAACAACTTGATTCCGCCTCTAATTCGCTTTCTTATTCTCGCTTATTCAACAACGACATTCTATTACGTAGTCTGGGGTTCCAAGATAAAGGAAGGGGAAATGAGAGAAGAGAAGGAAAAAAGGGGAAGATGGGGAGAAGAGAAACTCTTAGGGTTCTATTTTCATCATACTTCACAATAGTCCAAATGAGAGATACACATGCTTATATAGTACCTACTTTCAAAATATGCAAGGGAAAACAATAAATTACCCACGACCCAAAATACATGTTCGATAATAAAAGATAAATTTGATGGCTGTGGTACTCCCGTGCTCCCTGCTAACGAACGCCCGCCGTAGAGTTTGGATCCATGTCCACATCTCCTTGGTCCCAACGTCTACTTATGCATTGTGTTCTCGTCTCCTCGTCCTTTTCCCCTTCCATCTTTGTAACAATGCCACCCTCTCAAAAATTCGCCTCGTCCTCAAGGCAGAAGCAACTTCCTGGACACACTGCATCTTGGATAGTGGAGGGGAGGCCGGGTGGGTTGGCTTGATGTCATGCCACAAGTTTGCGACAAAATTTACTCACTTGCTACAATGGAGGATGGGTGCCGCCGCCAAATGGGAAGAGGACGCTTCCCCTGCCAAGTGGAAAGAAACCGATGTATCCATCGCCACATTCTAGAACGCGTGATATCATCACACGGTCGTTATTTTTTTATTTTGTTATTTTACTTTCTGTCATTTTATTTTTCCGTGCATTGATGTTATGTTGAGTTCTAGCTCATCGGTTTGATCACCAGGTGAGACACTGAAGAAATGGTCCGGTAAATTTCGGAACCTATGACGAAAAGGAAAAACTTTAACTAATTAAAAATGTATACGACTAATGAAGAAATTATACAAATTAAGAGATTTTATTTTATTGCCAATCATGAGGTAAAGGCTTTAGGAAATAAAGTTTTGTATCAAAATTTGGAAGCCATGAAATTAGCAACTTGTAAAATGGGTATTGATTACACCCTTCTTTCTAAACTGCCCGTGAAGAGTTCCCTTTTTAAAAGTGATCGTGAAGAGTTCCCTTTTTAAAAGTGATCGTGAAGAGTTCCCTTTTTAAAAGTGATCGTGAATAACCTCTTTAAAAGGGACCGTGAATAGGAAAGATGGCAGAAACAGGAAGAAATAAAGAAACGATTAGCTCGTTCCCTCTATTAACCTGTCAACCCTAAAGCTACAGTCCAGTCACCTCTGCATCGTATTTGAAAACTTCAAGGAGATCTTCAAGAACGGTAAATCGAAGTCGGTTCTGTGCTATCACATACTTCGAGTTCTCCTCGGCTTCTGGTGATTGGCACTTTCTGTCGTCAAGGCTGCCATGGACATCCTCCCTCATCTCCACTTGCCGTCGACTCTGACGCCCTACTCTTACGACCGGACCATCACTGCTCGGTCCCATCCAGTGAACGACAATGTGACCTTCCCCGTTCGACACTATTCCGACATTTTCAACTTCACAAACTGCCATCAGGTTCCACTCAACTGAGCTCGAGGACGTTGTCCTCTCCTCCAACAGTACCACAGACAACATCCTCCCCGATCATGCAACTGGTTTGACATAGCCTCCTCCTTGCCCTAGTTTTGTGTATGCTCGAGTAAACTCTGCCCCTTTTGCCCCTGATTATTAACGTTAATCATATGTGATTCAACTAATTAATAATAAGCTTGTCTCGAACGTTTTCACTGTTTTAATTGCCGTTATTTCATAAATTATTGATTGTGAATATGTTTGTGAAATTATGCAAATGCTGCCTTGACTCGACTCTTAAAAACGCTTGAGATTTTCTTTCTGAATAACGATTAACAAACTCTCAGAATTTCAACGTCAAGTGTTATTTTGCGCGCAAAATTCGAGTTGGCCCTCTCTGCCTATAGTAGGAACTCTCACTTGAGAAAAGCACATCGTCGTGCGAGACTAGATGATATTCAAGTTCCCGAGTGTATAATGCTACGCGACGCCGAGTATAACGTCAGGACACCGTGGTCAAAAAATTTAAAATCTGCACGAAGAGGGCTGGGACCTACGGTCATGTGCAGGTTCGTACAAAGACCCCCAGTGGTAGTGGCGTAGTGCGGCGGCCGTCACCCAAGCAAACAACGAGAGGAGGACATGGAGACAACCAATTGTCGAGCTGTATCACCAGGCGTGGGGAAAGGAAATTGTGGCTGACCCCATTATCAATCAGCACACCCGGGAAGTGCCAACTAGGAAACTAATGAGTGTTATAGTGAGGAGGCCAGAGGTGCTGCCAACCGCATACCACCTAAGTTTGAGACGATGCAAACCTGTAGGGGACCCATGGCAACATGTGAGTCTTCACCGATGAGGTCTTCAAAATCCCCAAGGATGATTTCCTGGTCGTCCTATCCAATGGTGATACAAAGCTACTTGAGTGAGTCGGGGAGTATGCTTGTTTACAACGGAACAGAGGCCATGGTATAAAAATCGTGACACTTTTGGTTGGTCATTCGGGGTCCGTTCGATGGACGGGGTGGGCATGGAGGTGGTCCGATATCGATGGCGGTAACCTTGAAGTCCGCTTCCACCAAGCGATCTAGATCCAGGGTATTAGCAATCCTCCGAGGGTGGTGGCTGCGAATGTGGTACCGAATGTGGGGGAGGATACCCTTTATGAAAAGGGCCGTGCGTCACCAAGGTAATGAACTCATCAATATAGTCGTTAAGAAGACCTGATTGACAGACACCACACAAACGTTCAATTGCTGATGAGAGCCATATCAACCTTTTGTGGCTCTGGAGTCAGATGAATGCCAAAAAAATATTCTGCACATGCAATCCACCTTACAGGGTCAGTGCATTTGCAGGAAGGAATGTTGAACTAACGGTGAGCGAGCGCCGAGTGGTAAGCTTGCCGATGGCGGAGAGGGCTTGAAGCGAGGCGATGGTCGCCTCATGAGGGTCGAGGCGACTATAAATAGTGGGATCCACAGGAGGTAGAGGCGCTAGTGCGTCAAAGGGCATTTGGAGAGGAGACATTGGGGCATGCACGTAGAAGGAAGGACAGTGTGCAGTCGGACGAGCGAGGGAGGCGCTGGTACAATAGAGGAGGCGTGTACAAGTGCAGCTAGAATCGTGAGACGTGGGAACAATGCCTGTGGAAGCAGCTCCGCTGAAAGTCTCTGGGATGACGCGGGAGGTCGTGGAAATTACGCCTCTATGCGATGCTAGGACGACACGGGAGGATCACAAACGATGCATGTGAAATGGTCGCGGATGGATGGACGCGAAAGTGGTTTTGGGACGATTATGGGACACCAAATTTGGGAAAGCTCGGACGCAAGATGCAGGGTCGCTGAGAGGTCGATGCTGGGAAACTCGACCGCAGGAAGCGGGACGCCGATTATGGGACAACTTGACCGATTCCAGGATGGACGATCGCGAATGAAGTCGCGGGCCATAAAAAGCGTGATGCGACGACAAACACGAGCTTAGAGAACGCGTGATGCTGGACAAAGGCTTTTGGCGACAAAAACAACGACCGAAAGCGAGGCCACTCAGAGCAAATGTTACATAGTCGGGGGTTCCAAGATTGAGAAGGGGGAAAAGGAGAGAAGAGAAGGAAAAAAGGAATATGAGAAAAATTCATAGGGTTCAATTTTCATCATACTTCCCAGATAGTCAAAATGAGATACACATAGGCTTATATAATGCCTAATTTCAAAGTACGCATGGGGAAATAGTAAATAACCCATGCCCCAAAATACACATGCGATTATAAAAGATAAGGCTGATGGTTGTGCTACTCTCGTGCCCACTACTTGCGAACATCTGTCATCAAGTTGGGATTTGTGTCCACGTCGCCTTATTCCCGACGTCGACTTATGCATCGTTTCCTCGTGTCCTCGTCCCTTGCCCTCTTCTGTCTTCATAACACATTCCTGACCTTGATCAACTTCTCCACCTATTTCCTCTACCTTGACGGCTGCCAGAGACGTCTGATGACACCCTCAGGCCTCAACATGCTTCCCTATCTTGTGATGAAGATTTAAGACATTAATAGATGTTGAGGCAATTACTTATCCATATTATCTTTTTTGGTTCCTGTTCGGGCCATGTTCTCTATGGGCGATTCCTCAGTCTTCTCGTCCAGTGTTCAGGTGCCACAAACAAATGAGCCTCAAAGGACTAATTTCCACTCTGGCTCTTTGAAAATCACCACTGTGCCTCTAGATGGGACCAACTATCTCGAATGATCTCGTGCCGCTCAACATACTATTCATAACCATCAGTTGTATGATTATATTGACGGGATAATGATAGAGCCACCAAAGCGTATTCCTTCTTCGAAGATGTGGAATTCAAATAACTCTCTTGTTGTCTTATGTCTCCTTCACTTTATGCCACCAAATTTCTTTCCGAGCTATATGCTTATGTATTTAGCATATAAGATATGAACTCGTGTTCACGAGACATACTCTCAGATTGATAGCTCTACTTAGGTGTATGAACTCACTTGTGAGATTCTTGAATTTTAGGCACTATTTGGTTCGGCGTTTCGCTGCTCCGTTTGGGGCAAACGCTTCCAGCGACGTTTGCTCCGTTTCCACCCGCCCGCCTTGAGAAACACCCCAAAAAGTTCCGTTTGGAGCAACCACCTCTCCCCTCCGTTTCGAACACTCCGTTTCCACCCGCCGGATCGACCCGCCACCGCCGAACCAAATGAAGCCTTAATAGGGGTCATTGAATGTCTCTCTTCATTTCTCCGAGTTTGAAAGGTTATATCAAGAAGTGAATTACTGCATGCATTTCATTCGCGCCTGCATTAGCAGAAGAAAGAAGAGCGCTTTAGAGTGCATTTATTCTTGATGAGTCTGAACATGGAGTTTAACACAAGGTGATGAAGACCGCAGTAGATCCCTAACTTTCATCATGACTTCTGATCGTTCTGCCCTGGCTACTTCTGATCATGGAAAACCATGCACCTCCGTTCCTTTGTGTTTTATTGTGGTAAGAGAGGACATGTTTGTGATTCTTGGTGATGCTGCTTGTACTATTGAGTTTTATGAGGAATCTCTTATCTCCGGACTTTTACCTCCCTTACCTCTAGAATATTCACTGCTGATGAATTTGATGACCCTAGACGCCTGCTTTGTTCTCAGGGTTATTCATCTTCAGGTGCATTCTCCACCGTTTTTTCTACTTCAAGTATACACAGTGCTCGTGCAGCTTCCACCACATCCTCAGACTGGATCATTGACTCTGGTGCTATGATTGGCTCTTCTTTAGACTGTCTTCTATACTCCTTTGTCCTATCGGGAGAAGGTCGTCTCAGTCAATGACTCCTTATCCCCCAATTGGTGGGAAGGGCAACATCTTGTGTTCCCTTTCCATTCCTTTTACATGCATTATTCATGTTACCTCTTTTCTTCGAAACTTACTTTCCATCACCCGGTCATTAACATGTTCTGTACTTTTTTTCCCGACTCTTGTTTTTTAGGATATGCGCACAAGGCAGAACATTGACAATGGTAGGAACCACGAGGACATGTAGTTCTTGGATCATCAGTTCCCTACCCATTCTCTCTCGCCCACTACCGACCACAACCCTACTATTGCGTATGTTCGTTGATGGCAACAACGTGTTGAACATCCATCTCTTGTTTATCTTCAAAAATTGTTTCAGTCGTTTATGTCTATTATTAAACATTTGTCTTCTGATGCATGTGAAATTTCTAAGCCCGCTCGACATAATATTTCTCATGTTTCTTCTCCTAGTTTTCTTCTATTTATGTAATACATTTTGATGTTTGAGGTTCTTCGTTCTATCTCTTAATGTTTTATGCTGGCTTGGCACTTTTCGTTATTGTTTTTCTCATTTATCTTCTAGAAAGGAAGTGTGAAGTTTTTGAGTATTTTCAAGTGTTTCATAAGATGGTAGTGAACTAGTTCACTATCCGCGCACTTTGTAGTGATAATTGGGGGGGGGATATGGTTATCATGGGGTTTTTGGGTCCTACCTCAGTAATAATGGTATCATTCATTTGACTACATACGTACACACCTCCACTCAAAATGTTGTTATCGTACGAAAAGCAAACATCTTCTTGAGGTTGCTTTGCACCTTCTCACCACCATGCACCTCCCAAAGCCGTACTTGGGTGATGCCGTGTTGACTGATGTGCACCTTATCAATCTCCTTCCGTCTAGAGTCCTTGTACACTAACTCCATTAGCTCGTCCCTCCACCCACGATGTGGTTCATACACCACATCTTCCTCCACATATTTTTGAGCATCTCTTTTATCTTTGATGGGGATTGACATTGGCGCGCAGACCATGACTCGACGGGACCCGCTTACATGTACACTCGCAGGAGGCGCTGATCGATTAACGATCCGAAATCGCAGGTGCGTCCAAATCGTCGTCCGAATATTTTTACATTTTTTATATTTCTGAGTTGTATTTTTGATTTTAGGATGTCAGGCATAACAGACAATCTTAGCCATTCACGCTCGGCACCCAACCGCCCCAGTCATTATAAATAGGGGCGGATGCCCTCCTTTTATTTCATTGCTGAGTTTTGTGAGAAAAACCAGAATTTCGGCAATCTTCGCGGTGCGACGCCGCGAGTTCAGGGTGCAAAGCCTCAGATTAATTTTCAGTTATTCCTTTTGTATTTCACTGTTCAGTTTATTTAATTTCCATGAGACCCTCCTCCACCTATAACCCATGTCCTCCCAATCCCATCCCTTCAAAAATTTAGTTTCACGTAACCTCCTATCCAAAACCGCATGATCTCTTCGTCCTCCTCCCTCCCCCATACGCCTGCAGTCGCTAGTTTCACGTCTCTCACTCCCTGTTCATCGTCGTCACCTGGAATCACAGGGAACGACAGAGAACCACACGCCTTCTATTCCTTCTCTAAACTGGCCGCCGCCGCCCAAGGTTCCGCCCTAACCCTCTCCTACAACCCACGCAACCATTTCCTCTCAACATCTCTCACCGTCTGCCCGTATCCCTGCCCGACGCAGCGATGCCCAGATCCGACGGGTCTCTACTCCTTACTTTCCTCTGTTGAAGCCGCCTGCTCTAGCCGTCGTTCATGTTATCGTCATCCTCCCTCTGTTATAACAATTTCTTCTTTCACCCTCTGCGCAACAGCCATCACCCGTGAGACCAAATCATTCCCCTACCTAAAGCTTCCTCCTATCAGTCAACCTTAATCCCCCATCTTTATTAATTCTTGACGTGGAATCACCCTCATTCATTCCCTACTCTCCTTGCCTCGGAGCCACCTACATTTGTTCCGCCCCGGACTCCGCCATACGTCGACACCACCGGACCCCTATTTTGTAAGTATTTAATTTAGTGTATTATTTTATTTTATGTGTTGGATATTTTGGAAGATATCACGTATTTGTTGGGGTGCTTGATTTGTCCATTATTCGTTCTCAAATTTTCTTAAAATTTATAAACTAATTCGTGCTGGTTGATGTTGATCGCACTTTATGCGTAGTTGAATATGTTATTGTCTGGTCACTTGAAAAGCTAGTGAATGTTGTGTTAATTTGCTGGAATTATAAAATATTATTTGCTAAGATTAATTTTCGGATTGTTCTAAAACTTTCATTTTTGCATCATTTAGTTAGAGATTGCACAAATCCACACTCCCCGTTCACCTAGGCTTGCTCAGCACAAGCCCTACACAACCTACCCGTGGCATTTTTTTCACGCATCTTCTGTTCTCGCTGACGGGAGGGACGACAGTTTCCCATTGCATTTCCTTCGCCCTAGCCGTTCGCGAACTGCACTGTTTATCGTCGTCCTACTCGCATGAATCGCAACCGAAAGTCTTCGTCAACCTCTAAGCCCACTGCTCCGCCTGTACCATTTTCCCCACGCCTCCTCTCCTCTCAGCATCACCATCTAGTACCCTTCTACATTTCATTTACTATGTTCACAGCCACCTACCAGCAATCTTTTTCCTTCAAAAACTGCGACAACTCAACAACACATAGTTCCCCTTCCCCTATTCAGCCGTGGATCCACCAGCAGCCCTAATTGACTTCTACCATAAACTCCAGCCAAGCCAAGCCTTCCTCTGCTACTTGTTTTCAGTCCAGCAGTTCTGCCCCTCCATTCATGGAGACCCAATTCAGCAGTTCTGAAATTGTTAATTATTACAGTGGCCACATTCATCTCGTGGGGCCGTGTATGTCCCCATCTCCGTATTCCATATGCTTGTGAGTATTAATTTATGGTACTGTGTTTTTTTTGTATTGAATATTGTGAGAACACTTCATATTTTGTTTGGGTAGTTTTGTTCATTGTGTAGTTGTCGATATTTTCTTGCAAATCCTGTAAAATTATTCGTGCAAGTTGTGTGAATCTTTGTTGTTAGAGAACATGATATTGCTTGTGTATTTGAGCGTGTTGGTGAAAGTTGTGTTGAATTGCTAGCTAATATGATTTCGTTTGCTAATGTTTTTATTTTCCGGAATAATTAATATGCACACATCATTTAAATTGGGCTCAATAACAATCATTCTGCATATGCACGTCGCTTTGCATTGGAGTGTCGGCACATCCATTTAACTTTGCAATAGTGTGTCGGCATACACAATCATTTTCACATAGCCCCGTCATGCACATCCATTAAAATCAGAGTGACAAATTTGAACCTCAGGCTTAGAGATGCATCTTTATTGGATACTCCATCACTAAGGGGTACATGTTATCATCCTTCGTTGTGTTGTGTTTTTTGTACCATCGATGTTACCTTTCATGATGGGGAGTTCTACTTTCTTGGTTCGCCTCATGATTTTTGTCAGAGGGAGATAAGTGATGATGTATGGGACCTTAGCGATGTACAAGAAGATATTTATGTGATAACATTCCTCTACCTATTACATCTATCACTCCTGTTGAATTCCCCACTCCTCAGACTCAGACTCATGTTACTCCTTGATCATTGATCTCTCCTCTTCCCATAGTTTATCATGCAGGCATATAAGGGCCCCTTGAGCACAAGTTCATATGATTCCACCTCTGCCAATTCCTGTCTCGGACTCATACCCTGGAGATGATCTTCATTTTCCTATTGCGCTTTTGAATGGTAAAATGCCTTGTACGAATCATCATATTTCAAATCATATTTCTTACCACAATCTTACTCTTGAACATCTAGCTTTTATTACCTCCTTGCCCTCAATTGTCCTAAGACTTAGCATGATGCATTGGGGATATATGAATGGAAGAAAACTGTGAGGGTGGAAATGCTCGCACTTGATTGTATACATGAGATATTTCCCAACTTCCTCCAGAAAAGAGCGTGGTTGGATTAAAGTGGGCATTCTCAGTAAAACAAAATCAAGATGGCATGGTAAGGCACTACAAAGCACGATTGGTGGCTCTGTAACGCCCCGGCCTATTACGGGTGCGCTACAAGTATGCAAACTAGTGAAACCAACCCATCTCCACGGATCTGATTGGCCATAACTGCTAATTCTAGTGACGGGTTGTTGAATCCAGGATTTCAATCCCTAATCTCCTAGATAAGTGATCTCTAAATTGGTCCTTTTTACCAACTGAGCAGTCTGAGCTGCAAATCCGGTCTACTGCGGGTGCGCTACATTCCCGCAGCTCAGTTGGTGATAATGACCAGTATATAGATCCCTTATCTAGAAGGTCTGGGGTTCAAATCTCAGTCTCAATAACTCGCCACTGGAATTAGCGGCTGCGACCGATTAGATCCGTGGAGATGGGTTGGGGTCACTAGTTTTCAGGCCTGTAGCGTACCCGTAGTACACCGGGGCGTTACATAAAAAGTGCACTTTTATGTAACGCCCGATCTACTGTCGGCGTGCTACAGGCTTGCAAACTAGTGACCCAACCCATCTCCACGGATCTGATTGGCCGCATCCGCTAATTCCAATGGTGGGCTGTTGAGGCTGGGGCTTGAACCCCAAACCTCATAGATAAATGATCTCCGTCTCTACTCAATTGGTGATGAGGACCAATTTAGGGATCCTTTATCTAGGAGGTCTAGGGTTCAAGCCCTAGCCTCAACAACCCACCATTGGAATTAGCGTCTGCGGCCAACCAGATCCATTTGGTTGGGTTGGGGTCACTAGTCTGCAGACCTGTAGCACACACACAGTAGACCGCAGTGTTACAGGCTCAAGGCTACCCTCAATCCCAAGAAGTTGATTATCAAGACACATTTGCTCTAGTGGTAAAATGGGCTCTGTTCGAGTCTTGTTATCCTTTGCTACTTGTCAGAATTGGGAGCTCCACCAACATGACGTGAAGAAAGCCTTTCTCCACGAGGAATTGGAGGAATATGTGTATATGAAATTCCCTCACGGGTTTACCAAAAAGGACGAAGGGATGGTGTGTCGTTTTAGGAAATCATTATACGGTACAAAACAATCTTTGAGGGCCTAGTTTGGAAGATTTCATAAGGCAATGATTAAGTTCAACTACAAACAAGGACAATCTTTTCATACTATGTTTGTAAAGCGATGGGGTCAGAAAATCTCTATTCTCATTGTTTACTCGGATGTTATATTGATATTGTGGTTACAAGAGATGACACTGATGAGATTGCACCTCTTAAAGCTCGGTTGTCAAAGGAATTTAAGGTCAAAAACCTAGGGAAGCTCATTTACTTCCTTGAGATTGAAGTTGCTATATCCAATAAAAGCATTTTCATTTTTTAGAGGAAATATGTTCCGTATCGTTAAAGGAAACATGTTGTGCTCTTATGAACACTCTCATTAAAGATGATCATAAGATTAGTGAAGAAAGAAAGTGTGATAGGATTGACATGTATAGCATCAAAGATTGATCGGGAGACTTATATATTTTTCACACACGCCCAAATATCACATATGTAGGAATTTTGAGCAGTCACATGCATGCTCCAAGAGCTCGTCACTAAGAGGTGGCAAACAGTGTTTTGAGATATCTTAAGAAGTCCCCTAGTTGAGGATTATTATTCTCTAGAAACAATCACTTGTGGGTGTAAACCTTCATTGATGTTGATTTGGCCAGAAGTCATGATGATAGGAAATCCGCCACCATCTATTGTATGTTTGTAAGAGGTAACCTGGTGACATGGAGCTATGAAGGAGCAAGAAATAAAGTGTACTGGCGAGATCTAGTGTATAGGTTTAATATTGGGCTATGTCACATGGTCTCTGTGAAGGATTATGGTTGACATCTATTCTACAGGACCTGGGGATCCTCGAACCCAAGCCTTTCTCTATGGTTGCCATCAACATAACTCACAACCCTATTCAACATGATAGGACCAAACGTGTGAAAGTGGACAAATACTTTATCAAAGATAAGCTAAAAGATTTAAGATGAAATGTGTTAACTGACGATATATTTAAATTATGAATGGTAGATTTTTTTGTCCGACTTGAGGGGTAGAGTTGAAATACTGAGCAAGTCGAGGTTATTAGTGGCACTTTTTGTAATGTTTTTAGTTCTCCTGTCCATGTATATGTATGGGTAGGAGCTTATGGAAATGTTGTGGTTTTATTATTTCGACTTTAATGTTTCTTGCAACATGCTGTGAAGAGTAATATTTGAACTACAGGGAGATATAAATACATTATTCTTACATATCAATGGTGTTCAGAATGCTCCTTATTGTGCAACATCTACTATCCTGGCATGTTGTGTTTCTTTTACTTCATCGGTTACCTCTCATTCTTTGAATTTACCAATTCTTGGATAATTTCTTTAAGTAATTATTTTCTAGCACATGAATTTATTTACTTTCATTGTTTTTTTCTTGTAAATAAATTGCTTTTTTATTTTGCTTCTTTTTCTTAAGTTTCATAACTCCTCAAGCCATTCTGAAGGTTCATGACTTAGTAGTGCCGAGTTTCATATTTATCATGCTGCTGCATTGCATTTTTCTGTTTATTCTCAGGTATGCTGTTCTGGCCATGGAAAGAATGGGGCTCTTTCTGTTATGCAACATTCAGTTCGGCCCGACTTGATAACTGAGGTGACTTTATCTCCAATATCACATTTTGTACAATTTCGGTTTAAGCTAGTATTTATAAATTGTTCCATTGTTCCATGATTTAAAAATTGCAACTTCTTTAACTATTATGCTTAATATCTCTTAAGCCCAAGTCCATAATACTAAGTAATGGATTGTTCATTTTCTTAAGATCTGTTTGGGAGGCCGGCGGCCTTCCGGTGTGGGAGCAAACACCATCAGTGGGGCAGAGCATTTGTTTTTCCGCCACCGGCGGCGTTTCACCGAAAGGCCGCTGGCCTCCCACACAGAGCCTTAGTCTTAACACAATGAGGTTCTGCCGTTTTAACATTTTGACATTTTGTTTATATTATATTTGCTGATGGTGCTTAGCCAAGCTTCTGCAGAAGTTCCCTAATTGGTTATGTGATGGTTGGTATTCATGGGCCATGATGAAAAACCTTAAAATAGTTTAATATATTTGTATTTATTATATTGACTCCTAATTTTGGGGTTCTCATATCTAAACCAGTTCGTGCATATTTTATGCTTAAGAAGTATAACAGTTTTCTTTGTTGAGGCTATCCAACAAAACTTATTATACTTAGAAGTAAATTTGAGCTGTTTGAATTATAGCAGCCAAAATTCATCAAAATTTAGCATTGGATGAGTTTAGTAGATATATCAATCTGGAATTCATTTAATTATCCCCGGAACTCAGAAATTTGCTAGGTGACGCTTGAATTTTAATTTTCTTAAATTGAAATTGATTCTCTCGTGACAGAGATTGGATAGTTGGAAATAAGTTAAATTTTACTGAAAATTGCCTTATTAGATGCATGCGTGCGCACACACGCGCATAGTATATCTATATACACATATAAAAGAACATACACTAGCTACTTATGTGTCTTATGGGGATAGTGGATCGTGGGAAGACCCACACTTACTGAATCCTGCATGAGCCACATACACCATAGGCAGAGATAGAATCGTCGAATAGACGATCTGAGCTAGTAGTCGTGTTCAAAGCGATGACATATTTTATGTATTTAGTGGTTTTATGTTCCAGACAATTTTGGTTGTTCGTAGTGAGTTTTAAGTCTATAAATAGGGGACTGGAGACTGATTTCCAGACATCACAGATTTTCGACATAAATTTCGGAATCTCACTGTCACCCCATTGTACTGATTCCGTGTATCCTTGGAACTGAAGCCAAGGGAACCACTGCTCTTCCATAAATCTACCCGACAACCACCTCCCACCACTCAACCGCCGTTAACTACCTCTTCTTCCACTAAGTTATCTTTATAACCACCTATAATTTCCATCGACTGCCCAAATTAGGGCTCAACTACCCATTTTTCTGTACAATCCACTCCCACCTCTCCAATTTTCATAACCGCCCAATTATCATTCACATAGTCCCCTCCCATCTCTTGCCGGAGTTAAATTTCCGCAATTCCACCGATATGACCGACCGTCCAAGCCTTTGTTTCAGTAATCCAGAATATCTTCCCAGCCCCTTTTCTTCTACAAATTAATCACTCCTCTTCTCACCAAATCCAACCAGAACTTCTAGCCAGGCTTGAAATCACGCCTTTCAGCCTTCCCTGCAACCATATTGTGTTATGCACGCGCGTGCAATTTCTTATTCATATTTTGCATGAATAATATGTTGGGTATTACAATAAAATGTATGTGAGCCTCTCCTTATATAAGGAGGTGGTCTGAGAGTTTTAGTTATCTTTGATGTTTTAGGGTTTGAGATCTCTCTGGAGAGAGAAACTTCGAGGAGGAACTAGCCTTCTGAGGTTAGACACGGGTATTCACTGTAATTGTATCTAGTTTTATTGTTCTATTGCAATTATTTTCTGAGTTCACATCATTGGTTTGACCTGCCGACACCGTCTGCTTTTTTGCTAGCTGTCGGGAACGTTCTTCCGACGAGACTCGTTTCGCCGCACTCGCTCATGTTCGTCCAACACCACCTCTCCGCGCATCTTGGTTCTCTTTGTGACCTCCTGGAATCACTCGCATTCGCCCAACATCTCTTCCTTGATTGAGATCAAGCTTGGAAGTAGGTGGACCAAGAGCGCCCTCGGAGGTGGGCAAAGGAATGGATTTTATTATGGCATATGAAATATGTCGTGAATACGGGCCTTTGGTGGAAGCTTGAGGCGGCGACTTCACCAATCCGCTATAGTATCACAAAGGGCACATAGTAGTTGGGGCCACACTTATGATCCCTCATGGCGGATTTTTGTCAGTAAGGGGGCATTTCAGCTACACCCATTCGCAGGGCGCGAATAAAAGCTTGCAGTGATTGTGATTGTGGCAGTTTTCATGCGCGCATGGGCATGAAATAGTCGCTCCAACACAAGAGTGAGAATCAGGTTGCTTGTCTGAAGCTCATTTTCCATGGCCTCCATGCGAGTTATGCCACCACCATACAAAAGTAAGCGAGGAGGATCCCTCCCATATATACAACGGTAGGTGGTGATCTGTAGAGAAGTGTGATAGGGGGTGTTGTAGCAATACTCCACCTAGTGAAGTCAATGACCCAGTCCTTGGGGTGACCACCGTGATACAACGAAGGTACATCTTGACTGCGTGGTTGATCGCCGCTGCCTTACCGTCTGATTGGAAGTGGTAAGCAGAGAAGAGTCTAAGCTTTGTTCTGCAAAGTGTGAGGAGCTCCTTCCAAAAATGATTGGTGAAGACCTTATCCTAGTCTGATACGAAACTCGCAGGGAATCCATGCATGCGGAACGCCTTTGCAAAAAATGATCGAGTGATCCATTCCAATGTCAAAGGGCAACCTAAAGCTATGAATGCGCCCCTTTGAGAACTTGTCTGCAACCATGAGAAAATCGACTTTCCCTTTGATTTAGACAATCCCTCCACAAAATTCATAGAGATGTTAACCCATATATGTGTCAAAACAAGATGTGACTGAAGAAGACTCAGGGGAAGAGTGTGATCTATATTGTTGTGTTGGCAGACTGAACGTGAGGCAATGAACTCCTGAATTCCTCCCTGATGCATTGAAGGGTCTTGCGGATTCCTTTGTGTCCCCCTCCATGTATGCTCTCTAATATATCAATAATGAGGGGGGATACGAGCAACAAGTACAATTTTCTCTTATACAAAATGAATTAATCCCTCTGTTACGACACCTAAATGTTATCTTGTTGTTTTAATTTTATTTATGTCGCTTTGTGTTTTATCCATATGGTTTTTAGTTCCCACGTGTGTAAGCCCAAGTGGGGGGCGTATGTTGTGACATGTTTAAGGGGGTCGACTAGACAATGAAGAAAGCAAGTAGAAATTAATTCTCCCAAGTCCTCTCTCTCTAAAATCCCGCTCTCCCCTCTCTCTACCTCACAGGCCGCTCAAACCCTAGATGCACCTGCTTGGTGCCGCTGGATTCCGCCGGCACCCCCTTCCCCGCGCCGACTGCCTGTATCTCTCTCTCTCTCTCTCTCGACCTCTATCCTTCTCCTTCTCTTCCCTTCCCTCTCTATTCCGCAGTTTACTTGCATATCCGACCATAGCCCCACCGAGCTCCAAGTGTGTCCCCTCCGATTCCACCAGGGACCCTCCATCCTCACGACCGGTTACACGATCTCATCCAGGAGTTCATAACAATCTGATATCAGAGCTAGGCATCGGTTCATTCCCCGACACTTCCTCCGCTCACTCGAACCCTCGACGTCGGCCCCGCACAACCGCCGAACCTTCTTCCAGCACGCTCGCCGACTCTCCTAGCATCGCGGCCCTTTCTCCCGACGATTCGGCGGCTTCCGTCTACATTCCCAGCCCCACAACACCAACAACCCCACGCCTCCTCTCCTCCGCCGGCCTGCTTCTAACACCGCCGACCTTTTGTCCGACCCTATCCCAGATGGCGGACAGTGCCATCTCTCTCGCCGAGATCATGACACTCTTCCAAACCATGCTCGCGACTCAGAACTCCAAAATGGACGCCCTCAACACACACTTGGATGCCCTACCGGGGGTGTCTTCTGCTCCGCCTATGAACACGACCGATCACCCTTTGGTAAGTCAGATGGATTCCGCCGCTCCTCCAGGCGCGGACTACCCCGCCTATGCACGAACTATCTGGATGGACTTCCCCATCTACGAGGGCCGCGAAGATCCTCTTCCGTGGCTTACACGTTGTGACATCTTCGCCAACCAACGCAAGCCGCATGACGAACGCGTCAACATCACATCCTTCCACTTGTTTGGCACATCGCAATTGTGGTTCCCACAACTTATGCGGGAACACCACAACCTTTCATGCGCGGAATTTAGTGCAGCCTGCACCCTGCGGTTTGGTCCTGCTCTACAAGGAAACCCACCCGGAGACCTTGTGAACCTCAAACATGTCGGCTCCATCGACACCTATTTAGAACAATTCCAGATTTTGTTATCTCAGGCAACGTCTGTTTTACGGCGCAACAAGTTCCCCTCTTCACGAGAGGCTACGTTGGGACGCCGAATTCCTACTGCCGCGTGATCTCAAAACGACTATGATCCTCGCCAGGGCTTGTGAACAGCGGCTGTTATTTCACCGTCCTCCCTTGGGACGTCGGGGCTCTCAGGGAGCTTAATCTCTAGCCAGCTTTCCTGACAAGGCTCCGATCTGGGAAGAACCATCACGACCTACTGTCCGCCGCCGTTTTTCCTGCCCCGAGATGGCAAAGCGTCGCGAGAAAGGCTTGTGATATAACTGTGATGAACATTTCACGTCGGGACATTGATGCAAACACTTATTTTGGCTCGAAGTAGATGATCCTCTCAATGATGACGCAACAGGCAGAGAAGACATCGCAATTCCTTTCGATCCAGCTTGAGGACAAGTTGTCTTCCAACGGGGGTGACGATGTTACGACACCTAAATGCGTAAATGTTATTTGTTGTTTTAATTTTATTTATGTCGCTTTGTGTTTTATCCGTATGTCTTTTAGTTCCCACGTGTCTATGCCCAAGTGGGGGGCGTATGTTGTGACATGTTTAAGGAGGTTGGCTGGACAATGAGGAAAGCAAGCAAAAATTAATTCTCCTAAGTCCCCTCTCTCTCTAAAATCCCACTCTCTCCTCTACCTTACGGATCTCTCATACCCTAACCGCACCCGCTTGGTGCCGCTGGATTCCGCCGACTACCACCCTCCCCGTGCCGGCCGCCCGTATCTCTCTCTCTTGACCTCTATCCTTCTCTTCCCTTCCCTCTCTATTCTGCAGGTTACCCACATATCCGACCATAGCCCCGCCGAGCTCCAAGCGCGACCCCTTCGATTCCGCCAGGGACCCTCCATCCTCACGACCGGTTACACGATCTCATTCTGGAGTTCATAACACCCTCACATTTCATTAGGAGGGAAATCGCCCTTGCCCAATGCGGAGCTCAAAGCGAACAAGTGAGCTATGTAACTCCTGACGAAATCGAGTGACATTCGCTTCTTGATGATCCCATTAGGACAATGCATCTATTGCGTGGTTCAAGGTTCCTTGTGTTGTAATTCACCAAGAAATTAAAACTCAACAATTTGCTAACCCAACATTTTTGCATGATGGTATTGCGGCGTTGCTCCAACAGATATATCAAGCTGAAGTGATCAGGTCGATTTAAAACTGTCTGCCCATAGGTATGACCGACAATGTTGTACAACATTGGCCAAACCAATCGGCTCCTACATATAAGTGGGGAGCTTTTGGTGATGCATGGTTGTCTTCTGACTTATGTTGTTAAAGGCGCGCTTAAGGCTCAAGACTCACCAGGCTCGGAGTTTGTGCATTCATGCACTTTTTTGTGTCTTTGGAGCATAAAGGCGTGTCTCAGTGCGATTTTTGTTACAAATTTTTTAAATAAAGAAAGAAATGATGCGAGGACTCAATATGTTTTGCATGATTTAGTGTTTCTGAAACATAATCGAGCATTGAGACTTAGATTTGATACAAGTGATCACATTGATTCTACTTTTAAGAGATCTAAATGATAGTAATGTATGATTAATGAGTAGAATAAATGAAAAATCTGATCAAGACGATGAACTGATGTTTGATGCTTATTATTTAAAATGAATGTGATTGTGCCTTGCCTTCGCCAGACACACACCAACGCCTTGAGCCTTGTTCCTAGGCTCTAAGACCCATTTGCTCCTTTGTGCACCTTTAATAACTAAGCTTTTGACAGAATACATGATAGAGTGCCCCCTTGCTATAAAACTACGAAACACCCTTGTCTTGAAGCCTCATGCTCCACCTGAAACTTCAGAGTGAAATTAGGTAAGCAGATAATAGGGGAGGTGACCAAGGCATGTTGGAGGGCCTTCAAGGGTCCTAGGGCCATTTCTCTCCATGCAAAAGAGTTCTTCAATAGTGCAACCATCGGCTCCGCAATCTTGATGTGCCCTGAATGAAACAACGGTACTAGCCGGTGAGGACCTAATATCCATGAAGCTCACGTGGGATCTTCTTCGGGTCTGTTGAGACCCCTGTGTTGTGCGCAACATGGACCAATTATGCTACCAAGTCTGTCCGAAATGAGTACCTGGCCGTTTTAGAATTAACTATTGTTGCCTGCTGAGTTAGAGAACGATGTGTGATGTGCGAGATGTGCATTTCATATCTTGCTATAAACCAAAATATCGACAAAAACCATGTACATATTAGCACAAAAGGTCTTGGAATACCTCTTTAATCAGTGCTTGGAAGGTAGATGGTGCATTTGGGAGCCCGAAGGGCATCACTAGGAACTCAAAATGCCCATGATAGGTCTGGAAGGCGGTCTTCTCCATGTCGATTGGGGTTATACACAATGGAAACCCATGATAGGTCTGATAGGTCTGGAAGGCCCTCTTCTCCATGTCGATTGGGGCTATACACAATGGTAACCCAAGCATAGATCTAGCTTAGAAAAGAGACAAACGCCATGAAGCTCGTCCAACCGCTCTTCTACCACCATGATGAGAAATTTGTCCTTGGCGGTTTTGGCATTCAGTTTGTGATAGTCAATGCAGTGTAACATCCTAAATATTTCGCGCACTCACTTTAATTTATTTCTCCCCGAGGATGAAAAAGACATATTTAACTTTCGACATATTTTGATGGCTTTATTTTGGTTGGATTATTTTTGATGAATTAATTTTTGGGTTTGCTGTCTTGCTGGTTTAGTGGGATGAATTATATTGTGGCTTGCTGCCTTTGCTGAGTTGGTTAGCTGAATATGTTGCTAACTTTGTCCATTTGGGCTGGCCGAAAGGGCTGGTTGACTTAACTAGATGGCTGCCTGTTTCAATTTGCTGTTGTGCTGGAGGATAAACAGTGAGTGCTGGCTGTGCTAGGTGTTGGCTGTGTATATATTTGGGTTCGGTTAGATGACATCTGGAGCGGTGATTTAGCTCGACATTGCCGCTTAGTCTCTTCGTTCATTGTTATAATCGAGCAACTTCTCCTCCCGCACTGACATTCCATCGCTACTCTGCTCCTGCGATTTTCCGATCGCCTTCTTCCTCCGGCTGCTCCACTGCGACAGAGAACTCTCTTCTCCGTCTTCTACTTACTCTTCTTCTTCTCTAGCTGCCGGTACTGTGTCGGGCTTCCTGAGCCGAAGCTGTCGTGGTTTCGTACCGACGCTTTTCCCGTGTTGACGCCGCTTGCTGTGTCGCCGATCTGCTGAGCCGACAGCTATGCTGGACCGATTAGGGCTGCTCTATTTCCTCTTCTTCTTCTATGCTGAGTTGCTGTGCCGTCGTCGCTGGGTTGCTGTGCCAATCGACTTTGTTGTGCCGTCACTGACTCGTCCTGTGAGGGTGACTGTTTCTTCCTGCGACTACTTCTCCCTTCTTGTTGTAAGGAATTTCTGCTCCCTTCCCCTTGACTGATTCAGGTTTGATTTGGGATTCATATACTCCTGATTTGGCTATATTCCGCTACTTAAGCTATTTTTGGGTATTGGGGGACTGCTTTGGGCTGATGCTTTTGGTAATTTTGGACTGATTTGGGTTACTATTTCGAGCCATTTTGGCTAATTTGTGCCGTTTCGTCGGCCAAGATTTAGACTTTCAGTCTCGAAAGACGACTGTTTTGGTCCGAAACCTTTTCAGGCATTTATTTTGATATTTCTTTTACTTTTTTTTCGGGATTTAAAGCATATTTGTGGTACGACTATCAAGTGACGCAACCCAATAAACGTGCGTACAATTTTAGTGGATCTTGAGGCTCATGATTAAGAGGATGACGTCACAAGAAAACCGTGCCAGAAATGCGAATAAAGACAAAGCTGTTGTGAGTTTCGTATTTCTTGATTTAGTTTACTCACTTACTTTCTTATTCTGCTTCATTTTATGAAATAAACAAGTGCCTATGCATATGAGTTTAACTCATTCAGATATCACTGTGGGATAAAGTGTGGGCGAGGGAAAAACATGCAAGCGATAATAATTTAAAATTTACACGCCAAGATAATAATTTAAAATTCTGCATGGGGAAATGTGATGGTTTCGAATTCGATGATGTAGAGGCATTTACTGATGTATTCACCAGTATGAGTGAGCCTACAATTACGCTCTTCGGGGGCGGGGCCCAATTCAAGTTTGCATCACCAGAGCATTTCCCATTTTATGTAACTAAAATTAATGGATAAATTACGATGCAGTTTCGAGAATAAAATGATTACTTATTGTACTGTATGCATATTGATAGTATCTCCATTGTTTGCGTGTACAACATTTCACGAAATATTTATCTCACCAAGTCATAATTTATGACTAACCCATTGTGGACCCTTTTTTTAGACAGTAGGAGCGTCTTCGTGTGCAACAACGGGATTCCGCCGGAAGAATTGACAAAGTTCAGGAAAGGCTAGAAGCATTGTGTACCAATTTCAGATTCTGATCTCTTTGTATAGATGAGTACTCGTAGTTTCTTTTTATTCGGTTGTAACTCAGTCAGAAATGCATAAAATACTGTTTTGTATGTACTTTGTATTGTATTTAGATGTGCTGCGACAATTTATTGAAATTCTATTCACTTCTTGAAATTATTTGGGAAGCCCGAGAATTTTGGGTCTTCACATGCAGAACCTCCACTTGTCATCCTTTTTTATGCACTAAGGGTGCGAGGGAGGAAAAGAGAGATACACTTTGACAAATGATCCCATGCTGTAGCATGGTTGCACTGGCGCTCGATTTATCTTTCTGAAAGGAGTAGCTGTAGGACTTGATAACCATAAGCACCATGTCAAAACGAGGCAGATGCGATGATCCTTGCAACTAGGTGGTGTCAATCCCCTAGAAGGAACCTGGGTGTCTTCGAACTCCTGCAGGAGGTGATCCAGGCCCACGTGATTGACATTCCCTGTTGTCAAGTAAAAGATTCGCAACGATGTCCCCGTAAGACATCACTACCAGACAATCATGTCATGTCCCTATTGCCATGTGATAGTGAGCCAATCAAAGTCTCACGTCAAGAACACCAAGGTGCACAACCATCACATACCCAACACAACGTCAAATCCCTGGATGGCAATCGCCAGAAATCCATATTTGTATGGTGCTCTTCCACTACTATCGGCACAAAGCGACAAATCTCGGGGGTCTCCATTGTGCTCTCGTTGGTCATTGTCACGCTGAGGCGGGTGCGTCTGTATATAGAAATTTGATGGTACTTAATGGACAGATCCCTGATGAAGCTGTGTGGGTTTCTCGAATCCACCAGGACGACCAACATACATTCTGCAACGATAATCTTCTTTTGAACGATCACACCTGAATGTGGTCCTAGGATGGCATGGAATGGATGGAGCTTGTGCAAGCAGAACCTAAAACTGCTTTAAGTAATTGTCACTGAACCCCGTCAGTTTGAGAAAGACAAGGTCGCCAAAAAGGCCGCCACATGGAGTTGACCCAAAAAGGAGATTGCAGTTAACCTTGAGGCCATCCCACGATAAGTGTGTTTTTCCCTCCGTGATAGCCACAATTAGGTGAAGCCCATGAGGTGAAAGGATGCCAGACTGATCAAATCATGTCACGACATGCACTGATTTGCAAAGAGTTACACGTGGCTATGTCAAGGTGTCCCCACGTTCGTCAAAGATAGGGAAATCCATCTTCACACAACAGGGTACTCTTCTCCTTTCCGAATGATGGCTATGGAAGCTCAGACGGTGATGGTCCAACGGTCCAACGGTTTATCGTGGCAGGTCGCTTGGTGAAGGCTTTAAGGGCTTTGGACGTAGCAAGCTTGTCAAGGCGACAAGGAGACCAAGGCGTTAAAGGGTGTACTACGGCGAGGCGACGCCTAGACGTCGCCTAGGCGACCAAAGCGTTTAACATGCTCAGTAAAGTGTAACTCCCTTTTAAACCACAACATGCAAAATAACTGGAATGATTATTTTCACTCTCACTCACATGGGGTAACTGAGCTAAAATCACTCTTCAAATAGTCAATAGTTCTCTACATTATCAACAAAATATAAGCATTCGACAGTAAATATTGAACACCTTAAATAAATTTCTAAATTTCATACAAAGCATCCACAACCACTACAATGTTAGTGGTCACAAAAATAAGCCAACTTTGACATTACAAAATTATACTTAAACAATGTAAAAAATATATGCATTTGAAAAACATGAATCGTTGATCTATTTTTATTTTGGAATGATGTAGATGCTCCAAATTCTCTGTCTATCATGCTCCACGTTAGATCTTCATTTGGATGAACCAAATCATCATCTGGATGGTCAGTCATCCACTCACTGCTCCAATTAAGCTATTCAAGAACCAAAGGATTAAAATTTCTGCCGTTTTCTCTTCTCTCTTGAAATCTTGCTTGAAAACGTCGATTATATTGAATGTAGACAAGATCATTCAATCGTTGATGTTCCAATCTATTCCTCCGCTTTGAGTGAATCTAAAGAGAGTATAACTTTTTTTTAAAAAAAATCAAGAGATAATTAAAGTTAGTATATCTTTTTTTAAAAAATTAAAGTTAGTTACAAACTCAAATGTGCTCCAATTGCGTTCACAACTTGATGATGAACAACAAAGACTGAGCAATCGTATGGCTATTTATACTCGAGAAATAAAAAAAATCGCTATCTGAGAGAAATAAAGCATACTCGAGAGAAAGTTTTTGCGCCTAGGCGTCCAGGCGTCGCCCTGGGCGCCTAGGCGCCTCTAGGCGGGCGCCTAACACAAGTGCTGCTAGGCGTGCATCGCATAGGGCTCTAGTGGGCACCCGGGCGCCTAGGCGTCGCCTAGGTGACGCCTTGATAACATTGGGATGTAGTCATAATTTTCTGGAACATTTCTATTACTTGAGCCATGGCGAGGCCGCCTTCATCTATGGGATGAGCTGTTGGTGGTTGGAGGCCATGGCTGGGCGTAGAAAGGAGGTTGGTGTTGCCAGAGAGGAGTCCGACAATGGGTGAGGATCCCGACGGATTAACATGTGTCGATCCTGGATTGTGCACATGAGTCAGGTCCTCAATACCTAAGGCCGATGTGTTAGAATCACCCGAGACGGTTTAGGGTCGCATGAGGTCGAAGTTGTATAGGAGCCTCGTTGGGGCCTTTTGGCTCCGATACCAACTTCATACGAACTCCTGGTGGGATCATGTATGTGGTCTAGCGAGAGTGACGTTGTCGAGGAGATTGAAGTTCTCCGTCTTAGAGCCTCAAGAACCTATGGTGACGGTGGAGAGGAGGCTGGAGAAGAATGGCGCGGAGAGGAGCTCCGGTGGGAAGGGTTGACAGTCGATCCCTTCGGGGATTGTGTATGCGATTGGGGGGGTGATCCTAGTCGGCCGATCGGTTAGAATGAGAGAGAGGGAGAGAGGAAATTAGAGTGAGATTGTTTCTGATAATATTTTCTTCTTTGCTTCTCATTCCTCCAACCTTCAAATAGGGTGAAAACCATTTTAAGTCCCTACTGAAAAAATAATAATAATAACGGCGATGATGTTAGCGGTCCATGGTTAGTCCTTGCACTGCTTCAATCGGCATTAGTACGTGGCTCCCCATGGTGGGCTTGTAGCACCTTTATGCTGTTCTAATGTTTTTCCCCTCAAATTCCTGGATGTATGACTTGGGTGTACTCTATTTTCATTTTACTATATTTTATCTGCTGAATACAGGTTGAGTTGCCAGGATGCAAAGGAATTTGGACTGTGTATCACAAGAGCTCAAGAGGTCTCGGAGTTGATGCTCTTAAAACACCAAAAGAGGATGATGAATTTCATGCATATTTGATTATAAGTCTGGAGAGTCGCACCATGGTATTCTTTCTGTCTATTTTAAATCTTTAACTAAAAGATCTCTCATAGTTTGTGGCTTTTCATGCCCATCGCTTCTCCCTTTTTTGTAGTATAGATTTGCCAGTTTAGTGCTTTTGCTCCCTCTCCAAACGTAAACCTAGAAACCATTTAATGTTTTGGTTGAAACACTCATTTTAAAAGCATTAAGGGAAAAAATATCTGGTGGAACGAAGACACCTCTTTCACACAATTCCGGTGTTAACCAGCTGCTTTGTATGTTTATAATATTGAATGAAGAGCCATTAGCTACTGCTTTACGTTATTGACTGCTACATGATTACTACCTTGGGTTGAGCTGTTTTGCTGCCCTATCAAGGACTGCTAACTTGTAAACAAGTCAATATCCTCAAAATTTTAACAGTTTTCTTCTACTTTTATTGCCATTGAATTTGTTTTTGAATTTATGATCCCATTTTAAGCCAATCATTTGGGTAAAACAATGAGTTCGCTTGAACAATTAATAATTCTAGTGGTTTAATGACCATTTGTATCTGTATACAATTTGCTGATCTTGTGGAAAAAAAAACAATCATTTGCTCTTGCAAACATGGGGATGTCAAACAATTGGCCTAAGTTTCTTGGGTGAAAGATTATGCTATTGGAGCTGTATCTAGAAGGTTGATTATGATGATGCATCAAGTAGATTTTGCAAGATATGACACTCTTTCAGAAATTATCACACATAGTTGTTTCATTTAAGTGATGTTTTTTTTGGTGAATTTAGCACAATAAGCATGCTTGTTTGGCTCTTTGGTGGTGGAATGTGTTGAAATGTGATTGGTTTCTGCTAAAATGCTTCTCCTGTCAGTTTGAAGGACTTCCAAAATATATGTTATATTTGTTGTCATTTGTGGATCTGAGTGATTGCAAACTTGAGAGTAGGATAGGTTAGGTCTAGTCGAGTATTTTGTTTGTTATTTAAGTTTGATTCAACATGGGGAGTTAATACCTCTTATAGCACTCAACAAAAAAGAACTGATGAGGATTCACATGGATAACCCAAGTTATTGAGATAAGGCTTTTGATGATATGATATAAATGATGAGTTGCTACTTAAGTTTCTCACACTCTGTCTCCGTCTTTGTGGTTCCCTCCCTTTTTTTATTTGCATCTACTTTACATATCTTCTGTGGGTGGAAGTGAGTGCAATTTTCTTCTCAACCTCTCTTATTTTCTAGTTTATTATTCAATAGACTAAGTTTGTTTGCTAGTCATCATACCTCAGTTTCTTGGTTGTTTGTTGAACTTTCTGAACCCATTATTTTCTGCTATTCATTGTAGGCATACTTTTTTGTCTGTTTCTCACTTTCTTGTGATTTTTTCATGAGATAGTTACCTTGGCACATCACTGATGCAAAAATAAGGATGCCACAAGGCCCGCAACACATCTATTTTGTTATTTGTTGAACATTATATCTTTTCTGGTTCTGACAATTGCCAAAGGGATACTACTTGTAATACTTGTCGTTGCATATTTTGTATTAAATATAGGTTCTTGAGACGGCTGATGATTTAGGAGAGGTAACAGAAAATGTTGACTATTATGTTCAAGGGAGCACAATAGCTGCAGGCAACTTATTTGGAAGGTATTTCCCTCCAAAATTTTCAAGCACCCACTATAACATCATAAGTTCCAGTTTCTCGAAGGATTCCACTATATGTGGTAATATTACTATTTGGAGTGGTTGGCGTGTGGCTGTGGTTTTATTCCTGTTGAAAAAAGTTCTTTTGATTCGCATTAGCATGATTGTCCTATCCTTTATTACCAACAAGCATGTGTTCTTTGTATATTTGTACGAATGCTGTATGCTTATGTCTTTTTTAGGCAGTTCTTTTGATTACATGAAAGTTAAAATTTTTTGAAGAGAAGAATGATCGCTTACTGGCTGTAAGTTACCTCTATGACTAAAAAAGTGTTAGAGGCTCCCCAAATCGTCCGGAAGTATGAGGTCAAGTGCTTCTTGATCATAGAGATCATTTAAATGATTGTCCGTGATGATAATATCATCAACATGCACAAGGATGACCATGTCCATTTGACAACGACGTGTAAATAAAGAAAAGTCAACAAGGCTCCGAGTAAATCCAAAATCCAGAATGACCTGACTAAATTTGTTAAACCATGCTCGACAAGACTTCTTTAGGCTATAGATAGATTTTCTTATGTGGAAGATTAGAGACTTCTGCGTGGCTTCTTATTCAGGAGGTTGTTGCATATAGACTGTTTGATGCAAGACTGCCCTATATGACGGGAAAATAGTGGGTGAGACTCTTACATGCAACACAACATGAATCTAACGGTTTACTTGCAACAATTGATATTTATAAAACAATATTAATTTGATTGACCACAAAGAGTGAAAGCTTTCAAATATGGGAACACGCGTGATGGTACTAATGCAAGAGTGTCAGAAAGTCAAATAGTTTTTTAAATGAGAGAATGACATAAACAACTGAAATCCAATGCTTATAGACCAATATATATCAAGTAGAGAACATTCACGAGACCCAACACTAAAATAAAATAACAACACAAACCTTGTATACCACGACTATAATGAGGGGAAAACTTGAGGCGCTTTAAGAGGGCGATCCGGGACTGATCTCAGCACTCAAAAGCTGTTTGGGGTTGTCCTGTAACTGGGACAGCAATCAGGATGCTGCTGGGAGGTAGTTTTCTAGCAATAAGCAACTTAAGATTGCTGTTCTGGAGGCACGGACTGCAATCTGGAGGATGGGAAGGCTGTATGAGAGAGGTGGAGGCTTATCAAGAGTCCTGAAATTAATCCCAGGGGCTGATTTTGCTGTGCTGGACAGCAGGAAGTGCCCTTCCTGCAGTAGGGGGGGGGGGGGGGGGGGGGGGGTCAGCGGGAATTCTGCACGGTGATGAGTGCTGGATTGGGGGTAGATTTGGCTCCACGTATGATTGGATGGTGGGCAGAGTTGGGGATGACTTGGCTGTGACTCCACTAGAGGGGAAGATGCAGGGAGAGGGGATGGAATTAATTGCGAGGGGGCTGTAGTTGTGGGCAGCAGTTGGGGGAGCCAGCAACAGGAATTCCACGTGAATTAGAGAAGGAAAAAAACAGAGGGGGTGGCTGGGTGAGAGGGGGAACGCAGGAGTGAATTAATTGTGGCTGGGATTGGAATGAGGGGGAGTGGGGTTCGGTTATAGTGTGGGAATGGGCTAGAGAATAGGGGAAGTGGAGGGGGCCAGTCAATAGATGAGGGAGTAGTGGGGAGGTTGTTGACCTTGACTTTAAGAAATAATTACTAAAATTTAGGAGAGTGGAGATGGTGGGTTAGTTGGTGGTTATGATGGTTATGGGTTGCGGTGGTGAAGGTGGTGACCAGAGGTGGTTGCTGGTGGTGGTCGCCAGAAAAATTTTCAGGCAGTCGCTGGAAAATGCAAAATGATAGGAAAATGAAGGGGAGGTGTAGGAGGACCACCGGAGGAGGCCAAAAACATACTCCGGTGATTGCCGGAGGTGGATAATGTAGGGTAATAGAGGGATGTTTTCTGTGGGAAATGAGGATGGTGGTGGCTCCACGACAAGGATTGGGAGGGGAGGCCGACCACTTGGTTGGAGAGGCAACAACACTTTGGACAACTGTTTGAGGGTGCTGGCAGCAGTTCTAGAGGGGGAACAATGCTGGAAGTGGGCTTGAGAAGTGGCGGCAGTGGGTTATTTGTTGAGAAAAAAAGGAGGTGGCTGCTTGTGAGGGAGGTGGGAGGTGGATTTGGTCGGCTGTTGTGGGGTGGGGAAAAGGTTTGGCTGGCTGCTGAACTTGGTGGATGAGGGAAGTGATGTGGGTCGTCGACCAAGAAGAGGGATGGCATGGGCCGAGCAAGGGGAATAGGAGGGAGGAGGTAAACCCGAGCTTCACATTTGGGGTTCGGCTTCGACACCGAGATTGATCAAAGAATGGACTTCAATACTCCATTATTCAATGCCTAAAATGAGTGCCCTACACCCTCTATTTATAGTTTTCTAAAGACCAATGAATGACTATGATTGACCGAACTCTCCGACTCAAATGAAACATAAAATTATAACTCGAAATAAAAAATGATAGGCAACAAAAATACAAAGGTTGTTGAGCCGCTCGAAATGAGCGGCCCCGATCGTTACTGTGCCCGTGGTCATCGTGAGTAGACCCGAACAGTCGTGTGGGCTGCCCCATCAACTTCCCCCATCATAGTCCCTGTTAAATCACCACTAAGGAATGCATTATTTATATGAAGGTGATGCAACTGCCAATGACGATGGACGACCAAGAAGATCAATATCCGACTGTATTAAGTTCAGCGACTTGAGATAATGTTTCGTCCTAATCAATGTTATATTGTTGAATAAAACTTCGTGCCACACGACTTGTTTTGAGGCGCTCAACCATCTCATCTGGATGGTGTTTAACAGTGAATAATCATTTGAATCCTACCCTGGATTTTCCAGGAGGAAGGGAATCAAGGCCGCACATCTAACTGGCCCACTGAGCCACCATTTGTTCATCCATTGCGGCATGTCACCCTGAATGTGTGAAAGCCTATTGCACAGAAGAGGGGGTGGAAATAGAAGATAGGAAGGCTGCACACGTATGAAGTTCTAGAGATAACCAGTGGAAAAAGACATAATGAGGAAGCGGGTTAACTGTAGATGATGTGGGTCCTTGGTGGGAGCTGCAGTGTGATTAGCTGGAGGAGTGACATCTGTAGGGGACACTATCCCGACATTCGGATGAGATCACAGGTAATGGTGGGCAGTCGATATGGACGCTGGGATGAGAGATAGCTGGTGGTAAGTCGTCAAGAGAAGACTAGAAATAGAAGTGTTGATCCTTGAGGAAGGTAACCGTTGAGTTATTGAGAGGAAAATAGAAGGTGCATTTTATGTTTCTCTTAAAGGGGTACTTAAAAGACCACACAGACTCACAAAACATGAATAGGCCATGTAGGACTAAACCCATAAACACATACCTAAAGACTCTTATGTATATAGACTAAAATACAAAATTAACTCGATGCAAAATCTCCAACACACGCCCTCAAGCTGAAGGGCTATGTTGCACCGACACAGGACATGCGAGATGACACGACAGGACACGCGACTCGCCAATTCTCAAAAAATACATATTTCGACACGTTGGGACACATATTAAATATTCATTTTTTATAATTATGAAAATCCTAAAACATTTAACAAAAATTTAAAAAATTAACAATTAACAAATATTTAAATAAATTAAGTAATGTTTAAATATTACTATCAAATATTCAAATGCAAAACTTAACAAATGATCAAAAAATGATAGAATATTAAACATTGTCATTATATATCATCAGTAAAAATAATGGATTCTCATGCAAACTTTTTCCCCCACTTTCAATCTTCCTTTTTCTAGAGAAAATATCTACGCACTAGTAGATCCACTTTCACTACTTGAAATGCTAGAAGGGGATAAAGATACTTCCGAGACAAATTGCCGCCCGCCTCACCATGAGTAGCTAACTTAGGGACGCGTGTCCGATCGAGCTGGAAACGCATGTCCGATTGAGCGGGACACGCGAGTCCCGCGTGAGCCAGCTTGTCGGATTTCTGACTCGAGTGTCGGAGAGTTAGACGAGTATCAGACTCTCCGACACCGACACGCTGCGAATTTTGAAGTGTCGGTGCTTCAAACCTGAAGGGTATAATCCACAACTTGAAAATGTCATATGCTGATAAAGGTAATGGAGGTGGAGATGGGATAGGATGTGTACATCAATGGTGGCTCGGGGCTCAATGAAATGAGCGCACAAAAACATACATGCAATACATACACGATTCTGTCATTCAACACCATAAACACATGGTGGTATGACAACATCATCGACACTAAAAACACGTGGAAAAAACACGGTAATAGAAGATGCGGTTCTATTTTGTACATACAAACACCCAACGAGACATCCACATAGAAAGTTTGTACTAGAGCACATGTACCTATCTAAAATAAATAATGGAGATGCAACGAGCTGCATCTAAGAACACAGACGGAAGCCTGATGGGCCGTGTGAGACTTAGGTGAGAGACGGGAGATACCACTTGGGCGACATATATCTAACATGTTGGGATCCACTTAGATGAATTCCAGTATGTGGGGTCAGCTGTAGTCGGGGTCCGAGTCCCTTCTCCCTGACATGGGACACGCGCATCTAAGCATTAGGAAACATAAAAACACTTGGATGACACAAACACGAACAATATAATGGACTGCAAAAGACAACATATAAGACAAATAAACCATCAAGAAGCTCCGCCATTGACAAGAGGATATCACCCTTGAAGCAATTACTCCATCACCACGAAGAAGTTGAATAGAGCTTCGTTGATGGGCATGTATAATTTGACTGTTGTCGAAGAAAACATTGGGCGTTCTGCAGGAAGTTGGTGGAATTCACATCATTTGCAGCAAGTCGACGAGGTCAACTTTTTGATCTGCAAAAACCCATGGATCGACTACAACAAGATGGAATATCAGAGGTCGTTGGAGAGGAGAGGACAAAAAATATTGAAGTGCATGGAGATTTGCAGGTAGCAGGGAGATCGACGTTGAACACACAAGAAGATCGACTTTTATAGGGTGTTGTTGTGGGCGAGACGACGGCGGTATGCGAGATTGAGAGAACACGGGAGGGACACGGTACGCAGTTAGGGAAAACAAGGAGGAACTGCTGGGTCGGTTCTTTCCCCCACTTCAATTTCTAAATCTTAATAATTCCAAGCACGCCAAGTCCACACATTCTAACTTATATATGGGCGACCAATTAGGCCGATCGGCTGTAAAAACATGAATAAAACACTAATAAATAAAAAACACGAAAGATAATCAGAGACCCGCCGAGAGCTGCTCGAAAGATCGACGTCCAAAACACGCAGAAAAATAATCAGGTAGTAGGGAGATCAACATCCAACACACACAGGATCGGGATGGAGATTGACGTCAAGGAGGCGCATACATAGATATGTGCATGAAGTCGCACATGAGTTATACAAGACTGCCATTGACGAACGAGATGAAGCGTCTCCCCGTCGTTGAGAATGAGGCGTTTAAGACGAGGAGCGTTGGACGAAATTGGTCTTGTGCGGGACTTTGACGTTGAATCAAGAGTACTAATCAAGCGATCGACGAAATCTGGAGCAACAAATGGCTCAATGTTGCGGGAGCAGGAGTGGAAGCCTTCGTCCATCATAAAGGGCCACAGTAGCACGGAGCAGGCTCGATGTTTCTTTCACAATACTCGCCGAATCCGAAGGCACATGGGATCGAGAGAAACATGTCAGGGAGGAATTAACTCCTGTTCTGATATCATATTGAAATATTGAGAGGAAAATAAGTAATGCATATTACTCTTACTTTAAATGGGGTATTTAAAGGACTACAAAGACACAAAACATGAATTACCCACGTTGGATAAACCCATACATGCATACCTAAAGATTCCAATACATACACTAAAATACAAAATTAACTCGATGCATAAACTTCAACTGTAACAACAACGGGTGTGACCGTTTTTCGATGTGGTAGAATAATACACATCCCTTTTGTATGCGAGCGTATTCGACAAAGATATATTTGATAGCTCACTGTGTCATCCTTTCCATAGGAGGACCAAGATGATGAACAAATCATATAAACCCCAAAACTCGAGAAGTTATGTAGACAGGAGGTGTAGATGGAAATATGATGGAGAATGTCGACTCAAAGTTCATGATGGTCGAAAATGTGCGATTAATTAAATAGCACATGTTGATGATAGCGCAAAACCAACAAATCTTGGGAAACTGCGTTTGAAACATGAGGAATTTGGCAACCTCAAAAGATGGCGGGTTTTCCGCTCCATCACTCCATTTTCTTGTGGTGTGTAATCACATGATGTTAATGGATAATATTCAAGGTAATGCATGTCTTCTGTAATTCATGACTTGTGTACTCATGAACATTATCGGTTTGAAGAATTTTAATGTGATTTGAAAATTAGATGTGAATCCAAATGCCCAAATGAACTAAAAAATGGAGCATTGCTCTTGTACAATGAGTAGAAAAAGTGGAATGATGATGTTTTTCATGGATACAAGATTCATGAGTAAAGTCAGAAAAAGAAAAATTAGGAAAAGCCTTATGCAATATTAGAAGATGTGCATGGACAAAACACCAGTGTCAATCAACAGAAGTGACAAAAGATAGTGCTGAGGTGGCTAGGTTAAGAATGTAGAGCCCATTTAACAATCGTCATCTACCAATGATACTCTACATTCGTCGATACCGCACCACAGAGGAAGAAGGGGAAAATTTATTGAGCAGTCATTATCATGGGTCAGTCGACTGACAAAGAGAAAAATAATTTGTGAACCAGGAACATGAAGTGTAGATCATAAAGAAATAGTGGGATTAAGAAGCATATCTCTAAAGCCGTTAACAAAATGGTTTCTTCATTGACAAAAGTGATAAACTTGGGACTAGCAGTATTCACAGGGTTTTTGCTGAGTAATGTGATATGTGGCCTCATAATAATAAAACTGAAGTGTTTCACATAGCTCACGAAATAAAAATAAATGTTAACTGTTAGAAAAGATAATGTAAAGGGCCATGTTTTGGCCTATTTATGTATTTTTTTCCTATTTATTTTAGTCACACATCTTGAATTTGAGATTCGTCTCTCTCCTCTCCCTATATATTTGTACTCTTGTATTTACATATTGAAGAAGGATATACAAGATTTTCTACATGGTATCAGAGCCAGGTTCCGCTCTGGGCAGTAAGTGTTCTTCCGACCGCGGTTCTCCTTCTTCTGCCTCCACGGTCTCTGGTTCTCCCTCTTCTTCTAACTGCAGCCGGCTTCTCCCGTGAAATCGCAAGCCTTTGTGCTGTCTTCCGACCTTTTTTAACCGCAACCCTTTGTGCGGTTAGTCTTCTTGAAACCGCAATTTGTGTGGTTTCGTGTTTTCTTCTCCCTCCCTTCCGTCTGATCCCCACCACTCTCCTTTTTATAGGGATTTCTCTGGGGCCCACATCCATTCAGACCGCCCCGGTCTCGGAATCCTAACCGCCCGCTGTCTTCTTCCGACCTACTCTTGCCACCTTGACTACCTGCTGCGGTTTCTTGCGAACTCGCGCGACCTTCTTCCGCTTTTCTTGACCCCCGTTTCTTGCGCGAGCTGGTATTGCGCGGGCTTTTCTTCTACTCGCTGTGCTTCTCTTCTTCTCTACACACTGTACTTCTCTTTTACCCGCAGTGGTCTTGCTCCCTCACCCGCTGTGGTCTTGTTCTCTCTTGTCGTTGTGGGCTTACTCTGTATATCTGCTAGCGACATCTCTCTGTGGCCTTCTCTAGTCGTTGTCTGCTGTGCTGACCGCTGCGGCGTGCTGTACGACGACTTTCTCTTCTCTAGTCGTTGCGGATTCTCCGTAGCCGCTGTCCACTGCGATCTTCCCTGCTTCCTGAAGTCCGTTGCGGATTCTTCTCTAGTTGTTGCGGCTTTCTGTTCGCTGCGACCTTCTCCTCTGGTCGCTGGTCGCTAGCTTTTCTGTCTGCCGCGACCTGTGTTGTTTTCGCTCTGCTCGCTGTTGCATCTCGCTCGGACTGCTCCCTGTGTTCGTCGGGGTTCCTCTTGCCAGCCTCTTCTTCTTCTTATCGAGCGGGCTGTCTCCCTTTGCCCGCTTACCCGCTTGTCAGTTAACCCCTTATCTTAACCGCCTGACATGGGTTCTTCTACTGCGACCTCTATTCCAGCTGGGGAGGCTGTCCCCGTCCCTGAAATCCGTGACGAATTGCGGATTACCACCATTTCCCTCACTAGGAAGAAGAACTTTGTGCAGTGGGTGCATTCAGTTCGTCGAGTCCTTAAGCCCAAAGGATTTCTACATCATTTAACCCAGGATGTTCCTTCTGTACCTACCGATGACTGGTTTCGTAACGATGGTTGTGTTCAAACATGACTTCTCAACTCCCTTGATTGCGAACCTTACCACATGACCATGTATCACGAGACCGCCAAGGCGATGTGGGATGAACTCCATTCTCTTTACTCAGGCAAGGACAATCTCCAACACCTCTTTGACATCAACACTGATCTCCAGAGCCTTGACCCCGGCAGCGCCGCTGACTTAACCTCCTTTGTTGCTCAGTCCAAGACGGTTGAAGCCTGAATTCAACATCATCCCCCTACTACGGATCTCACTGCCCAGCATGCTCAAAAGGAAGCAGTCGGTATTTCCATGATGATGACTCGTGTCCCGCCTCATCTTCAGAGTGTTCAGGCTTAGATCATCTCGTTTGCTGCTACCCCCTCTTTCTCTGATGTGTGCTCCATGCTGCTAAAGGTTTCACCACTTACCGATACTATAAGACCTCCCTCCCCGGGTCTTCTCCAACACTCTTCGGTGCCATTACTACCTCGCCCCCTACCCGTGGAGGACGTTCAAGCACTCGGGGGAGGGGACGAGGAGGCCGGCCGTGGCCTAAGTGCTCTTTCTGTGGTAAGGATGACCATCTTGAGGCCACCTGCTACCGCAAACATGGTCTCCCTCCTCGTCCACATGCTTCTGTTGCTGCCCTCAGCCCGTCGACCACTTGTGCTGATCTTGACGAAGTCTGCCTCCAGCTCCAACAACTTTAAGGGTTGCTCCACAACTCGCCTGCCTCTGTTGCCTCCATCTCTAATGAAGGTATCGCTTGTCTCTCCACTAGTCCGCGCTGGATAGTGGATTCAGATGCTACTCACCATATCACATCCCCGAAGCTACCCTAATACTTGGATTCTCCACATCCAAAGTTTATCACCGTCGCCAATGACAACACCGCTCCTGTCTCTGGCTCTGTCGACATACCCATCAATCCTTCTATTTATCTTCGCTCGACTCTCCATGTCCCAAACTCTCCCTTTAATTTACTGTCTGTTAGTCGCCTTACTGTAGATTTGGATTGTTCTATCACGTTTACCCCTTCTTCTTTTTTGATGCAGGATCGCAAGACGCAAAGTATTATTGGTAGAGGACGACTGCAAAACGGGCTCTACCTTCTTGATATCTCCCGTACCATTCTCTCCGTCTCTTTCGTTGACTGGAATCAGTGCCTTGGGCATGATCCGCTTCCCGTTCTCCTGAAGACACTTCCTGATGTTCTGCTTAAAGTGTTTTCCTGTGATTCATGTATTATGGGGAAACAACATCGTTCCTCGTTTCCCCCTCATTGTATCCGGAGCTCTGCTCCTTTCATGTTAGTTCATTCTGATATTTGGGGCCCCTATAAAATACCAAGTGTATCTGAATATTGTTATTTCATTACTTTCATTGATGATTATTCTCAGATGACCTGATTTACCTACTTCGTGACTGCTCTGAACTTACTCGTGTGTTTTGTGCTTTCATTCTTGAGACTCGCACTTAGTTTGCCGATAAACTCAAAACGTTCTGAACAGATAATGCTCGCGAATATACTAGTCATGAATTCGATACTGTCTGCTCTGAATTTGGGATTATTCATCAGACTTCATGTGCCTATACTCCTCAACAAAACAGTGTGGTTGAGCGCAAAAATAGACATCTTCTTGATGTTGCTTGCTGTCTCATGATCCAAATGCATGTTTCCAAGGCGTATTGACATTTTGCGGTTTCCATGACATGCTATCTCATCAATCGTCTCCCTTCCTCCGTCCTCAACGACGCCCCGTTTAGTCTCCTATTTCCCTCTACACCACCATTCCCTCTCACCCCTCACACATTTGGTTGTACTTGCTATGTTTATAATCTCGGGCCCTCCATTGACAAATTCAATCTTCGGGCGGACAAATATATGTTCGTTGGTTACTCTCGTACTCAAAAGGGTATGTTTGCTACTCTCCCACTACCCGCAAGGTAACTGTTTCGACAAATGTTTCCTTTCTAGAAGATCAACCGTTTTTGTCTACTTCATCACCACCTCCTTTATCACCAGCATTACCTCGGTCTGTCGTTCCAGTTATGTCTTCTATACCACCACCACTTCTCACCGAAGTTCCTGTTCACCACCAACCTCCTATTCTTCGTGTCTACACTCGTCGCCCACCTCGTTCCACCGCCCCAATGCAGCCATCTTCAACCTCTGCCACTCTGCGACCTGCTGATCCGTCGCCGGCTTCTACTACCCATCCCATGACAAATTACGTATCCTTACATCGCCTGTCCCCGACACTTCAGGACTTTGCCACTATATTATCCTCTATTTTTGTCTCTAATTCTGTGTAGGAGGCTCTCGAACATCCGAGCTGGCGGGCGGCCCTGGACGAAGAAATGACTGTTCTCTGGGCAAATCATACGTGAGATCTGGTCCCTCTTCCTCCAGGACAGACCCCTGTTGGCTGTAAATGGGTCTTTGTCATCAAGCATGCTCCTGATGAGACAATTGACCGTCTTAAAGCCCGACTGGTGGCTCGCGGCTTCACTCAACAACATGACCTTGACTATTAATAAACCTTCTCTCCGGTAGCGAAACTCAACACGGTTCATGTCCTCTCCGTTATTACATCGCCAGTGGCCATTACATCAACTGGATATCAACAATGCTTTTTTAAATGGAGATCTTCAAGAGACAGTCTACATGCAGGCTATGCAGCAACCTCCCGGGTTTGAGACCACGAGGGAGTCCCGAGTTTGTCATCTTAAGAAGTCAATCTATGGTCTCAAACAATCCCCTTGGACATGGTTCGATAAGTTCAGTAGAGCTGTTTGGGAGGTTGGCTTTACTCGGAGCTCGACAGATTTCTCTCTGTTTACTCGACATCGAACAACATGAACGATTTTTCTTTTGGTGTATGCTGATGACATCTTAATCACCAGAGATGATTCAAAAGGAATACAAGTGGTTAAACAGTACCTTAGTTTCGTGTTTCAAACAAAAGATCTGGGGAACCTTTGATACTTCCTTGGCCTTGAGATCGCAAGACGTCCCGATGACCTCGTTCTATCTCAACGGAAGTACTGTCTCGACCTTCTTCATGATGCTAGCTGTTCTGGATGCAAACCGGTTAACACTCCTATGGACGCCAATCACAAGCTGTGTGCACATGCTTCTGATACAGATCTTCTTCTAAATCCAGAATACTATCGTCGGTTCGTTGGGAATTTGAATTACCTAATGGTCACGAAACCTGACATATCCTTTGCTGTTGGGGTGATCAACCGGTTTATGCATTCTTCCTGAATGTCTCATCTTCAGGTCGTCGAACGCATCCTGAGATTTCTAAAAACTGCTCCTGGTCAATGGCTGACATACAAAATCTCTTTTTCTACTCCAACATTAGTTGCGTATTCAGATGCTGATTATGCTGGTTCCCCATATGATCGACGTTCTACCAGTGGATTTTGTACCTACTTTGGAGGTTACCTTGTTACCTGACACAATAAGAAACAAGCTGTGGTTGCTCGATCTTCAACTAAAGCTAAATACCGGTCAATTTCATCTGCTATATCTGAGCTTACATGGCTTGAAAGTCTCTTTAAGTGATATGAGAGTAAAACTTTCCTCACCTGCTACCTTACTCTGTGACAGTCAAGCTGCTATACACATAGCTAAGAACCTGACCTTTCATGAAAGAACAAAACACATTGAAGTCGACTGTCATTTTGTTCGGGAAAAAGTTCAAATGAGAAGCTGAGACATGTTCCATCTACGGACCAAGTGGACGACATTCTCATCAAGGCCCGATAAGTACTCTACTTTATCAGTTCTTGTCCAAACTGGGTTCCTACGACTTGTACGCTCCAGCTTGCGGGGGAGTGTTAGAAAAGACAATGTAAAGATCCATGTTTTGGCCTATTTATGTATTTTCTTGCTATTTGTTTTAGTCTCACATCTTGGATTTGGGATTCGTCTCTCTTCTCTCCCTATATATTTATATTCATACTTGTATTTACATACTGAAGAAGGATATACAAGGTTTTCTGTATTAACAATCACTGCATATTGCTTTCTCCATTCATCTAGGTTCACCTTTGCGATAAAAAAATTTAATATTAATCAAACTTTTGAATATGATGAATTCTAAATTTTTTATAAAAGAAGTCTCAGAATTGTACCTGCGAGCGTTGTATAATTCTTTAGAAATACTATCTCGTACGACAGACATATGATCAACTCCCCCAACATCAAACATATTGATTTCAATACCTTCCTCTGTTGTAGGGTCTTCCATCCTCTGAGGGTATGAATGAAGACTCATTAGCATCACAAACATTAAATTCTGGGTCCTAGGCGAGATGAATGTCTACGAATAAAGTTATGCAATGTCATAGTCACTAGCACTCTCGAACGCTGTTTCTTAAAACTGTACTGTGACATTTATTGAAGAATGTCATTTTTTCCTCCAAACTCTAAATGTCCGCTCTATAACATTTCGAAGAGATAAATGTTCCTTATTAATATGTTAATGCCTGCCTTGAATAGGACGACTCCCACAAGCATAATCTGCCAAGTGATATCTTGTATTTGGATATGGTTTTATATAGCCATTGTTTAATGGATATGCAACATCGACTGAGTAATATTTACTTGTGATGATTTTAAATGTTAAACATATTAACATAATATTGAATGATTGTAACATATATGAATAGTTATTCAACAATTTACCTTGTGGGGGATAGTTAAAAATGAAGTCTATTGTCAGCCAATGCGCGTGCGAAGATGCGACTATCATGAGCGGATCTTTCTCATCCAGCTAGTGCAAATGTAAAACACATTAAAATTGCAAACAACCATCACATTTTGCTTTGTGGTGCCATAACGTCCAATATATCTAACTTGATCTTCAACGGATACCCTCACATCAACATGTGTACTATCAATTGCACTAACGCAATTCTTAAAGAATGACATGTAACAAGCATGATTCCTTATTTTCGCAGATATATATCTGAATTGACGATCAGTAAGTTTTATAACATCAATTGACAGTAACAGTATTGAATTAAGACCTTGCACAAAATATCTACTTACAGTTTTAGTCGAGTGCTGGAATTGCTCATTTGTTAATCTCACAGAGCCTCTATGTGCTAAAATGTACAATGTAATTCCTAGGACTTCTCGTAAGGTTCTGCGTTGCGATCCTTGTAACCCATGATCTTGTTCGAGCTTGTGAAGTAAATCAATAAATATACGCTTTGACATTCTAAACGCGTCATGAATCCTATCTGGTTGCCCTTCAAGTAACTCTTTCACCCATTTCTCACTTGTTTGAGTAGACATCATACATGATCTTGTCTCACGTATGCTATTCTTTATCTCAGTAATTGTTGAGATAATTATATTTCAGTACTCTACATATTGGGTCCGTTCTGGAGAAAGACATATAGATTCTCTGGAATCTTCACTGGAAGAGTCATGTGCTCCCATTACCTAAGCTGCAAAAGAACATGTAATAAAAAATTAATTTTGAATAAAAAATAGAACATTGCTTCAATTAAAAAAAATAAACATCATTGATGATATCGTACAATAGAAATATCAACTGAACATATAATGCGCCACAAAACAGGGTTCATAAAATAAAAACAACGCAAAATAAAGTTAATAATAGTTTTTAATAGAAATCCAAACAAAGAAATGGAGAGGAGAAGAGGTTGTCGGCCTCCCAGAGTTGTCCTCGGCTTAAGAAGGAGAAGGAAGAGGCGCAGGAGGCGGATCTGACCCTTGGAGCAGATGAAATCGTCGGCCAGAGTGAGAGGAAGCGGCGTCGGGGCGATACAGGAGCAATAGATGGGGCGGAATCGGGAGCAGTGCTTCGACTGAGCGCTTGCGGGAAAACGCGGAAACGAGAGGTCGGGGGAAATGCGGCTTGCGGGTTTGCTCTCGGGTTAGGTTTATAATATAGGGGGGGGGGGGGAGTAGGTTTATTTTATTATAATAATAATAATTATAATCAAAACATTTAATCGGGTTGTTACAATGTATAAGCCGTTCCCTTCATTCTTTATATCTTACCGTTTGTTTTATGTTTTTTATTCATTTAGTTTGAAAAAAAGGTATGTGCATTTTTGGACAACATACGTCCTTTCTAGCCGTTGATACTGATCTTCAAATGAAGGATTATTATATTCTCTTTGGATGCCAATGCAATATTTTGTTTATTGGTAAACCTGTATAACAATCTTCCAGCAAAACGACTATGAAGTATACTAACTTAAAACAACATTGATTTTTCTTTCTTGGCATTCATTACAATTTCTCAGACGTCGAGTCGTTCAAGTTTTTGCAAGAGGCGCTCGTATTCTTGATGGGTCTTACATGACCCAGGAGTTGAGCTTTGGTGTGCATAATTCTGATCATAGTTCCACGCTGGATTCTTCTACAGTTTCTTCGGCTTCAATTGCAGATCCCTACGTACTGCTTAAGATGGTTGATGGAAGTATTCAGCTTCTTATTGGAGGTAGCTGTTTCCATATTACATTTATTCTTGAAATGTATAATATTCCAATTTAGCTTTAATGAGAAATATATTTACCATTGTTATGTGCTGTTTTTTTCTCTGTAGATCTTTCGGCTTGCACTGTTTCTATATGCATACCCTCAATACTAGCTAACTCAACTGATTCAGTTTCTGCATGCACACTTTATACTGACAAAGGCCCGGACTTTTGGCTTCGCAAAGCAAGTACTGATGCGTGGCTTTCCAGCGGAATCGCCGAGGCAATTGATGGAAATGATGGTTCATATCATGAGCAGGAGGACATATATTGTTTGGTTTGTTATGAAAGTGGTGCACTTGAAATATATGATGTTCCTAATTTCAAATGTGTTTTTTCTGTTAGTAATTTTGCTTCTGGTAAGGCACACCTCGTTGACAGATCTGTTAAAGAACCTTTCAAATCCTGCCAGAAATTGAAGAGTAGAACTAGTAATGCAGCTGCTGAATTAGGAAGGAAGGAAACTCCTGAAAACATGAAAGCTGTTGAATTGGTCATGCAGAGGTGGTCAGGTCCATACTGCCGACCATTTATTTTTGCTATTTTAAATGATGGGACGATTCTTTGCTATCATGCGTATTTATATGAGGGCCCTGAAAGTTCCAGAAATGAGGAAGTAGGATCACCAAATAATTATGTCGATCTGAGTAGCGTAAGCACTTCAAGGTTTAGGAACTTGAGATTTATTCGCGTGCCAACAGACTACAGCACACGAGTTGAACTTGCAAATGTGGTCATACGACCTAAAATCGCCATTTTTAAAAATATAGCTGGTTATCAAGGTTTATTCCTGTCTGGCTCAAGGCCTGCTTGGTTTATGGTTTGCAGGGAACGCCTTAGAGTTCATCCTCAGGTATCTCTCTTTGAATCTTGGTTTCTCCTGCCAATAAATATTACTTTTACTCCCTAGGAGCTGGAGAATACAGTTGCAAAATATCCATTGTATACTTTGAAGAATTAAAGTTTTTGTTTGTCTCAACTTTGGAGTGATAATATTCTATGTGATGTTTTGTTGAGTGATAATATTGTATATGCTTTACCTTTCATTCCATTAGATTAGTGAAAGGCCTAAAAACATGATCTTAAACAACATTTAAAATCTTTATTTTTGTTGATTTGACATGCTATAATTTTGTATGAGCAAGTAAAACGTTAAGAGTGTTCTCACTATTCATTTTCTTACTTATCGAGAGACTCATTTTTAAATGCTTATGTGGGTCCAATGCCAGAAATAATGACAAAACATGCCTGTTCTTTCTAAAGAAGAAGAGGAAAAAGAAAAAGTGGAGGGAGGACAAAGGAGGATACATTTGTGAGAGCCCTGACATTCCTTTCCGATCTTTTATGATCTAAAGTTGCCACTGAATGATTAATATTGTATTGATGGATTCTCAACTTATTCTCTAATGTGGGTCCCACTTGGCTTGAACTATAATATCTCTAGCACCCCCTCATATGCTAATATTGTAGAGATCAATAAAGTTCAACTTTGTCATTTTTATGTAGCCCTTTTTTGAGTAAAGTTTTTGTAGACATGTCAGCCAACTGATTTTCGGAGGTAACAAAAGGTGTAGACTTTTGACTTGAACTCTTTCTCTCTGGAAGTCACAATCTACCTCAATATTTTTAGTTCTTTCATAAAACATGGAGTTAGAAGAAATATGAATGGCAAATTGACTGTCACAATATAGTGGCATAGCTCCTTGGAATCAAACCTAAGTTCTCAAGGTATGGATTCAACCACGTAAGTTCACAAGTAGAAGTGGTCATAGCCTTGCATTCAGCTTTTGCGAGAGATCGTGCTACCACATTTTGTTTTTTGCTCTTCAATGAAACAAGGTTCACACCCAAGAACTTACTGTACCCGCTGATGGTTCTTCTATCTTTCGAAGATCCGGCCGAAGTCAACATCTGTGTATTCAGAGATGTTTAGGTAATCATGGTTAGTGTCCATATTTCCCTTTCCTAAAAATCCTTTCAATTATCTCATGATCCTGAGAACGTCACCATAATGATGGACTTTTGGTTCATGCATGAATGGGCTCACCATGGATATATTAAAAATGATATTCTCGGTCTGGTTATTGTCAACTAGATCTGGTTACCAACAAGTTGTGGGAACATCAATTTTTAAATGCAAAATTAGCAATTCTTGCTTATATATATCATATTTTAAATCAATTGGGCTCTCCATAGGTTTAGCCCCATAATACTCTAATTCTTCAAGTAAGTCTAGCACTTATGTGCATTGAGATATGAAATCCCCTTGTAGACCTAGCCACTTCAATCCCCATGAAGTACCTTAGGGCACCAAGGTCTTTAATATTGAAGGTATGGGCAAGCCAGGTTTTAATTTCAGCAATATAATGGTCGTTGGAGCTAGCAAGAGTAATATCTTGTTGAAGGAGCTTAAGGCTAAGTTTCTTAAACCACGCCCGGGGAATTGTTTGAGACCATAAATAGCTTGCTTTATGTTGCATGCATGTTCATACTCAGGTGAATAGAAACCCGGAAGGGGGCATATTGATCTCTTCCTGAAGATTCCTACAAGTTTTTTTTACATCTAATTGTTGATGAAATCAGGTTTAATTGGCAGCAATGGAAATAAGAATATGAGCATAATTTAATTTGGTGACAAGTGCAAATTTTTCTTGATAATTAGCGTCGTCAACCTGTGTAAAACCTTTGGACACCAGTGCCTTATGCCTTTCAATTGTCTCATTTTGATGATGGTTAGCGGTAATGCCATCCCACAACATGTTTACCTAAGGTAGTTTAGCAAAGCCCCGAGTATTTTATTTCTTAAGAGCTAACATCTCACTTTTGTATAGCGGCTTTCCATTGAGGACCTAGAAGAGATTCAAAAAAGTTGCTTGGTACAAAAACAAATGAAACAACATCAAGATAAGCATTGTAGGATAGGACCGTTAACTCCCATATTTTTTATGGGTTAATGAGTGGGACTACTCCAACGAAGAGAGGAAGTAGAATCAGGGCAAGGTCCTGGGGAGTAATATCCTATTGAGGGACGTTGGTGGGTATGGGGATCTAACAAATGTTTTTTCTCTTATATACAATGAGTTCTTTTTATGGTCCATCATTGGTATCACAACTCCGTCTCTTGGATAATAGTGTCCTGACTCCTGAGTAGGTTCACTGCTGGGAGCATTACCTTCATTTTCTATTGTTAGAGTTAATATTTTAATGTTAGTGAGTTTAGTCCCACACCGCCTATCGGTGTTGGGTCTCATGTTGTAGTTCCTATTTAATGCCCCTATGAGAAAAAATATATTGCACCTTCTATTTTTATTTCTTCTACATGGTATCAGAGCAGGTTCTGAGACCTAAAATTTCTTCCCGATAAGCTATTGTTCCCCCCCCCCCCCCCCCCGCTTCCGTCCCGACCGAAATCCCCCACCCGGCCCGTGCTTCCGCCCCGCGCGCTGCTAGGGCTTACGCCCGCTGCTCCCGCTCCTGTCGACGGAGTCGATCTCTGATCCCGTCGACAGGAGCGGCTCCGATCTCCCGACAGATGCTTCTCCCGACATCGTCGACGTCGACATCTTCCTTCATCGACACCGACGCATCCTCCGGCTTCCTTCATCGACACCGACGCATCCTCCGGCTTCCTTCATCGACACCGACGCATCCTCCGGCTTCCTTCATCGACATCGACGGCTCCTCCGGCTTCCGACTGCGACATCGACGATCCCGTCGGCTCCCCTCTGCATTGCCGACGCCGACGCCTCTGCTTCCAGCTTATCCCGACGTCTTCATCGCTGCTGATTCCGCCTGCGTCCTCCTCTGCCTCCATCGTTATCTTCTCCCGACTTCTCTGCCGCATGGATGCTGCTCTGCCGCTTCTCCTTCTCCAGCCTGTTGCTCTGCCGCTTCTTCTTCTCCGACATGGATGCTGCTCTGCCACTGCTTCTCCGGCCTGCTGCTGCCGCAGCTGCTTCTTCTCCGGCTTCTCTGCGAGCCGTGCTTCTCCTCCGCTGCTGTCGTGCTGCTCCTTCATGCCGACGGATGCTTCCTTCTTCTTCAAATCCAGCCCGGCCCGTAGGGTTTAAGTTGTTGTTTGTGGTTTAATTTTTTTTTTAAGTTGTTGTTTGTGGTTGTTGTGTTGCGTCTCTATGACTTCCACCTTCTTGCACGTGATCTACGTGAGGGGGAGTGTACGTCACGGCCTCTAGGCGTAGTCTATACCTTCATACACGTATTCCACATGAGGGGGAGTGTTTGTGATATCGACGACTCAGATGCTTCTTTCCCGACTCCTGCCTCAGTCACACCCGGCCCCTAGGTATAACCTATGTCTTCTTGCACATGATCCACGTGAGGGGGAGTGTTTGTGATCATGGCGACTCAGATACTTCTTTCCCGACTCCTGTCTTAGTCACACATGGCCCCCAGATCGATCTCGTATGTTGTTTGTGTCTTCTCGTCGTTTTCTCTGGATTTGGTAGAGTTGGTTTGGTCTTGCGTGGTTGACCTTGTTTCCGCTCCGAGTGTATCCAGCGTTGTCATGGTCGGTTTGCGGACCAACGTCGTGTGGCTCTTGCCCGGTTGGAGTATCCCCGGTGACACGCGGTTGGGCCTCGGTGGCTGTTGTTTTGTCTCACGTTGCCAACCTTCTTTTACTTTCCTTTTTATGTTGTGTTCAAGCTGTAGGGTTCCCCTTCAGCTTGAGGGGGAGTGTTAGAGTTAATATTTTAATGTTAGTGAGTTTAGTCCCACACCGTCTATCGGTGTTGAGTCTCATGTTGTAGTTCCTATTTAATGCCCCTATGAGGAAGAATATATTGCACCTTCTATTTTTATTTCTTCTACATCTATAAATGGAGGAAGAGGAAGCACAATCTCAAAATCTCTTCTGGCCTCATAGCGAAAGGTGAAGTTTCGTCCTTGTTTCGAGAAAACACGGACTCATCAAAAATGGTAACGTCCTTGGACACAATTCTTCTATAGAGAGATGTGGACAATAACACATGTATCACTTTTGATTTGGAGCATGCCCTCCAAAACTCTTTATAGCTTGTGGTCGGTTTGTCTATTGCTAGACCAGTAATATGCATAAAGGCCACACATCCAATGATCTTAGGATGTAATAGAAGTAGAATATCACGTTGTTATTATTGTCCGCAACAAATAGATGTTATAAGGCTTATATAGAAGCTGGAAAAATAACACGAGTCGGAACTATGACTCAGACAGTATATACGAGACGACTTGAATGTAAAAATACAAAATATAAAATAAGACTAAGTTCAACTCTCCCCCTTTAGTCGGACGGAAGATGTCGGTCATCCCAAGTTTTTGAATATCATCAGAAAACACATTACTTCTCAAGCTTTTAGTGAACACATCCGCCAGTTGATCTTTGGACTAGACAAACGGTGTGACCACGATCTTCTTATCTAGGCGGTCTTTGATAAAGTGTCTATCAACCTCCACATGCTTTGTCCTGTCGTGCTGGACTGGATTATGAGTTGTACTAATAGTTGCTTATTATCATAGAATATGGAAAACAGACTACTCCTGGAGAAGCCCAGATCCTGTAATACAGTACGTAACCATAGGCTCTCACAAAGGCCTTGTAACATAGCACGATATTCTGCCTCAACACTTAATCTGGCCGCCACATTTTGCTTCTTACTACGCCAGGTCACCAGATTTCTCCTGCAAAGGAGCAGTATTCGGTTGTGGACTTTCGGTCATCCCGACATCTAGCCCAGTCAACATCCATGAAAACTTCAATCTTTAAGTGATTATTTTTAGAGAAGAGGTCATGACCCGAAACCTTTTTCAAATAACGTAACACACGATTTGCTGTCTCTTGATGTCTGATCCTGAGAGCGTGCATATATCTACTCAAAATGCCAGCTGCATAGGTGATATCTGGACGTGTGTGAGATAGGTATATGAGTTTCTCAACCAATCTCTGATAGTGCGAAACATCGGTTTGGTCACCATCACCATCTTCTCGAATCCTATGATTTTCTTCCATAAGGGTGTTCGCAGGAACACATCCAAGCATCCCGATCTCCTTCAAGAGATCTAGAATATACTTGCATTGAAATATGAAAAGTGCTTGAGTTGATCTGGCGACCTCAATACCAAGAAAGTAACGTAATCTTTCCAAATCTCACCTCAAATTCAGCAGATAGGAGGGACTTGAGGTTTGCAATCTCCTTTGTGTAATTTCTAGTGATCACAGTATCATCTACGTAGACAATGAGAACCACAACCCTCTGATCGCAACAACAGACAAACATGGTGTGATCAGACTGAGTCTGCTTATAACCAAACTTGAGCATAGCTGTGAGGAACCTTCCAAACCACGCCCTAGGAGATTGTTTTAGGCCGTTTATAGATCTCCTTAGGCATATAAGACCTTCATCCCCTTTTTTCATAAATTCAGGAGGGAATTTTATGTACACCTCCTCATCAAGTTCCTCATGAAGAAACACATTCTTCACATCGATTTGGTGGAGATCCCAGTCCAAGCAAGCAGCTCGCGAAAGCAACACCCGAATGGAGTCCATCTTTGCCACAGGAGCAAAGGTCTCCTGGTAGTCAACACCCTGGGTTTGAGTGTAACCCTGAGCAACCAGACAAGACTTGTGTTGTTCAACCTTACTGTCCTGGTTATGCTTAATAGAGAAAACCCACCGTGAATCAATAATTTTCTTACCAGGAGGAAGGGAAGAAATATCTCATGTGTGATTTTTGTCCAACGCATACATTTCCTCTTTCATCGCCTGTGTCCATACCGGTATGATCAAAGCTTCCTACCACGTTTTAGGAATAACAACCAAGGAGAGAGAAGAGACAAAAGCTTGATGGCCTGGAGAGATGACAGTAAGCCACATGATTAGAGATAGGGTGTTGAGTGCAAGAAGCTTTACCTTTCAGCAGTGCAGGTGGGATATGAAGATCAACATCATCAGAATCTTAGACTGAAGTGGGCACTGGTAAAGGGGGAACTTTAGTGGCCTGTGGACTCGGGGAACGACGGTGGTATACATGAGGAAACAAGGAGACCAGAAGAGAGAGCAAATGGTCAGATAAGAGAATCGAGAGCGGTAGAGGAGTAGAATCAGTAGCGCACGGAGGAGTGACAAAAGGAATAATGGGAAGAGGAACAACATTAGACTCAATATCACCAGTACTCTCCCCCTAATGAAGAGAGTGAGTTGAAGGCTGAAAATAGGATTCACCCTCCCTGAGGGTAACGTCCATAGTACAAAACGTGCGGCTGGAGGGCGGATGATAACACTGATATCCCTTAGTGGTGGAAGAATAACCTAGGAAGACACCAGGTGGGCCCTAGGATCGAGTTTGTCCCGGTGTGGTTGATGAACGTGGACAAACAAACACATCCAGAGACGCGCACGGGGGGGGGGGGGGGGGGGGGCAGATGGGTGGTATGCACAACCGTCATGGTGGAAAGACGGGCGATATGAGTGACATATCGAAGGATACGAGAGGGTAGATGGTTTATCAGACGAACAGTAGTGAGCACGACATCACCCCAATAAGATTTAGGAAGATGCATAGTGGCAATGAGACATCAAGCAACATCAAGTAGGTGTCAGTTTTTTCGTTCAACAATCATGTTCTGAGTGAAGGTGTGAACACAAGTAGTCTGATGGATAATACCACGACTAGCAAGATAGGAACCAAAGGCGGCACGATCGTCATACCCCCCACCCCATTATCACTCCAAAAAACCCGAATAGGTCTATCAAACTAGATCTTCACCATTTTATGGAAAACTTGAAAACAAGAGAAAACATCACTTTTCTTTTTTAACAGGTACATCCATGTAGTGCGAGAAAAAAAAATCAATAAAGGTAACAAAATAACGAAAGCCAGCTAACGATAACATAGAGGAAGGTATCCAAACATCTGAATGTGCTACATCAAAAGGTATGCTATTGGGAACAAATATATATGATGACGTGTGACACACATGTTTTGATATGTCACATCGCAAACAAAAGTTTTAAGAAAAGGAACAAAAGCTTTATATTGTTCCCATAGTAAGCAGTTTTTTTCATTCAGCTTTATATGGGTGACCCCCTTTATCTGAAAATCACTACTAAAGAGGATCGATTTTTTCCTTTGCCCATAGATCCTTCAAAATCCATCTAAGTAGAAACAAAAAGTTGCGGAGAAGCAGCCGGTGGACTCCAGAAAAACTGAGGAGAAGCAGATGATGGAGTCGGCTTGCTATTCAGAAACAATCGAATCATTGGCTGGATCCTTCAGCGGAGTCGGAAGTCAGAGAGACTTGCTTGAAGTATAGAATCTGTAGAAAAATGTGGAAAAATAAGGAGAAATTTATTAATCCAAAAAATTTGTTTTACTACTTGAGATTCTATATATTTATAGGATGAGAGAGAGGAGAAGAATCTCAATCCAAGATGTAAGATTAATCTAAGAAAACAAGTGTGCCACTGTTATGCCGCCGCATCCGCTACAATTTCAAGGGCAAACGTACACTCGGCGACCGAAAGCACGGAGGCCAAACAACGGGGCTGAACCATCCGGTTCAGCCCCCAACCTATGAAGACGCCAAGGGGGGACTGAACCGACCCGGTTCAGTCCCCAAGTGGTGGGGGGGCCGGCCGGCCCCCTTGAGCCCCAGGTATTAATAAACCCGGGGCTCCCTTTCGTTGGCATGCATGATCATTCTCAAGGTATTTCCTCTCTCTCACTCCCTAACCCTAATTCCTCTCCTTGCTCTCTCTTTAAATCTTCCCCTAGATCTCTCTTCTACTTGCAAGGTCTTATCATTTGGTATCAGAGCAACATCCTGCGACGATGGTGACTCGCTCAGAAGCCGAAACCGCGCGGCTTGCATCCCTTGAGGAGAACTATGTAGGGTTGTCGGACACGATGACGGCGCTCGAAGAACAAGTGAAATCCTCTCAGAAAACCCTAGAGGATCGCTTGGATGCGCGCATGGAGGAGATCAAAACCCTACTTGCACAAAATCTGAAAGGAAAAAATCCCGCGGTGGAAGGATCTGAAACGGAGGCCTCCTACCATCCTATTACGCAGAACGACACTGGAATCGGAAGCGGAGTGCAGCAGGGGGCCGGATCGGGGGCTGCAGCGGGCGGTTTACTCTTTGCGGGATCGGCGGAAGCCGATCCTGCGCGGATCGACGCCTACGCCACCCGCACGGCCGGATCGACCCAGGAGAGATACGGAGGCCCTAGAGGGAATGTCGGGGGGTCGACGGAGGCCGGCTACCGCCGCCCAGGTGGCTGGAGGCCGCCGGAAGGCCTGGCGGCTCCGTACGGGCCGTTCGGCGCCCAGTCCGCCTGGAACGGACCCGGAACCAAGGCTGACCCCTCTTGGCGGGGTCCGGGGCAAGGAGTGGCCCCTTTTCGACCAACTGGAGCGAATGCGGTCCCAATCGGAGGAGTGGCGGGCATCCTACCGACACCTCCGCTCTACGGAGGACCGGCGGACTACGGAAATGACAACCCATGGGGTGGAGGGCAACAAGAAGGCTACGACATGGACCGGGGGCGGCCCGGGGTCGCAGTGGCCCCAGCGCAACCTTACCCACCAGCACCTGCGGAACCCCGACCATACATGCAGCCCAAATTGACACGTATGAACTTCCCTAAGTTCAAGGGCGGCGATGCCTTAGAGTGGATCCAGAAGGCTGAGCTTTTCTTCAAGTACCAAGAGATTCCTGAGGGGCAGTGGGTCCAGTTGGCATCTTTCCATCTGGAGGAGGACGCCTTTCAGTGGACCAAGTGGTTTCTGAGGGGACGCAATTACGCACCGTGGGAGGAGTTTGTGGAGTCCTTCTCGGCTCGTTTCGGGCCCTTAGAGTATGAAGATGTGGAGGCTATGTTACAGAAGCTGCGGCAGAAGGGATCAGTCACAGAGTACCAGACAGAATTCGAACGGTTGACCAATCGGGTCAATTGGGAAGAAAGGACAATGCTGAGTTGTTTTGTATCTGGACTGAAGGACCATTTGAGAGACGAGGTCCACGCGTACATGCCACGCAGTCTGAATCATGCCATCAGCCTAGCCAGGATACATGAGGAGCGGTACAACCGGCAGAAGACCCGAACAACAGGACGGGCACCCACAGTGACAGAGGTAATCAGGAAGGAACCACCGGCCGGGGGCCGTCCCACTGTGACGAAGTTGACGTGGCAGGAGCTGCAGGCCAGAAAGGACAAGGGGTTGTGCTTCAAGTGTGATGAGAAATTCGTTCCGGGGCATCGGTGTCAGAAGGTCCAAGTCTTCATGCTGCGGAACGAGGACGACGAAGAAGACACTACGGGTGACTCAGTTGAGGATGATTTGGATCTTACGGAGTTTGGAATATCTCTTCAGGCGATGACAGGGTGCACAACCCCCCTCACTTTACGGATCGCAGGGGAGATTGGCCAGGAGCGGGTTACTATACTAGTCGATAGTGGGAGCACCCACAATTTCATTGACCCCGGGGTGGCTCTCAAGACAGGGATTCCTATTGATCGGGAGGCCGCATTCCAGGTCATGGTTGCGGATGGGAGCAAGTTGCGATGCGAAGGGGTCCTGAAGGGGGCCGAGCTGCGGATGCTGGGGTACATTTGCCACACCGACGTCTACCTTCTCCCCATTCGAGGCTCGGATATGGTCTTGGGAGTACAGTGGCTCCGGCAGTTACGACGGGTGACCACAGATTGGGACAGGATAACGTTGGAGTTTACTCAGCAGGGCAAGGACCACTGTTTGCAAGGCATCAGGACATCTCCACTCAACGAGATCTCATTCAGGGGTTTGCAGAGACTGGAGGAGCAAGGCGGGACAATAGCCATGATTCTGGGGGTGGCACCCGTGGGATCAGAGGCTAGCGCGGAGCCCGAGCAGATACAAGCACTTTTGGGACAGTACGATGATGTTTTCCAGGAGCCACGCTCCCTTCCACCGTCCCGCTTCAGGGACCATCAGATCCAGTTGAAGGTTGGGACGGATCCCACCAACATCCGGCCTTACCGCTACCCCCATATTCAGAAGGTCGAGATAGAGCGCAGCGTACGCGAGATGCTGACGTCCGGTATTATACGTCCCAGTACTAGTGCTTTCTCTTCCCCGATCATACTGGTGAAGAAGAAGGACGGTTCGTGGAGATTTTGCGTGGATTATCAGGGGCTTAACAGTTCCACCATCAAGGACAAATTTTCCATTCCTATGATCGAGGAGTTGCTGGATGAGCTACACGGGGCGCACCTGTTCACTAAATTGGATCTCCGGTCCGGTTACCATCAGATTCGCATGAAGGAGGACGACATCCACAAGACGGTCTTCCGTACCCACGATGGTCACTATGAGTTCTTGGTGATGCCATTTGGGTTGGCCAACGCACCTTCGACCTTCCAGGCAGTCATGAATGAAATATTCCGCCCTCTTCTTCGAAGGTATGTGCTAGTTTTCTTTGACGATATACTTATCTACAGCAGGAATTGGGAGGATCACTTGCAGCACGTCCGCACCGTCTTCACCATACTGCGAGATCACAAGCTGTACGCCAAGCGGTCCAAGTGCTCATTTGGACAGCCGGAGGTTGAGTACTTGGGACACCTGGTGTCCGCACACGGGGTACAAGCTGACCCAAAGAAGATCGCGAGCATGGTCTATTGGCCACCTCCTACGACGGTCCGGGCTTTGAGGGGTTTCCTCGGGCTGACTGGGTACTATCGGCGGTTCGTGAAGGATTATGGCAAGATAGCCCGCCCCCTCACTCAGCTGTTGCAGAAAGACGGTTTTCACTGGAGTTCAGAGGCAGAGGTCGCCTTTCAGTCTCTGAAGGCGGCTAGGACTACTACCCCGGTTCTGGCGCTTCCGGATTTCTCCAAGACATTCGTAGTGGAGGCCGATGCATCGGGGGTCGGTATTGGAGCTGTGTTGATACAGGAGGGCCGACCCTTGGCCTACTTCAGCAAGGCGTTGGCACCCCGGACACTGGGCCTTTCGACGTACGAGAAGGAGATGTTAGCCATCCTGCATGCGGTCGCCTTGTGGCGGCCTTATCTCTTGGGACGACACTTCCAGATCCGTACCGATCACCAGAGCCTGAAACACTTTCTGGAGCAGAGATTAGCCTCACCATTGCAGCAGAAGTGGCTGACAAGGTTGCTGGGATACGATTATGAGATTGTGTATAAGCATGGGAAGGAAAATGTGGTGGCTGATGCACTCTCCCGTCTACCAGAGAGTTCCTTGTCCCATATCTCAGGACCAGTGATTGAGTCACTGGAAGAGATACATGCAGAAGTTCAGCAGGATCCAGATCTACAAGCCATCATTGCAGCACTGCGACAGGGGAAGCCTACTGAAGCCGGCTACCACTTGCAGGGAGACAGGCTTTACCATCAGGGCCGGCTAGTCCTCCCTGCCACGTCGGCCTGGCGGACGGTCATGATGCAAGAGTTTCACGCCTCACCCACCGGCGGACACGCCGACATCTTGCGAACACTACAACGGGTCCGGGCAAATGTTTTTTGGAAAGGGCTGCGACGCGATGTTCAGCGGTTTATACGTGAATGTGAGATCTGCCAGCGACAGAAGTACGAGACTACCTCTCCCGCCGGGCTGCTGACACCGTTGGAGATCCCCCGTCAGATTTGGGACACTGTCTCGATGGATTTCATTGACGGCCTGCCCAAGTCTCAGGGCAAATCCGTCATCTTGGTCGTGGTTGACAAGTTGTCCAAATACGGACACTTCATCGCTATGAGCCATCCGTACACTGGAGCAACAGTTGCTGATGTTTTCGCCAAGGAGATTGTGAGACTTCACGGCATTCCAAGCGCGGTCATATCAGACAGGGACCCCGTCTTTGTGAGCAATTTCTGGCAGGAGCTGTTTCGACTTCAGGGGACTTCCCTCCGCATGAGCACGGCCCATCACCCTCAGACAGACGGGCAGACGGAGGTCCTCAACCGTGGGGTTGAAACCTATTTGCGGTGTTTTGTCATGGATGAGCCACGCTCCTGGACTCGGTGGCTCCATTGGGCGGAATACTGCTACAATACATCTTTCCATACGGCCAGCAAGCTCACTCCTTTTGAGGTGTTCTACGGCCGCCCCCCGCCTACTTTGAGTTCTTATGAGCCAGCCAGCACCGCTCTGCCCGCGGTCGACCGGATGTTACTGGATCGCGACCGGACTTTATCGCTACTCCGGGAGAACTTACGCCTCGCCCAAGATCGCATGAAGAATCAGGCAGACAAACATCGTACCGAGCGGGAGTTTGCGGTCGGCGATGAGGTTTTCCTTAAGCTCCAACCATATCGGCAACTATCGGTCTCTCGGCGGACCAACCAGAAGCTGGCACCGAAATACTATGGCCCGTTCTGCATCCTCCGCCGGGTGGGGCCCGTGGCTTATACTCTTGCTCTCCCGGAGGGTTCTCGCATCCATCCAACGTTCCATGTATCCTTGCTGAAGAAGAAGCTCGGGACCTCCACTTCCATCAGCCCTACTCTTCCAGAGGCTACTAGCAGCGGCGAATTGCGGCCTTCGCCGGAGGCGATTCTGTTGACCAAATGGAAGCGGCGGGGTGCCGAGTACCGACTCGAGCTACTCGTCAAGTGGGCGCACATGCCCGCCGAACATAATTCTTGGGTTGACTTCTTGGAGTTTCACGAGGTGTTTCCGGATTTCCCACTTGAGGACAAGTTGCCGCTTGAAGGGGGAGGGAATGTTATGCCGCCGCATCCGCTACAATTTCAAGGGCAAACGTACACTCGGCGACCGAAAGCACGGATGCCAAACAACGGGGCTGAACCATCCGGTTCAGCCCCCAACCTATGAAGACGCCAAGGGGGGACTGAACCGACCCGGTTCAGTCCCCAAGTGGGGGGGGCCGGCCGGCCCCCTTGAGCCCCAGGTATTAATAAACCCGGGGCTCCCTTTCGTTGGCATGCATGATCATTCTCAAGGTATTTCCTCTCTCTCACTCCCTAACCCTAATTCCTCTCCTTGCTCTCTCTCTAAATCTTCCCCTAGATCTCTCTTCTACTTGCAAGGTCTTATCAGCCACAACATGAGCCAAAGTAATGGGCCTATTTACACGGCTTTTTCTAACACTCCCCCACAAGCTTGAGCTATAAATTGTAGGCACCAAGCTTGAATAAAAACTGATGATACAATGGTCGAAATAAGGCTTTAGTGAGAATATCTGCAACTTACCCGATAGTCGAGACATACTCTAATCCCAACTTATTGAATTGAACCTTTTCTTGAATGAAGTGGCAGTCAACCTCAATGTGTTTGGTTCGCTCATGAAATACGAGATTCTTGGCAATATATATATATCAGCTTGACTGTCACAAAATAGAATGGATGGTGAGAAGAGTGTGACACCCAAATCTCCAAAGTGACTTTCTAGCCAGGCGAGTTCCGGCACAATTTCCGCCATTGCACAATATTCGGCTTCAGCTAATGAGCGAGTAACAAATGATTGCTTTTTGCTACGACAGGTAATAAGATTTCCTCCAAAATACGTACAGAAACCAGTTGTAGATCGTCGGTCATCAAGAGAACCCGCATAGTCAGCATCAGAATATGCAACCAAAGATGAAAATGATGGTTTGTACACAAGCCCTTGTCCCGGAGCAGTCTTCAAGTATCTGAGAATGCGCTCGACAACTTGAAGATGAGAGGTCCGTGGAGTATGCATAAATCTCTTGACAACTCCAACCACAGACGAGATATCAGGGCTTGTAACCGTCAGATATATCAGCTTTCTAACAAGATACTGATAATACTGTAGATTCGTAAGTTGAGGGTCTTAGTTAGTCTTATGAGCGCATAGCTTGTGATTTGCATCCATAAAGATGTTAGCAGGTTTGCATCCAGAGTAGTCTGCATCCTGAAGGAGGTCAAGACAGTACTTCCATTGTGATAGGACGAGGCCATCATGTCGTCTGGCTATCTCAAGTCCAAGAAAATAATGAAGATTTCTCAGATATTTAGTTTAAAAAGCAGAGTTCAAGTGCTGCTTGATTTGTTGGATCCCAGTAGAGTCATTACCAATAATCAGAATATCATCAACATACACTAGGAGAATGACTGTGATGGTTAGTCGATGACATGTAAACAGAGAAAAGTCAGCCGAGCTCCGCGTAAATCCAACACCACGACAACCTTGCTAAACTTGTCAAATCAAGCCCGAGTAGATTGTTTGAGACCATAAATGAATTTTTTGAGATGACAGACACGAGACTCGCTCGTGGTCTCAAACCCGGGAGGTTGGTGCATGTAAACTGTTTCGAGAAGATCACAATTGAGAAAAGCATTCTTGATGTTCAATTGGTGTAGGGGGCATTGACGATGAACAACCAAGAAGATCAAAACCCGAACAATATTTAACTTGACAACTTGTGAGAAGGTCTCTTTGTAGTTGAGGCCTTGTTGTTGGGTAAACCTGTGAGCTACAAATCGGGACTTTAGTCGTTCAACTGTCCCGTCAGGAGCATATTTGATTGCAAAGACTCACTTACAACTGACACAAGTTTGTCCGGGAGGGAGAGAGTCTTATTGGCCCAAAGAGCAATCATTTCCTCATCCATGGCCGCACGCCTCCTCGGATGCTGGAGAGCCTCCTGTAAAGAGTTAGGTATAGAAATGAAGGAGAGAGAGAGCGCAAATTTAAAAAGAGGAGGGGAGAGGCGATATAAGGAGACGTAATTTGCTAAGGGATGATCCGTATAGGTTGATGTCGGATCAACAGGACACGAGATCTCACCGGTAGAGGGAAGCTGCTGTAGGGGATCAGATTTGGGAGGGCAACGAGTGTATACACGAAGGGTGGTTTGGGTTGGACAGGCGTGGTAGTAGGTGTATGAAGGAGAGGTGGAAGCGAAGACGTGACTGGAACCGTAGGGTGAGGTAGAGGAGGAGGAAGAAGACGATCTGTAGGGGAGGAATGAAACGGTTGGTCTTCAAGGAAGGCGACATCAACAAATATGACCATTTTACTGTTGGTAGGAGAGTAACATACATATCCCTCCTGGGTGCGAGAGTATCCAATAAACATAAATTTGGTAACACGAGTAACAAATTTGTCAGTGTGTGGACTAAGGTTATGGACATAACATGTACATCCAAAAACGCAAGACATGAGAGAAAACAGAGCCTTTGAAGGGAAAAGAAGAGTAAATGGGGTCGCGAAGTTGAGGATGAACGATGGAATGCGATTGATGAGATGACAAACAATAGAAATAAGAAAGTTCTAGTATAGTGGAAGAACCTTTATTTTAAACATGAGAGATCTGGCGACATCAAGAAGATGACGATTTTTCTGCTCTGCAACGTCATTCTGTTGAGGAGTATATGCGCACGAAGTTTGGTGGATAATGCCAAACTCTGTGCACAGATTAAAGAAGGTATGACTGGTATACTCACGCGTATTATCGGCAGTGCGAATAACTTTTAAGCAAATGGAAAACTGCGTGCGAGTCTCCGTAAGAAATGAACGAAATATAGAAGGGAGTTTGACACGATCACAAATTAAGTACAACCAGATAACGAGTGAGTAATCATTAATAAAAGTTACAAAATAACGATAACCATAAACACTGGAGCTCTTATATTGTCCCCAAATATCAGAGTGCACCAAACAAAAAAGAGTATTGCTCCGAGTACATGGAGAAGTAAAAGATACAAATGTTGTTTTTTAAAGATACACGACTCACAAGTAAACTCATGAAGAAAAACATCTGGAAGAGTTTTCTTGAGAATCTGGAGAGGAGCATGCCCAAGACGACGATGTCAATCAATAGAAGAGACGGTGGAGAGAGCAGTATGTGGAACATCCAGAAGATGTAGCCTATTGGACAGCCACCCCCTACCAAGTATATTTGTCGTTTGTCGATCCTGCACAAAAAAAGAGGAGCGTGAGAAGGTGACACAACAATCAAGATCTTAAGTAAGACGGCTAACAGAAAATAGGTTAAAGGGGGATCCTGGAATATGAAGAACCAAGGATAACATGGAGGGTTGGAGTAAGAGACACATGAGCAGTGCCAGAAACCGGGGTGGTGTCACCATTGACCACTGTAATGAACTTGGAGTAGGCAGAGTCCAAGTATTGAAGTGGTTTCTGCGGAGAGATGTGATGCGTGAGACCCGAGTCCATAATCCAGTGGTGCTTTGGGAGAGGCAAGATATACCTTCATTGGAGATCGAAGCCACGGATCCAGAGGGGCGACTAACCACCCCTTATAACTGTTGGAGTTGAGCACGCAAAGCAGCAATGTCATCACTGGTGGCAGAAGGAGAAGCTGTAGTAGCGGAAGCAGTAAGATGAGGAGACAGACCATGCTTGCGATAGCAGATAACCTCATAGTGACCATCCCGGCTGTAGTGAGAACATTTAAAGATGGTTCGGCCAGCACGACCCTATCCCCGAGAATGGCGACCTCCACGAGCCGGTGGACCACGAGCAGGAGCAAGAGTAGATACAAGCTGCTGGAGGAGAGCCGTAGTTAGATTTGCAGGAGCATCCGGGGGGAGTAACCTTCAGAAGCATCGAGCAAACATCCAAGAGGGACGAAGTAAAGGCAGAGGACATAATTTGAGCTCGAACATTATGAAGTTGGAGTGGAACACGGGCCATCATAATGACAATCTCAACTGCTTCTTTCTGCGCTCGTTGTCCAACCAAATCCGTGGTGAGAGGCTGATGTTGTATCCACGCGTCAACAAGAGTTTTAGCCTGAGCAACAAAGGAAGTCAAGTCACCAGTGGCCCCGGGGTCAAGTGATTGAAGATCGGTAATTATGTTGAACAAGTGTTGAAGGTTGTCCTTGCCAGAATAGAGGAAGTGAAGATCCTCCCACATAGCATGGGCCGTCTTATGATACATGACCATCCTATATGGCTCGGTGTCCAGGGAATTGAGAATCCATGATTGGACACGACCATCATCACAGATCCACTCCTTAGTGGGAGCAGTGGGAGGAGCCCTTGTCAGGTGATGATGAAGACCTTTTGTTTGCATAACTCGACGAACTGAGTGAACCCACTCAACCAAATTTTATTTCCCATGGAGAGAGATGGTGATGATCTTAAGTTCATCACGAAGTTCAAGAGGAGCAGCAACACGGGTAGGAAGAGAGGAAGCCGCAGTCGAATCCTTAATTCAAACAACTCCAGGAACTAGCCAGTCAAAACAGGTGAATTGGAGCAGGCTAAGCGGCCTGAGTAGAGCATACTTGCAGACACAGAACAACGAGCAAGTCTACCAGCGACTAGAGCTGCAAGGCGGCCAAGTGAGCACAGACCGATAGCTAGACGACAATCAACGAGCAAGTCGCGCGGCTAGAAGAGCACGAACAACAATCTGCAAAGCAGGGCAGAGAAGCGGCTACCCGAAGAGCGGCCTGAAGGGAGAGACATGCCAGCTTGAAGCAGCGACTTGACAAAGGGATCAACGGCCTGGGGATGAAATAGCGGCCTGAAGAGGAATTAGCGGCGACTGGAGAGCAAGTGGCAACAGATCTGAGGAGGTGCGGCGGCCTAGCGACCTGAGAGATCCAGGCGACCTGAGGAGAACAGTGGTTGAAGAGCAAGCGGCGACAAAGAACAAGCTGGGTGAGCTGAGAGGTCCTGGCGACCTGAGACCGGCGACCTGAAGAGGAATGGCGGGACGGCTTGTGCGTAATGGAGGCCTGAGAAGGAAGAGACTGGAACAGGATTGCAACCTAAGGAGTACTGTGGACTGAGGAACGACAACCTGGAGTACTGCGGCCTGAGGAGTAGCCTGAGCAAAAGCAGTGACCTGAGAGGTAGCGGCGGCCTGAGAAGAATTGGAAGATGTGGCTAAACAGCTGAGACCGCGAGATACTGAAGAGTGGGGCCAGGAAGGGACAAGGAGGCAGAGGCTATAAAAACCAGAGAGGATTCTGAGAAAGAGCAAAGGCGGAAGACAAGAGGCAACAGAGGAGACCGCAAACCGTACGTGCGGTCTGGAATGGGAGACCGCAAACCACGTGCAGTTAAAAAACGATAACTGCCTAGGAAGAAACTGGACCACGATGAGCACAGATCGCTGGCTCTGATATCTTGTAGAAAATGTGGAAAAATAAGGAGAAATTTTATTAATCCAAAAAATCTGTTTTACAACTTGAGATTATACATATTTATAGAATGAGAGTGAGGAGAAGAATCTCAATTCAAGATGTGGGATTAATCTACGAGAACAAGTGGGCCACAACACGGGCCAAAGTAATGAGCCTATTTACATGGCTTTTTCTAACAGAATCGATCAAACGACAGAGGCGAGTAACGAAGAGCTGCAGATCAACAATATCAACCGAAGAGGGGATGGAAGATCCGTGGGAGATGTGTCGCCGGGAGCAGGTGCTTGAATTATGGATTCCATAGACTCATTGAAGCTGGGCGGACCAGAACATATCAGATAGATCTAACGAGAGAGATCCCTTTGACTGCTCTAATACTATGTAAAGGCATAGTGGTGGGTAGGAGGATACCTCCACGAGAGCCCCCAGATGCTCCTTGCCATTTTAATGTATTATGGCAAGTAATTTCACTCATTGCATGGAAGAAAACAGCTGTAAAGAAATTTTTGTTACGTGCGGTCTGGAATGAGACCGCAAACCACGTGCAGTTAAAAAACGATAACCGCCTACACTGATCGCTGGCTCTGATATCTTGTAGAAAATGTGGAAAAATAAGGAGAAATTTTATTAATCCAAAAAATCTGTTTTACAACTTGGGATTATACATATTTATAGAATTGAGGAGAAGAATCTCAATTCAAGATGTTGGATTAATCTATGAGAACAAGTGGGCCACAACACGTGCCAAAGTAACATGGCTTTTTCTAACAGAATCGATCAAACGACAGAGGCGAGTAACGAAGAGCTGCAGATCAACAATATCAACCGAAGCGGGGATGGAAGATCCGTGGGAGATGTGTCATGCTAACCATAGACTCACTGCGCGGACCAGAACATATCAGATAGATCTTTTTGAAGTAAAGTAGAATGTATCAAGTTGCATGAGGTAAGATAATGTTCGCTATTACTAAACTGGATATTTTAAGAGTAGAATGTATCTTGTGAAAATATTTCCATTACAAATTATTGACATTCCTGTGTACCATACTTTGAATTTAAAAAAGTGATCTAAATCAAGAGTGAAGAAAAGCAATGACTTTTGTCCATCTTCATTTCTACATTACTTTCTGTGGAAAAATTTTCTTATTCTAAGTTTACATATTTTGATTCTTGACAGCTTTGTGATGCCTCTATTGCTGCCTTTACTGTACTTCACAATGTCAATTGCAATCATGGGTTCATATACGTCACATCACAGGTGTTCTTTTGGTATAATTATTTTGTTGCATATTTTTTGGTTTACTTCCTCTATTGCTAGTGATGTAACCTCAGCATCCTTTTCTCCAGGGCTTCCTTAAGATTTGTCAGTTGCCATCTGCATTTAACTATGATAACTATTGGCCAGTTCGCAAGGTGATCTACCTATTTTCTCGTCATGAATCATACATTTTTGCTACATATTTGTTGGATATTATGACTGAGAAATATTTTTACCTTCTTTTGCTCAGATTCCGTTGAGAGGCACACCTCATCAGGTCACTTACTGTGCTGAGAAGAATCTCTATCCACTCATATTATCTTTTCCTGTAAGTGTGTTGCATCAAAGACTCTTTCATTTGAATATATGCAATAATTTACTGGAAATTAATAAAATCACGATGAGTTATTCTGGCGATGTTATTTGTTGATACTGCTATCCAGATGAGGTTATTTTCTAAGTCTGATTAATTTAGGAAATTATTTAAAGCTTAGGTTTGGGGAATGAAGACCAAGTAAATCGTTTGAAATTTAAGTTAACACTAGATAATTGTCAATGAATAGAAGACGATTAAGAAATACCTCCAACTGTTATTACCTAGGTACAAAGTTCTTTATAACATTTGACAAGAGGAGATATATTGAACGCATAAATTGCAGTGTACCTGTTGGATTGCTAAAGTTTCACAATATTTGTGGTTTTAATGCGTAGTGGTAAATTATTTTCAAAACTTGGGGGAAGATGTTATAAGCTATATGATTTTTTTTTTTGCATATAGCAGTTTCAGGCAATAGAGGAGTTACTTCATGCTAATGTAAAGTGTAACATAAATCATTATTATTATTAATCGCATCTAAATTATTTGGAGTTTGGCTAAACTCTAAATGCATTGAAAATGAAATGGATAGATTAAATAACCTTTGTTGGTTAATGATAAGTTACAGAAATGTAGCTATGAGGTTGCATTGATATATTTGAAGTACAACTTATTTGTAGTAATTGAAAGTGTGTGCCATGGTAAAATATTTAGGAGTTGTTTAAAGGGGCTTATGTAACCTTGAGATAACATGATCGTAAATTTGTAATACTTAATTGAAGCCAACAAATACTCCATGGGCCACAACCGACCTTGAGTATTTATTGCATATTCGCTCAAGCCAACAAATACTCCATGGGCCACAACCGACCCTTAGCTGCCCACACTCATCAACACATCAGAAATGTTGTAACATCAAGGCTTAGCCAGCAGAAAAGTCCATTCAGCTGTACACATGCTAGAAGACTCTAGACCCTTGAAAGTTCAAGAAAGCTAGAGAAAAGAGTATTTATTGAATCTCAAGATATAAAGGAAGCATTGCTTGGAAAAATAATAAAATTAATGGCCACACGCAAAAAAATGTTAGAATAATGAGGGCATTTGTGGTAATGGGGGAAATGGTATTTATAGATGGGTGTAAGAAGTCCATGTATGCAATATTTGAGTCAGATTTTGCTTAGGTTAGAAATTCATTCTTTGAGTCGTTTAATCTCGTCTACTCGCCACCCTCGCCGCTCTTGGATCTAGTATTTTGGTCTGTTCTATCGCCCGAATCTCTCCATTATATAGCAGTTAGAGAAGACATGTTCATTTCAGCGGGCATGGATCACTACAACAAGTGGCTTAATTCTTTTGAACCGCCGCTTATATTTGGTTCATGTAAACACACCAATTACTCCATTTTATTAATACTTAGCTCCAGACACCCCTACTGTTGTGAACCCAGAGCTGTCCACAACCCCACCGATCAGAACCACCCTCTCTCCACCCACCCTGAACCGTATGTTGTTCTTCCCGTGACGAATCGAGATCCTCATATTTGAAGGAATTGATCCCGTCAATTAAACTGCAAGATTGGAGCAATTCTTTGAGCTCCACAACACTGACAACAACAAAGAACTCTAACTAGCAATTATTTGTATAGAGGATTTTGTGTTGCACTTGGTTCATTAACTCCAACAAACAAACCTTAATTGCTCACGGACAACTCGTCCAAAGCTATGATGGCCATCAAATCTGTAATAGTTAGAGCATTTGTGCGTTCTCCAACATATTGAAATTGTCAGCATATATTGATGAATTTATCGATCTTTTCACTCATGTCCTTGAGGCTTACCATGACTATGATGTACCGGTATGGGTACGTGTGCCTGATACGATACGTATTTGGTATTGTGGTACACTAAAATAAAAAAATAGGGCTACAGGTACATTCAGGGTATGATGTAATTTACCACCTACCATGCCCTCTGCTGCCACTGTTATAGCCCCCTCGTCCCGTCCCGGACTACATGAGGTTTATCCACCCCGCTACGGACATCCGCCTGGCCCTTTTTCGTCGGACTGAGATCGCAGTGTTTGACAGCACCGCCTCCTCCCCCCTCGGTTTGATCGCCCGCGCAAAATAATTCTTCGATCTACTGCCCCCCAAACCAGATGTTTCATATGATCCACTAACTATATGGAGGGTTCTGCACTCCATTGAGTGTGTTGGGCGCACCAGCAGGTTCCCGACCTTTCCTGGTCCACGTTGGAGGAGGAACTCCTCTGCCACTATGGTTGTCGTCGGGTTGGCAATGCCTACGAGCATCTCATCTCCGCGCGACAGTCGGACACCCTGGTCACCTACATTGATGTGTTCATCATGGTCGCCACGCATGTACCTGACCTGTCCCTCGACCATTACCTGGGGTTCTTCCTTAGGGGTCTACAACCCACCTTTGGGCATGCCTACTGGTCCACAATCAGGCAACTCTTTCCCGATCCATAGACCAAGCTCGTTGCCTCAATGAGGAACTCTATAAAGCCCAACCATCATCCTTGTCCTGCCCACCCCACTAGTCGTTACCACTACCGCCGTTGTCGTCGAATTCTCCGTCGCCTCTTTCCGGCTCAGATCAACTACCCCTGTATGGGTACCCACTGCTAGGCCCTCCTGCATCGTCCGTTAGCTTCGTGTTATGGGCTTACTTTCGTAACAACAGTAACTCGCCGTAGTGTTGATCGGAGAGGGAGATGGCGGTGGTGGGGTATACAACAGAGACCTTTATCGTGGCTGCCTAAGCAAGGTTGCTCGTTGGAGGAGAGAGCCACAAATATCTCACAACAAGGGACAGAGAAAACTAGACTTCATTTCATAGCATCCAAACATACAATACTCATGTCTTTATATAGGCTACAAGATGACTCTTACAACTCAACCTAATAAGACAAACATAATAATAAGGATAAAAGGGCTCGATGGTCGAGACCCCATAACTTCTCATAACAACTCATAACATAATACGCAGTTCGTAACATCTCATCCGCCCCCCAAAAAGAGTTTTCCCCCAAACTTTATCTGATTCCCTCGTCGTCAGAGTCCTCGACATGTAGGTAGAAGAGCCGGATGCACCTGTGACCGCGAGTGTACTGCTCGTCGCAATTAAAACATAGTCCCTGGGCGCCTCGTTACAACATCTCAACACGAGATAATCAGCGGACCGGTGGAGTTGGAGGACCCTCGATACGACCCTGTAGAACGATGTTTTTGGGGGGCGGGTAGGCATCATGTGCTAGCTGAAGGATACGAACGCAGAGCCGGGCCAGACTCATAGCAATCACTAAGTCTGGAGGGGCCTCAAACTCAACATTCAGTCGTAGTCGCTCGCGAAGTCCAGCGGTGAAAATGTCGACCTGCATATCCGGGGCAAGAGGGACATGCGCTAAGAGAAGCTGTAATTGTTCTAGGTACTCATCCACAGTACCAGTTTGACGCAGGAGATATGAGTGCGCCGAGGGAGTTACTGCGGATAGGAGGTCCGAAATGCAAGTTGCAGAGTCGCTTGAAGTCGTCCAAAATCAGATTCGGCCGGTTGGTGAGAAGTCGAGAAGCCCATAAAACAGCGAAGTCGAGCATATGGAAAAGATGCTAAATGGATCTGATCTGCTGACGGAGTTTATTGGTCGCCGAAAAATTGCTCACACTTGATGAGCCAACTCAAGGGATCACTTTTCCCATCATAGGTTGGAAATTCCAATATGGTATAGTGTGGCACAATTGTTGCGTCGGGGTGCGCGAGGACTGACAGCGGCGGCTCGTGAACGGTCAGAGGTGGCGGGGCAGTGCGGAGAAGTGGTTGTCCCTGACTGCTGCTGGCATGATCGTGTGTGGGGGCGGTAGACAGATCATCGATGCGCTTGGAGAGCGCAAGAATGACCTCCTAATGATAGTCCGCGAGAGCAGTGTGCGCATCTTGTTGCTTCATGACGGCCTGGATCATGGTCATGATCTGACTTAGTTGGTCTGAGGAGTCACCCATAGTGCGGGATGAGGAGCGAAAAGAAGAGCGGGTGACCGAGCAGTGCGCTGGAAATTAGAGGTATGACTTGGAGAAGGACTGGCTCAGAGGTTGAAATTAAAATTAGAGGTGCTGTTTGGAGAGGGAGTGGGGTTAAAATAGATAGAAAGCTGGGATTGGACAATGTGGGCTGGCAGCAGGGTTAAATAATTTTGAAATAGGTCTTTGGGGCCCTCGGGAACAGTGCGTATTAAAAATCAATAGGGAATTGGAAACAGTGGTAATTAAATACGTGTGTTATTTTGGGCGAAGATGCTAGGTTTGGGCGGGGGTGGGCCCGATGAAAAAGCAGGAGCGCGGACGGCTCGAGGAAAGCAGGGAGATGATGGCGGCTCGAGGGAAGCAGGGAGATGCGGCTCTGGGATGGCGATGGATGAGCAACGATCGACGACCGCTTCGACGAGGGAAGGATTTCTGCCTGCTGCTATTTTGGGCGAAGATGCCGATGGTTTGGCGAGGCTTTGACGAAAGCGTGACCGACAGCCGGGTTGAGTCTCGCCGGTGAGGTTTGGACGAAGGCAGAAGGAGCTTCTGGACGAAGCAGGGAGGTGCAAGGTGGACAACAACAGTCTCGATAGAAGAGGGTCGTTGGCTGGAGTGAAACAGAAGAAGGGGATGACGTGCAGATCCTGGAATGTGGTTTCCGACGGCGACGACAGACGATGTTGACATGCGTCGGCGGAAGAAGACCGAGGTGGCTCTGATACCAAGTTGTCATGGGCTTACTTTCGTAACAACGGTAACTCGTCAGAGAGTTGATCGGAGAGGGAGATGGCGGTGGTGGAGGATACAATGGAGCCCTTAATCGCGGCTGCCTAAGCGAGATTGCTCGTTGGAGGAAAGAGCAACCAATATCTCACAATAAGGGACAAGGAAAACTAGACTTCATTTCATAGCATCCAAACATACAATACCCATGCCTTTATATAGGCTAAAAGATGACTCTTACAACTCTCAACCTAATAAGACAAACATAATAATAAGGATAAAAGGGCTCAGTGCTCGAGACCCCATAACTTCTCATAACAACCCGTAACATAATACACAGTCCTTAACATTTTGCCAGCCCCGCCTTCGCCAGCACGACACACATCTAGCAATTGCTAGTGTGGCAATCTCTATTTGTCCCAACAAGTATGGAAGATGGAGGCGCACCTCAAACACACATAACCACAGAAACATTCATAAAAATGAACTATAACTTAGAATCATAGGTTAAAGTGTGTACATCATCAAAACAAGGGAGAGAATAACTACAAACCTCAACAAGAAATGAGAGAGCGCGAGATACAACCGAATCCTGAGACTCATGGAAGATTCTTGAGAGGAATCGTCGGGTCGTCACTCTGCGTCCTTGCTCGGTCTTCGACTACCATCCGGGGTACAAGAGGGCTGTCACCTCCTCATATTTTACCAGTTTTCTCCGGTGTACTACAATCCGAACACGTCTTTTGCAAGTTTCTCCTCCCTTGGTGAGTTGGTGATGAGAATGAAGCTAAGATCTCCTCCTTGAGGTGCTTGGATGATGGCGGCGGCCTGATGGGGATCCATCAGATCATGCACCAGAAGGGGTTCGCCGCAAGGCGAGACCCACGTTCGTGCATTCGCGCGGGAAGACTTGATCGGATCGCCGATCCGACTCCGCGGATGTGTCCGGATTCGTGTTGCGAGTCAAAATCATATATTACTTTAGTATTTTTTGTTTATTTTTATTGTATTTGAGTGATACCACCTACGATCAATCCTAGTCGTTGATGGTGAGATACCCTAACTTTTCTTTTATTATAAATAAACAAGTAGTTAGCTGGTTTTAGGTATTCCAGAATTTGGAGACTTGTATTCCCGGATTCCCGCCACGGTGCCGACTCCGTGGAACCTAGGTGACGACTCCTAGGTTGCTATCTTCCTCCCCAAGATTCCCTCTAACCCTAGCCCTCTTTTCCCCACCGTAAAACCATTTTCCACCCCCGCTACAACCCCAGATACCCTCCCCTAATCGGCGGCCTGCGACTGTCTTCTTCCCTGCAGGCTGTAGCCGCCGGCCCAGCAGCCGCCCCACCACAAAACCACCACCCTCCTACAGATTCCCCCCTGTCGACCACCCCTCTTTTCTCCAAAACTACCACCGGCTACTCCCTGTTCTAACTCTTCCCCTTCCAGCCGACCCCTCCTCCATGTAGTCCACCACTGGCCGCCCCATCTGGACACCTCCCAGCAAATCGCCGCGCGCTTAACCCTGACTCGAGGAAAGCCATTAATTGTTTCTTATTGAATGTTATTTCTATTATTTTAAATATTTGTGTGGGTTGAAATTTCTATTGCCCAAATTAATCTGTTGTCGTCACCGACGGTATCATTGCTTTTAGATTTGGGTTAGTGTATCACATCTCCAGTACACCCCTAGAAGTTTTGGTTTTGTACACCCCCGTAGCCTACCGTAAATCACGGCATAGGGCGAAGCCCTAACAGGTGGTGGAAGAAGGAGCGGAGCCGGAGCTCCTCCCTATAATGGGCGGCGAAACTGGGCGGCCTGGAGCAAGAAACCGTGCGGAATGAAGTTCAAATCCAGATTAGGGCGAAATCCTGCACTTAAATAGTAAACTTGTCAAAAAATGGCCACACATGGTCGGACGCACGACCGCGCGTGCGAAACGTGTGATATTAATCTGTCAAATTTCCTAACATGCCAACATTTAGCCCGTGTGATTTTACTCACGCACGGTTGAAACAACTGTGCGTGAATAAAAACGCACGGGCTAGGACAAGACTCAAATTTTCAGGTCGAAGAACTACTCGTGCGATTTTCTTCTCACATGGCTGAAATCAACCGTACGCGAAGTAAACACATGAGTAACAACTTTATACAAAGCAGAAAGCTTGTGCGATTTACTCCCGCACGGCCGAAATCGTCCGCGCGCGAACAAAACGCACGAGCGGCCGCAGAACCCCACATTTCAACATAATGATTGTGCACGGGCATAAGTCCCGTGCGCGAAGGAAATTCACACAGTCATGTGAAAGAGGTGTTTAAACATCTCGACGCATACGAGGTCATGCACGGGTAGAATGCTCGTGCACGAAGAGAAAACGCATGACCGTGCGAATTGCACAGAATTCATAAAACAAAAGGGCCCTGCCCCTGAGTGTCACAAACACAACACCGGGGCCACATGCCACCAACAAGTGCATACAAATGCCACAAGAAATAAAGTGATGGGGAGCACCATGTGTTTACCCCCAACAAATAAGTGTGCGATTGCACACCACATCAGGCTAAAAGTGTACTTCAAGTGAAAACTAAGACTAAGTGAAATACGAGTGATAACAAATTAAAAGTGAAGTGATTGAATGTGAAAACGAGCCCAGTTGAGTTCGAAAAATCATATATAAATCGGACTCAACAATGTGTTCACACATCCATCTAAGCATTCTCATCTCCGCAACTCCCATTTTTTGCTCATTTACATAATTCACTGCCCGACACTCAAAACCGTAGAGCACGGTTGGTCTAATTGCAATACAGTAAAACTTGTCTTTAAGTTTTAATAGTACTTTACAATCACATAAGATTCCTAACACGTCTCTCCATTTCAACCAACTCTCTTGGATTCTATGTATCACATCTTTATCTACTGCTCCATTGTTTTTGAACTATCGATCCTAGATATTTAAAGCACTCACTGCGTGAAATATCTTGATCACCCAACTTAATACTGTGTCATCTGTCCTTATACTCTGTCATTGCCCAACTCAATCCAAAACCTTTCTTCTCTAAAGTGTCTCGCCAAAATTCAAGTTTCACGTTTACACTCTCGCATCTCATTGATAAAAACAGTATCATCTGCAAACAATAAACACCAATGCATTGCTTGTTGGATGTGTTTGGTGAGCTCATCTAAGATTAGGATAAATAGATAAGGGATTAAAGCCGACCCTTGATGTAAGTCAATAGTGAAAGAGATTTTTTTGTGTTAATCCTCCAGATGCTCTTACCCTCGTCACTGAATTTGTATGTATATCTTTGATTATGTCAATGTTTGATACATTTACACCTTTTTTAAAAACTCTTCATAAGACCTCTCTTTGAATCCTATGATAGGCTTTCTCAAGATCGATAAACAACATGTATTGAAAGAGAAATAAATAATGCTTGGTGCATATTATTCATCCATATAAGGATTTATGTAGAAAATACATGGACATTTAAGACTAAACCGACAATGTGGGACTAATACTCACTCACACATAAATATTAATATAATAATAAACTCATAATCTTCAACACTCCTCTTCAAGCTGGAGGGGAAACTTCCAGCTTGGAAACATCAAAAAACGACATTGAAGGTAGGTGATGCGGGACAAAAATTAGACGAGCCACCGGGGTAAATTCCGATCTGAAGAATCAAACTGGGGACATAGCCACACACGACGCATGACTCACATACGACGTGGACTCGCTGGAAACCGGTCAGCTAACATCACCTAAACACAACATGTAGAAGGAGAATGGACGATGTGGAGCAAATCATCAAACGGGCAACCGAGCATAATATTGTGAGGATAATCTTTTGGGGATAATCTGTCCGGGATAATCCGGACAAAGAGCGATCACACACGACACAGTCTTGCACGACACGGTCCCACACGACACAGTCGTCATCATCCCTAACACTTCCCTTGCGTGGGGCACACATGCATGAAAGCTCAAGCATGATTAGACATACAAAAAGTAAAGACTAGCAACCAAATAAAGACACATAACAAACAACAAAAGGAACTACACAGATTCATCATTGTTGACTAGATATTACCATCCTAAAAAGGAGGCACTGTGACTAGATGTAGATGGAGTCGTCGGAAAGCAGCGACAAGCGGAAGTAGACAGTTGGATGTCACTGGAGTCAATCCAAAGTCTATTGAGTGATCTCGACATCAAGCAACAGTTGTTGCGGTCACCAAAGAAGCACATGTCAACTGATGCGAGCAAGGGACAGTCACAGGAAACATCAAACGAGACCATTTTTGATTGCATGAAGGAGTGGCGAGATCGAAACTCCTGAAGGGGTATGTAACCAAGATCGAAGACGCTAGCAAGGGGCTCAACAGGATCAGGGGAGAGTTTCGTTATCGAGAGCCACACAGACAACAATGCAACATAAATTCGACAAAATCTTTAGCTATAAGCAGCGTCGCAGTGAGAAGCATCACGAGCGTCGAAAAAGGGCCAGCGGAAATAACATCAGAAGCTTCGATGGGAACGTCAAGCAGGATTGACAATAGGAGCGGAATTCATTGCGGTGAGCAGTGGGAGAATGATGATGGACGTCGATGACGATGTACGTGAGAGAAGTGGGAACGGAAACCTCCGTCAATTAGCAACAGGAGAACGACGTCAGATCGCCAGGCAGAATTGTCATCCCACCGCGCTTGCGAGAGAGGCCGTTGAAGCCTCTGTCGACTTCTGGCGTAAGACTCACACACAAGACGGGATGGTTGCATCGGAAAAAGGCTACATCAAAGCAGCAACAACCAAAGCCGGCCAGACCAACAACTGTCACATATGACGAGAAGAACGACATAACAACATCAACCAAGAACGAGAGACGAAATCAACACACACTGGGAGAAATTAGGTTTCTACGAGTAGGAAATTATTAACCCGCTCTGATACCATGTTGAAAGAGAGAAATAGAGAATAGTTGGTGTATATTATTCATCAATATAAAGCTTTATATAAGAAATACATAGACACTTAAGACTCAACAAACAATGTAGGATTAATACCCACTCTCACACAAATATTAATATAACAATAAACTCATAAACTCCAATAATATGCAAATCTTTTTTTCTTTATTTATAGTTATCAAAGATTCTCCTCAAGAGATGTATAGCTTCCATGGTTGATCGCCATAGCATAAATCCAAATTGGTTCTCCGAGATACTAGTCTCTTATCTAACTCTTCTTTTTATTGCTCGTTCTCATGGTTTCATGGTATGATTCGTTAATTTATTTTTTTTATAATTGACGCAATTTTGTACATCTTCTTTGTTCTTATCCAAAGGTATCAAGATACTCTCTCCATTGGTTCAACATTCTCTTTGTCTTCAGTATCTTATTGAAGAAACATGCAATACACAAATTTCTTTATTTCCCTAAGCATTTTCATAATTCGATGAGTATATTTTCTGGCTAATGGAGTTTCTATTTTCCATCTTCTTTAGATAATTATTTACCTCTGATGCTTGAATTTTACGACAAAATGTTATGTTTTTATACTTTTTTGATTTTATAAACTTTTCCAAGCTCAGTTTATTGTCTTTTGTTTCACTATAGATTTGATAAAAGTATCTTTTCCATCGATTTTTAATGTTCGCATCATCTTTCAAAATCAAATTTGTTTCATCGTTTATTCATTTAATTTGGCTTAAATTTCTTGTCTTCCTCTCTCTAGTTCGAGCAATTTATATGTCACGCTCTCCATCTTTGATATTCGATCACTTATAAAATTCTTCATAAGTTTGATTTTTTTTGTTTTGTTTACTGCATGTTTAGCTTCTTTTTTGGTGTTTTTATACTGTGCCAAATTTTCTTCATTCGTACAAGTGTATAGTGTTTTATAGTTTGTTTTCTTTGGCCTCACTTTGTCTTACACTTGCTTTTTCCACTACAAAGATTCTATATTTTGGGGCGCATTACCTTTTGACTCTCCAAGTACGTTCTTTCTACTTATTCTTAAATGTGAAGACATAATTTCTCATGAGACATTAAGATCAACATGAGGGTCATCAATTAGTTGTTTCATAATTGTTGTCTTGAAAACAACCTGTTTTTCGTCTTTAATTTTCACCACCAAATTTTTTATAACAATTTTATCTTTATCTTAAATTTATTGTATTTAATTTGCATGTACAACTCTACTAGCTTATGTTGTGGTGCTAAACTGTCTTCTGGTATGACTTTGTAATTCTTACAAATCATTTTATCCATTTTGTTAGTCATAAAATAATTAATTTGTGACTTATTTGGTCTACTTTTAAACATAATTAAATATTTTACCCTCTTCACGAAAAGTATATTTGTCACAATTAGCTCGTGTGTTATGACAAAGTTTAAAATAATTCTTCCTTCATTTTTTTCTCGATACTCAAATCCTACATGAACGACTATATAATTTATATTTTACTTTCCAATATGTCCATTTAAGTCTTCTATGAAAATTTTCTTTCTTTGTAAGATTTCTTTTACTAAATCATCTTAAGTTTTCTCAAAATTGTACTTTAATAACTTCATTTAATCCTACTTGAGACGTATAGACACTGATCATATTAGTAGTTTTTTTTCCTATGACCAATTTATGAGTTATGATTTTATCACATTTTCTACTTACCCCAACTATTTCATCCCTCCAAGTGGTGTCAACAATAATACTTCATTGCTTATTTTATTTTTCTCGTGTACCATAATTTAAATCATAAACTGTCTAAAAATTTAGTTTTTTCACCCACTCATCCAGTCTCTTGCGGACATATGATATTTATCATTTTCCTAATCATCATATCTACTACTTCCATCTATTTTTCCATTGACGTATCTATATTCCAACCTTCAAACTTAAGTCGGACACAAATTCTATGATCTACTTTCCTCGAGCGTCTAATAAGTTAGAACTCTTGATTATTTAACACTACACCCAAGGCCTCTTGGAGATGCAGCGGTCCTGGCCAAGACGTCGCATTCGGACCATACGTCGAGTACTCTTGCATATTTAACACTACACCCAAATTCTGGAGATGTAGCGGTTCTTTCCAAGACACCGCATTTAAACCATATGACACGTTTCTTAGAGGGAACAATTGTATTTAGTCAAGTCTTTCTCATTTCATTATCTCACAGTAGGGGTAATTTGGTATGTGTTTTATGCCCTACTCATATATATGTAAGAGTAGTGGACTTTGATAATTAATCCAATATCATTTTCTCATTCAACTTGGTATTAGATCCCTATTTTCTTATACTGTGACAATAAAACTGCAATCAGTATAACTCATAGCCCCGTTCAACATGATATGACTAAACATGATGAGGTGGATTGACACTTTATCAAAGACCATTTGGATAAAGGAAATGTGGTCACTCCATTCATTTAGTCCAAAGACCAACTTGCTGATGTGTTCACCAACAGTTTGGGATGTATTTTTGTTGATGATATTCAGAAGCTTGGGATGACATATTTTTTGTTCGACTTGAGGTGGAGAGTTGTATTTACAAGTCTTTCCTGTTTCATTATTCCATTGTATGGGTAATTTGGTCCGTGTGTTTTATGCCCTTCTCATATAAATGTAAGAGTATTTGGGCTTTGATAATTAATCTACTATCATTTTCTCATTTCAACTGGAATAACCTAGCTTTTGCACAATTTCTCGAATGATCCATTTTCATAAATGTGCTAGATTTTATGTTGTTTGTCTACCTAACAGAACCCTCACAATTTGGGACGCTAATTTGCAAAAAATGTCTACTTAGTTCTACTTGAAGGATAGATTATTGAGTTGGTTGTACGTCCCGGGTTTGACAATGACCCACTACCTGACTCTTTGATGCATGGGAACCTAACATCCGGGCTTGATTACGAAGTCACAACCATTTCACGTTAACTCCACCACTTCCACCCATTTACCTCCACTTTCAAAGCAAACATAACTCCTCCACTCTATCTGCTATTCACCTCCACTTTCAAACTGATCACAACACCGCCTCTCCATCAGCCCATCTCACACACCCAAAAAAATAAAATCCTGTTTCACCCGCAATATTTGCACCCCAACGTAAAGCAGCTCACCCATTATCCAACCAAGAGTGCATGGACCTTTGATGTAACCTGGATTTAAATTAAAAAAATTTTAAGCAAATATTTATTTTGCTATAAATTAAATTGTGATGTTACTTTTTAAACAAACTCTTAATTTTAAAAAGGAGTGCCGAGTTGGCCAAAATCTGAATTTTCGCTCGCGTAATACACGTCGTCGCTCTGAGCTTTGAGAGGTTCGTTAACCTCGCTTGAGTGGTTCTCTCACGTATTCACGAGTCGAACCTTCCACAGAACCCACACGGCCACAAACAAATCTGAGTTCAAATAACTTATGAAATAACGATATTCTTAGTAGTGCGAACTCGGGGGTGCAACTCGGTTCGGTTCAGTTCCACCAAAAACCAAGAACTGACCCATGTAAGTTCGGTTCAAAAATTTGGGAACCAGAACCGACCTGCAGTTCTATATCATGGAACCGGATCCGCCCAATTCGGTTCGGTTCAGTTCGGTTCCGGTTCGGTTCTCGGTTCCACCCATATGATGTAATGTCACATTTTTTCTTCTCAAATCTTCAACTAATAGGATAAATATTTATTACTCCAAATTTCGATGTGTTTTTTATCTCAATGTACACAAATACTCATTTATTATCTACGAGATTACGATTGAATTTCTGAATTCGGCAAGCAAAATAATATCTGAAAATAATTGGGAGCGACGGAGCCCTGAACGAATGAACGCCTGAACCTTTCCCGCTGAACCGGGCCTAAATGAAGTAATTGTCCAATTGAGACAATAATATATTATTTTAAATTTTAAATTAATAATTCGGGTCGGTTCTTGGGTACCCGAGTATGGGAACCGAGAACCGACCCAAACCGTCGGTTCTCTTATAACTGGAACCAGACCCGAACCGAATAAAACTGGAACCGACCCGAACCACCTAAATCGGTTCGGTTTCGGTCCGGTTCTCGGTTCTTCGGTTCCTTTTGCACATCCCTAGACTGCGAACGTAACGACAAGCTCATGAATTAATTAAGAGAAGCATAAATTTGATACTAACTCAAGGGAGGGAACAGATTTACCCAATTTAAAGCGAAAGCGTTTCCCCAATTCGGCAGCGTACGATGAAGGCAGCAATCGACCCCAAAACGGGCGAACACGGCTCGGCCGGATCTGAAGTCGAAGTCGACGGCTCCCGGGAAGAAGTCCAGCCCGTCGGAAGCTTGCGTCGGAGTCGACGACGCCAGGGAAGAAGTCCAGGCCGTCGGATGCTTGCGTCGAAGTCGACAACGCCGGGGAAGAAGTCCAGGCCATCAGATTCTTGCGTCGGAGTCGACGACGGCCCGATAACGGGTGATTTGCAGCGTCGGGGTCGACGTTGTTTGCGGCAGTGGCGTCGGAGCGGTTTGTGTCTCCTTCGGTTGCGAGCAGCCGTCGAACTGGAGGCGAAGAGTGCTCGTCGGCTGGTAGGCGGGTTCCACCGGCAATGAACAGAGAACGAAAAGAATTTTGTTCTGGTTCTGTCCGGTTCTCTTTGTCTCCATTAAGGGGGGTTTAAATATGTTAAATTTCTTTTATTTCTTTCCATCTATAACAGAGGGAATCTCATAGATTTGATTTCCTTTCACATTTAAATGAACTTCCCAAATTTGACGAGATTTTGAATTTTGAAATTTTAATTTGAAACCTATGTTTCTGTAATTAATTTTGGGCTTGCCGCTATCGTTCTACTAGTAGTAATATCAGACCTCTTTATTGAAGTCCCAACGATCGGTCATGCCGATGACCCAAAAAAATGCATGAAACATAGTGCATGAAATAAAATACAAAACAATACAAATGCATAAAGATTATGATGCGTCGTAGAGCACATCAATTCCCCCGGGATTGAAAGGGCTTGGCTCCGACGAGAATTCACAAAAGCTAGCGATAGAAAGGTCTGGGCGGCGCCGGCGTAGTTCATCTGTGCTGATCCAAGAACTATCTGTGATGTCTCGTCCTTGCCATGAGACCAAATAACGTTGGTATGACCCGTGGCGAGTGCGAAATTCTCGTACATCCAGAACCTGGTCGATCTCCTCAGTCATGGGTGTCGGCACTGGAGCTAAGTCTGGTGGAATCTATGGAGCTGTCGTCGGTGGACTCGGGCTGGAACTAGGTGGATCTCCATAGAAAGGCGTCAAATCTGCCATGTTAAATATCGTCGAAGTGCCGAATTCAGCGGGCAACTCTAGGAGATATGCATTCTCCCCGACGTGCTTCCGGACTCGGAAAGGACCAAGCTTCCTCTGCTGTAATTTGTGGTATGTACCCGGAGTGAATCTCTGCTTCCGGAAATAAGCAAAAACTCAATCTCCTTCTGAAAAGTATAACTCCCGGCGATATCGATCGACCATGGTTTTATATTTTTCAGAAGTCGCTCGCAATTTATTAATAATAGATTTATGCAATTCTTTTAAATAATCAACATGAGCTTGTGCATCAAAAGAAATACGTTCATGATTCGGGAGGGAGTGACGATCAAGTAAATGCGGTATAGGAAAACCGTAAACAATCTCGGAAGGAGA